>CM061531.1:160434267-160699267 GCA_030545055.2 Neoaliturus tenellus
TTTTGGAAAACCCCCAGAAGCAGATGGACGACTGGGCTAGCTATCTACAGTTAATGCAAAGAAGAAGACCACTCCGAAACCGTGGTTTAATCTCATAAAAATGCGTTACTCCCTAGATTACTATTCAGTTGCACCATGAGTGTCGACAAGTTCGGACGTTACTCCTCGGATGGGTTATATTATGCTAATAGTTTAAAAAGAAGTGCTGGTTTACCACAAACACCTGATGGAGATTATGATATGAGTAATAAAAGGTTAAAAAACATAAAAGATCCTACGGATGAAAACGATGCAATAAATTTAAAAATATTAAAGGAAAAGATATCGCCAACATTAAGACTACAAAATAACACATATGACGCAGAAGATCATAGAATTATCAACGTTGGTAAACCAAATCAAAACGGTGATGCAATAAACAAAGGTTATTTGGCATCTGAATTAAAAAATACGTTAAAAATACATGGTAGTGAGGGTTGTGAAATTTTGTCCTCTGAAAGTTTATAGTACCAATTAAAATGAGTGCTAGTTAGTAGTGGAAAAGTAAGGCTGCTGGCTCACTTCAAGGTCACCTGAGCGATGACGTCATCGAGGTCAATGACCCCACCGATGACGTCATTGATGACGTCATCGATGACGCAATCGATGACGTCATCACCAATGACGTCACATCCATGACGTCACACCCATGACGTCACAGAAATGACGTGCTGATGACGTCATCACCCCTTACGTCACCAAAATGACGTCATCGATGTCACAAAGGTCAAGGTCACGCTGAAACCTAAAATTTTTTGGCACTTTTGCTGTTTCTCGCACTACGCTCCGAGTTTCAGTCCGGTTCCCATGACCTTGACGACTTGGAGCGAAATTAGACAAGAAACAGCAAAAGTGCTGAGGAAACTTGAAGTTTGCAACGTGACTCTGCCTAAACCGTCATGTGACACCGCTCGGGTGACCTTGAACTAGCCCAGCTGCCTTACTTTAGACCAGTACTACAACCGCGATGTGCACCCTACGACAGACACCGAGCGACTGACTTTCAGGCTCTGTGTACTCTAGGTATATCGGCTTGAGAGACTAAGACTCTAAACTGTCAGGAATGGGAGTAACTAACTGAATTTTGCAAGGAAAAGTCATTTCATCCAATATTCTAAACAAATCTTCATCAGTAAAACTTACATTAGTCTGTTTGGTATAAAACCTAGGGTGTCCGCGCAACAGTCTTCGCCATTTAGCTAAAGTTGAAACCCGTTTGACTTTGAGTTTGGGACAGTGAGCAACTAATAAAGTCTTAACACGGCTAAGTTTCTTACCCAAAGTGTCCCGCGACATGGCCTCCCCTCACAAAAGTCCGCACAATACTGAGAGACTGTTGGTAGCGCATGAGTGAAGGGAAAAGTGGTGGGGGAAACAGCAGGAGCGGGGGAAGGTCACAGTGGTGGGGGAAGGTGAGGTTGAACGCTGGAGTATCGCATCACTTCACCATGAGCTGTCCTACAGTCAACACACTGTTCTCGCAGCCCGAGTTGGCGCTAGAAGAAACCCTACTGTACAGCTTAAGCTGTGAGGGGCAAGGAAGAAAAGTTTAAGTTGAAGTTATGGTAAACTCTAAGGTGAAGAGCCGTCTAAATAAAGTGATTGTAATCTTTCAATCCCCAATAACCTTAGAGAAATACAAATTCATAAAGCAACATCTTACTCTTAGGCAAAACGAATTGGAAATAGAAAAGATCACAGTAAAATTAATCTAACCTAAAATTCGGACTGGACACTCATGGCGATACCACGTGGCGTGCAAACGCCACCCTAAACATTACAAGTTAGGTTATTGAGCATTTCTGGTACGATAACCGACGTGCTAGAGTTAAAGTGTGATGACCTTGAGTCAAAACACTGAAATACTACAAGTCGATATCGTCCCAGAGTTAAAGTGTAGTGACCTAGATTCAAAACTTGTAAAATTACTTACATATAGAGAGTTAGAGAACAGCGAGACGCACCGCATGGAAGCCGGAGACATACTGGCGGAGCGGTGTTGTGCAGCCTAGGGACCCAGTTGTGGTGGGGGTATAGCCAACACTTAGAGTAGAAGTGTTGTGGGTGACCTTGACCCACTTAACCTACGAGCCCCCCCCCCCCCTCCCCCACCCCCTCCCCCACCCCCTCCCCCCCCCGAACTTTTTTTCGGAAAAATTTTTGACCTTGACCAAAAAGTTTTTTGCTCCGGACGAGAAGTGACCCCCACCCCCTCCCCCACCCCCCCCCCCCCCGAACTTTTTTTTCGGAAAAATTTTTGACCTTGACGAAAAAGTTTTTTGCTCCGGACGAGAAGTGACCCCCCCCGAACTTTTTTTTCGGAAAAATTTTTGACCTTGACCAAAAAGTTTTTTGCTCCGGACGAGAAGTGACCCCCCACCCCTGATATCCTGGGCGTGGCAGCCCCGGTGGGGATATAAGGCGGCCCGGCCACAGCCGGCTCGCAGTCCGCTCCCGCGCGTTGAACGTGAACGATCGGGACGGACCGCCATAGGCCTCACTAAACACTGAATGGCGCCTTCACTGTTTAGCGAAGTCTACTCTAACTTTAAGACTTGTATTATTTTTAAGATATTGCGCTTGCGTTTGGGTATTGGGAATTGTTTTATATGAGAGTGTTTTACTTGTACCCTATGTCTCCTGTGTGTCTTGTTTGTCTTTTATCCTGTGTGTCTTGTTTCTCATATGTGTTTGTTCCAGCATTTACCATGTTGAGCTCAATTGTGTGTTGTAAGTGTGTTATATTTATCTAAAGTGTATACGCTTGTTTTAGCATTTCCCCTTGAGCGTTTTTCACAGCTCAAAGTAAATTGTAACTTCAGGGAACGGGAGTAGGCCCCCGTGTAAAGCCACTTTTCATAATTGTTAGGCTCCTCTCAGGCATGCAACAGGTTGCGGCTGGGGTTGTGGGAGCATGTCCGTTTGTACGCTGGCAAGCAAAAGGTTGTGGCGGCCTCTGCACTCGGACCGAGGACGTAAGCCACTAGGGTGTCCTCAGTTAGTTTCACTTCTGAAAACTCAAAAGTATGTAAATGAATCTTTGTTAGCTATTTGTGTTTTTTAGTCCCCAAGGCCCCCGAACATTCGTGGTTCGCCATGGATGTACGGGGGCCGAAATTTTTTAATGTCCGTGTGGCCTTGACCCACAAAGGACTTGTAAAAATTTACTGCATTGCTAAATTAAAAATATTAAAGATAGGGTTACGGGAGTAGGCCCCCGTGTAAAGTCACTTTGAAGTATTGTTAGGCTCCTCTCAGGCATGCAACAGGTTGCGGCTGGGGTTGTGGGAGTATGTCCGTTTGTACGCTGGCATGCAAAAGGTTGCGGCGGCCTCTGCACTCGGACCGAGGACGTAAGCCATTAGGGTGTCCTCAGTTTGTTTCCTCCTGGAAACTCAAAATTATGTAAATGAATCTTTGTTAGCTATTGAAAAGACAATGCAGTAAATGTTTACAAGTCTCGCGTGGCGAAGGGTACACGACATTGGATGTTGCCTTGTTGTCATAGTTGGGTCTCTTCGGAGGCTACAGCGATGACAACCCAAGTGCCCCACACCCCCATAGGGGGGTGTGGGGCTTAATTTTTTTAAAGTTTTTTCGTGACCTTGACCTAAATATAGTAATGACCCCCCCCCTCCCCTCCCCCACCCCCACCCCCTCCCCCACCCCCTCCCCCTCCCCCCCCCCAACTTTTTTTGGGAAAAATTTTTGACCTTGACCAAAAAGTTTTTTGCTCCGGACGAGAAGTGACCCCCCCCAGGGTGGGGTCGCCCTTGGCTGGTGGGGATATAAGGCGGTCAGGTTGCACGCACTTCTCATTCACGCTCCACCTTTCGTTGGAAGTGGTTGTCCAGGAGCTCATTCTTAAGAAGATTGGTGACCAAAAATGTCTCGTCGTATACCTTATAAACCTTCGTACTATAATCTGATTGGTATTAATAGTATTACAGACAATGAGAAGAAATTGTATAAAAAATTTTGTTGTTTACTTGACAGAACGCGAAAACTACCACCAAATACTTTCACCTACAAGCTACCCCTGATAGACAAGGATGATGTAAGCAAACTATCATCAATTCAACTGAAATTGGTGGAAGAAAAAATTCTTGTTTGTGTGAGAGAAGTGTTTCATAATGAATATTCAAAAAGATTGGCTTTTGACTTTATTAAGGAACATGCAGGACGTGAAACAAAACAGTATCCAGGATTATATTATTTATATCTTTTTGAGAATGGAGCGAGTGTAACGGTAGAAATAAGCATCAAACTAATGTAATTCTCCCAACCAAGTGTTAAACTAGGACTTGAACTTGGACTTGATTGAGGTTTTGTAGAACAGAGCGGGGGATAGATCACTTTGCGGCAATGGACTAGCATGCTGCTTAGTGGTTTATCCCCCGCTCAAAGGGTATCTTTATGCGACCTTGACCCACATAAATGCATAGTTGGTGGGGGTATAAAAATGGTAAACCAATTGGATTGGATACACCACTTCCATTGCTCCATCGCAACAGAATTCTTCCTATTCTGGAGGTAATACCGGTGATATTTCACCTTTGTAAGAAATTAAAACAAAAAATGTGAGCGGGGGATAGAGCACTTTGTAGTAATTGATGCTGCTTAGTGCTCTATCCCCGCTGAAAATAATAATTCCAAATGACCTTGACCTATATAAACTTGCTCAAACAGACATCTTTGAAAAAACTTGTACAAAGTAGTGGATTTAGACCAAACATCATTGCTTTATTAAGCCTGTTGAAGAATATATTGAAAATGGGTGTTAAAAAGCCAAATCTACTACATGATTGATAAACCGGATGTATATATGACGTCACCTTCCCCCACCCTTCAACCTCGGGTATAAAGGGACCCGGTTGAGCGCGCTGCTCATTATTGCGTGGACATTCACCGAGTGCACACTCAAAGCCAAACTGTAAAAAATGGCTCTTTGCGATATTTGTGGTGAGTTTTTTCAAGACGAAGATATCTTTGTTTTACACCGAGAATTGCATCATGAAGAGGACAGAAAAGAAGAGATTGTAGTAAGTGAAGAAGACTTGGATGCGATTGATCGGTTGTTGGAAAACTACCAGAAGCAGATGGACGACTGGGATAGCTATCTACAGTTACACCGAGAATTGCATCATGAAGAGGACAGAAAAGAAGAGATTGTAGTAAGTGAAGAAGACTTGGATGTGATTGATCGGTTTTTGGAAAACCCCCAGAAGCAGATGGACGACTGGGCTAGCTATCTACAGTTAATGCAAAGAAGAAGACCAAGTGTTATTCAATTCGCCGGAGCTGGACCATCTACAGCTGGAGGATTTATTCAAGAAGAGGAAATGGAAGAAGAAGAAGATATGGAAGAAGAAGTGGAAGATGTAAGACAACTGCGTACCCAAGAAGAGGATATGGAAGAAGAGGATACAGAAGAAGTGGAAGATATAAGACAACTGCGCACCACAGCCTTGCCAGGACCAGTTGTAACTCATTTCAAAATTAATAATGTGCAATTGGAATTGGAAAACTTTATAACCCAAGCTAAAAATCTAGTTGTAAAAACATTGATGGAAGAATTGGCAAGATTGAACTTTATTAAATTTGGATTGGTGTTGGAGGCTATGTTTACTAATACCGATGGTGAAAACTCACCGAGAGCATTCATTGCTAAAAACCAAACCCTTACAACCACATCTGATATCAACGAAATTTTAGAAGATTGTTTGAATGAACTGCTAATGAAACTCCAAGAACACGAAGGAAGAGGATCTGGCTGGACGCTATCATCGATTGAAGGTATGGATGTGAGGGTTCACAAGCATGGATATGGTATGAGGGGTAGCAGCTTTATCCTTCTACCAAAGAAAATTAAAGACACCAACTCTTGCAGAAATGTTACAAACGGGGATAATGAATGTTTTAAGTATGCGATGCTAACTAAGTATGTAAAACATAATCCTTGTAGAGTTGGGGTAGGGAATATTATGAAAACGAACACCGCTACAACTTCCGAGGAATGTCGTATCCTGTGAGTCTTAATCAAATTGCAAAATTTGAGAAACAAAATCCAGGTGTTTCTGTTAACGTGTTCGGCTTAGATGATTCGAACAATGTGTATCCTCTACGAGTTGGAAAAGTGGAGCAAAGAAACCATACTGATTTATTATTGATAACTAAAGGCGAAATTTCACATTATGTGTGGATAAAAGATTTTGAAGCATTGGTTGTACGACAATTAACGAAAAATAAAATTAGAGTGACAGTGTGTAAGAGATGCTTTTGTTTTACGAATAAAGATTTGAGACGTGGAGGATCGGAGTGGTTGAAGGAACACCAAAGACTTTGTAATGACAACTATAAGTGAAGATTAGTCTGCCACCGCCATCTCGAGCGTTCATCCAATTCAACAAAACAGTTCACCAATATCGGAATCCAGTAGCCGTCTACGCAGATTTCGAATCCACGTTAGTATCACAGGAGCTTCCGGATGGTGAGGTGACTAGAAGAACCAAATATCAACTGCATCAACCTAACAGTTTTTGCTTATTGGTGAAATCGACTTTGCCTGAAGAACAGTTGCAAGACTATGGCTTAACATCCACTCCGATACTCTACCGTGGGGAAGAAGCCGCTAAGCATTTCGTAGGCCAGTTGTATGACATTGCTGAAAAGGTGCAACGCTTATTCGGTAATGTTTTACCTATGGAACCTTTGAACCAAAATCAACAAGAAGAATACAATTTGGCAACAAGATGTTATTTATGCAAGAAGAGCTTCAGTGAAAAAAATCAAAAAGTAAGAGATCACGATCACCTGACAGGGTTATACAGAGGAGCTGCTTGTAATTCATGCAATATAAATTACAAACTGCCAAACTTTATCCCTGTCGTGTTACACAATCTTAGCGGCTATGACTCCCACTTCATTATCCCAGAGTTAGGACGAGATGATGGAAAAATCGAAGTATTAGCTGAAACATTGGAGAAGTACATCAGTTTCTCAAAAACAGTAGGTAAAATTAAACTTCGCTTCGTAGACTCTTATAGATTTATGTCATCTAGTTTGAGCAAATTGTCTGAGAACCTAAGAAGAGAAGATCTAAAAGAAACCAGCAAAATTGTACCTGAAGATAAATTGGACTTAGTAATGCGTAAAGGAGTGTTCCCCTATGATTACATAACTTCTGCAGAAAAATTCGAAGAAACCAGTGTGCCACCGATTGAAGCCTTCAATAGCAAGTTAAATGAAAGTGCAATCACCGTTGAAGACTACAATCATGCTTGTAATGTTTGGAACCAACTAAACATTCAAACCTTAGGGGAATATTCCGACTTTTACATAAAATTGAACGTAACTCTGCTGTGCGATGTGATGGAAGAATTTCGAAACACCTGCTTCTCCGCCTATGGACTGGACCCTCTACACTCGTACACATCTCCAGGATTAGCATGGCAAGCTATGCTAAAGTCAACCAACTGTCGATTGGAACTTCTAACAGATATTGATATGGTGCTCATGATAGAATCTGGTGTACGGGGCGGTTTGACACAAGCTGTAACACGTCATGTCAAAGCTAACAACAAGTACATCCCAGGCTTCGACGAGAGACAACCATCGGTCTACCTTGGCTACTTTGACGCAAACAACCTTTATGGTTGGGCAATGTCAAATCCGCTTCCCTACGCTGACTTCAAATGGATCGACCCGGCCACCATCGGTGACATCTCACAGATTCCAAAGAATGGTCCAAAAGGCTATATTTTGGACTGTGATTTCGAATATCCGGAGCACCTTCATGATCATCACTACGACTTGCCTCTCCTAGCCAAGACTGAAGTTTCACCGACAGGAAGATGGCCAAAATTGATGATGACGTTGGAGAATAAAGATCGGTATGTGGCTCACTACTGGGTAGTTCAACAAGCTCTTGAATTGGGTCTACGTGTAGTGAGAATTCATAGAGCAATTGAATTCACCCAGTCTTGTTGGTTGAAACCATATATTGATTCCAACACTACAAGAAGAGCAGCAGCAACATCAGCATTTGAAAAGGACTTTTACAAATTGATGAACAACGCCATCTTCGGGAAGACCTTAGAAAACAAAAGAAAACACAAGATTGTTAAATTAGTAAGTGATCCTAAGAAATTGGAAAAATTAGTGCAAAAACCAAATTTTGGAACATCCATGATTATAAACGAAGATCTAGTTGCCGTCAGTATGAAGAAAACAACAATAGTGATGGATCGTCCGTTATACATTGGAATGTCGATTTTGGATATAAGTAAAACTCTAATGTATGATTTCCATTACAACAAAATGGTTAAACACTACGGAAGAGACAACATTGGAGTTGCATACATGGATACCGACGCGTTTATCTACTGGATAAAGACTTTGGACATGTATGAAGACCTAAGGAGTTTCCCATACAAAGACGATTTTGACTTCTCTGACTATCCGAAGAACCATCCAAATTACAATGAAAAGAATAAAAAAAGTAATCGGAAAATTTAAAGATGAAGCAAATGGAATGCCTTTAGAAGAAATAGTGGCACTGATGGCAAAATTGTATTCATTTAAAATGTACAACGAGAACAACACACCCACAGTCAAGAAAGCAAAAGGAGTCAAAACATCGTACTTGAAGAAACATGTGACATTTGACCATTACAAGACCTGCTTGTTTGAAGATTCTACAATGTCTGCAACGTTCAACACTATCAGAAGCTTTAAACATGAGGTCTACAGTGTCACTGAAGTTAAAAGAGCACTGTCAGCTCGAGATGATAAAAGGCATATTATGCCGGATAAAATTCACACTCTTCCTTTTGGACACTACTCTCTAAACCCTATCGACTAGTAACCTATTCTTCGTCCTTCTACAACTTCGACCTTATTCCTTTCTCCTTCCGTAAAAAAAATGGGGAACACGGCAAGTCAAACGCCGTGTTCCCCATTTTTTTACACAAGTTTGGATGACCTTGACCTATATAAATGATGTGAATATTTAAGACAACATTCATTGTGATTATACATGTGATACATGATACATTCAAACCTGCAATATGAAGGACTTGAAGCAAGAAATTGTCAACGAACTTCATAAACCTGCAAGAAGAAAGTTTCCACGAAGAAATACAGTGATAAAAGGAATAAATGATTTATATCAAGCGGATTTAATCGAAATGATTCCTTATAGTAAACAAAATAGAGGATTTAAATACATATTGACTATTATTAATTGTTTTTAAAAAATGGCAGATGCTTTACCACTAAAAGATAAAAGTGGCAAAAGTGTTACAAAAGCAATGGAAACAGCTATACAAAGAGACAAACATACTATAAAACATTTACAAACTGATGATGGAAAAGAATATTTTAATAAGGAATTTGCAAATTTAATGAAAAAACACAACATTAACCATTACTCAACCAATTCAGAGGTAAAAGCATCAATAATTGAAAGATTTAACAGAACTTTAAAAGGTGCGATGTATAAGATGTTGTCCAACAGAGGATCACACGTATGGATTGATATGTTACCAAAACTTATAAGCGATTACAATAACAAGTTTCATAGAACTATCGGTATGAAACCAAGCCAGGTGACTAATAAAAATGAAAAACTTGTATTAAAACGTATAAAAATGAATACTAAACCAAAAGTTGAAAAACTAAAGCCTAAAAGGTTTAATGTTGGTGATAAAGTGCGAATAAGCAAATACAAAGGTGTATTCAGTAAAAGATATCTTCCGAACTGGACAAATGAGGTATTTACCGTATTTAAGGTGCAACCTACAGTACCAGAAACTTACATTTTAAAAGATAATAAAGGACAATTGCTTGAAGGAGGTTTTTATGGACATGAAATGTTAAAACCAACAGTAGGTGATGTATATCTAGTTGAAAAGGTGTTGCAACGGAAAAAAGATAAGGTTAAAGTACGATGGTTAGGATTTAATAAGACGGAAGATTCTTGGATACCTAAAAAGGATCTAATATAATGATAGAGCATCATTTTGGGTTGAACCATTACAAAGGATGGAGATAATACCGCAAAAAGACAATTTTACTATTAATAATATAGATGAACTCACAGTGGATGGTTCTCAATTCAATACTGGGAAACATGGTGTTTTGTTACCAAACACGGTGCGTTGTCTGGTTACCGGTCCTTCCAATTGTGGAAAAACAAATGTAGTATTTAATTTGATTACAAACCCTAAAGGCTTACGTTTTAATAATTTATATGTATTTTCAAAGTCACTACAACAACCAAAATATCAGTTATTGGAACAAATACTCAATAATGTGCCTGAAGTTAAATATTTTAGATTTAACGCAAGCGAGAGTGTCATGCAACCGCAAGAGGCTAAACCATTCTCAGTATTCATATTTGACGATGTATCTTGTGAAAATCAAAATACAATAAGGAATTACTTCGCCATGGGTCGACATAACAACATAGATAGCATTTATATTGGTCAAACTTACAGCAAAATACCGAAACAGCTCATTAGAGACAATGCAAACATGTTAATTGTATTTAAACAGGATGAAACCAACCTAAAACACATATATTATGACCATGTAAGTGCGGATATGCCATTTGAACGATTTAAAGAGTTGTGTGGAAAGGCTTGGGGTGAAAAGTATGGGTTTTTAACAATTATAAAGGAACAACCGCTAAACAATGGTCGATACAGGATAGGATTTGATAAATTTATACTAATACACTGATCATGATGTAAAACATTCATTGTTGTACAACACGTCTTGCTACAAACATGGTTAACCAAGAAAAGTTAATAAAGGAAATAAAATCACTTAGTGATTCTATTCGGGATAAAAACAGAGCATTAAAATTAGGTATTAGCGAAAGGGAGAAATTTCTTGAATCTACTTTTAAACCTATTACTGAACCTTTGAAACAATTAAACAAAAAATTTGCTAAACCCGTTTTGGAAGGAGATGCAATTGCACCTATTACAAAGTTTGAAAGAGAAAATGTAAAATCAGAAGATTTTAGTGATGAAGACCCAGAATCCTCTACATATAGTGGTTTTACCGGCGGAGAACCCGAAAGAGAGCTAGAATCACCAGACTATAGTGGTATAAGAGAATTATATGAAGTAAAAGCTAAAAGAGGGCATGAAGATGTATCAACTGCTAGTGAAGAGGAAAAAGAAGAAGAAGCAAGGGAAGGTCCGTCAAACATAAGCTTGTTGGGTGAAAACATTCATAACAAAGGACCTTTAGGAAGGAAATACATGATAAAAATGTTAGCTGGAATAAATCCTAATAAAAACTACCATAGTTATGGAGTAAGATTAACAGAAGAAGGTCTAATGGTTGGTAATAGCCCGGTAAACATTGATAAACATGATAATATTATTGTTGGTAATCAAAAATATAAGGGCACAAGAGGATTATTTGAATTATTATTTGAAAAAAAGCCTTTAGAATTGTTAGTTAAAGAAGAAGACATGGAAGCATATAAAGAGATTTTGGAACACACCAATGCATACAGGAGAAAATATTTAGCTGACCAACCAGTTTTTAGATCTAGGTCTTTAAAATATAGAGAATTTGTATCCAAGTTAATACCAACAACGAGAAGACAACCAATGCCGATAATGCCAAGAAAACCTATAAAACGAAGGTTTGTGTCATCCACTTTGGATATAAGTGCTGCTGAACCAAGAAAAAGAAACAAATCTGTTACAGGTACAGGTTTAATGAAGAAACTATACAACACAAATGTGATTTATTACAATAATATCAATAAATTGGTGGATAGAATGAAACTAATACATGAAGCTAAAGAAGCGGGTCATACTGGATTGGAAAACGAATGGGTGGCTTTAGTGGATGAACTCCGAAACCGTGGGGTAATCTCATAAAAATGCGTTACTCCCTAGATTACTATTCAGTTGCACCATGAGTGTCGACAAGTTCGGAAGTTACTCCTCGGATGGGTTATATTATGCTAATAGTTTAAAAAGAAGTGCTGGTTTACCAAAAACACCTGATGGAGATTATGATATGAGTAATAAAAGGTTAAAAAACATAAAAGATCCTACGGATGAAAACGATGCAATAAATTTAAAAATATTAAAGGAAAAGATATCGCCAACATTAAGACTACAAAATAACACATATGACGCAGAAGATCATAGAATTATCAACGTTGGTAAACCAAATCAAAACGGTGATGCAATAAACAAAGGTTATTTGGCATCTGAATTAAAAAATACGTTAAAATTCAATGGGAAAACGTATAGTGCTAACAATAAACGTATATCCAACGTAGATGACCCTAAAGATGCAAAAGACAGCGTAAATAGACGCTATTTACATTCCTTGATACCTGAAAAGACAAAAGATGGATTCTCTTTTTATAAATTTGTTATTAACGACATAGGTTATCCAAAAAATGAAAATGATGCTGTAAATCTCAAATATATAAAAGATCATTGTGTCATACGTGATGTGGGAGTTATCGATTGTCTTGGCAATTGTTTGGCGAATGTAAAAGATGGTTCAGCACCATCAGATGGTGCAACAGTGGGTCAAATGAAAGAGACTTTAAAACAAGAAACAACTGGATTTGTAAAACGAGATGAAGTATTATCGAAGCAAGGGGATGAATTTGTTCAAGGTAATGAAAAATTTAATTTAATAACATACAAAAATAATGCTTGGGATTGCATGTATGGAAGGTTATCAAATGTGTCATGGGGTCATGCAGATAGAGACGCAGCTACCTTAGGACAAACAGTACATCTAGATCCAAATAATTACAATGCGTTTTTTATATGTAATAATAAAAGAATAACAAACTTGGCGCAAGGAAGAGAAGCAAATGATGCTGCAACTGTAGGACAGGCTATCACAACATCACAAATGGATAGTAAAGTGTATACTTGTAATAATAAACGTATAACAGACCTTAAAGACCCTGAACATGTGGATAATGCCGTCACTGTTAATTTTCTTATTAAAGTTTTAGGAAATGCATTATTTGATGTATACAATCTTATTGCAACCCGTACACGTCATAGTTGGGTGTCCGAATCCGATAGAGGTAATTGGATTAAACGGGAAATTTTTAATAAATACTTTACAAACCCTAATACGCAAAAGTTTAGATCATCAGATTGGGGTGATATTGATATATAATATAAGAACACAATAAACGACCTCATTTATGTCCAACTCATCATAGAGTTAACACATAAGTTGTACATTTCGATTATAAAAGGACGATTATGACATTCCAGTACATCAGTCCATATCGAGACAGTATACGGAAAGGAGGCGGTATCACGTCCACAGCGGTTTCTCTGTTAAGTAAAGCTTTAAATCGTATTCCAGTAGGATCTATCGTAAATAGAGCAATAGACGCTTTACCATACGAATTTCATATACCGGGAGGTTATCAGTATTGCGGACCAGGAACTAAATTGAAAAAACGACTGGAAAGAGGTGATCCAGGCATAAATAAGTTAGATCAGGCTTGTAAAGATCACGATATCGCATATTCCACGTTTACCGATTCAAAAAATAGGTCAATCGCTGATAAAAAGCTAGCGAATATAGCTTGGCAACGAGTAAAGTCTAGTGACGCTAGTATTGCGGAAAAAGCAGCAGCTTTAGCGGTAACAGCAGGTATGAAGGCTAAAACAGCGGTAGGAGGTGGAAAAAGGAGGGGTAAGAATAAAAAAGGATCAACCATGAGGAAACATGGTGGTAACATTAGACTAAAAAGACGTTCTCCGAGGAAAAATAACAAAAAACCGACAATATGGTCAATGGTAAAAAACGGGGCTGGTCTATACCTAAGACCGTATCGTGCATATTAAATAAAATAAATCAATTGGTTATACCACATAAAGCGTTGACTAATGTTGAATTATTTAAATATATTTCCTGTTTAAAAATACCATTTTTCCGCGGAGTATTTATGAAAGACAGTTTACCAAAGAAAATATGGAAAAATGAGACTGGAATCGTAAATTTGGATAATACTGAAGGGCCCGGCACCCATTGGGTGTGTTATAAGAAACTAAATAGCAATGTATATTATTTTGATAGTTTTGGAAATTTGCCACCACCTAAAGAACTTGAACATTACTTTAAATCTGCTAAAAACATATATTACAACTATAAAAGAGAACAACCTGATAATACTTCAATATGCGGCCATTTATGTTTGGAATTCCTAGCTAAAAGTATCAGTCACTATTGAGATGTCTTCCTATACGGTATCATTAACAGGAAAATCGTCCACTTTACGAAGTATCCTTTTTCCAGCGTTACGCTTGCAAAAAGGAAGATTTTGGGAGGCAGCACTGTTAGATTTTACAACTTACAACTCTATTCCCAATGTTACGGAAGGTAAAAATAACTTATTGCATTATTATAAAGGAAAAGATGCCAGTGGGAAGTTTACAGACTTAGAAGAGTGCGGTTTACCCACAGGTTCTTATGAAATTGATCATATTAATGAATTTTTGCAAAATAAAATGGGAAAAGACAATATATCGCTAAAAGGTAATAACAATACAATGAAAGCTGAGCTTACTTCAAAATATTATATCGATTTCACTAAGCCAAACTCAATTGGTGATTTATTAGGATTTCCCAAAGATGGTGCAATTTTAGAACCAAATAAAACACATTCCGGTAAACAAACTGTAACAATATTAAAAGTCAATAGTATGGACATAACTTGTAACATTATACAAGGAGCTTACAGAGATGGAGCAAATACTCATATAATACATACTTTTTACCCCAGTGTACCGCCTGGATTTAAAATTGTTGAAAAGCCACAAAACCTGGTATATCTACCGTTGAACACCACTTTCATTTCAGACATCGTGTTGAACGTATTGGATCAAGACGGTAACTTGATAGATTTCCGAGAACAGCCTATTACGGTTAGATTACATTTAAAATCGACACTTTAATACAAAATCATGGGTTTAACATTTAAAAGCGAACAACCTACGGGAAATTGCATTAGTAGCTCTTCAGCTGTGGAGGAGTTAACACGCGAGAACATTCGTTTCTTAGAGAGAATTGGATTAAAATTAACCGATTATGGATATACTGGATATAGCGCAGGGTCCGACATTCGACGAAACCCTATGGGAAAAAGAATATCACACCCACAACCCTTACACTTCATCAAAATTAAACAATAACGATGAAATCCGTATTCCTATACAAAATCAAGACATTTACACACTACCATGTGAAAGTTACTTGTATATTGAAGGAAAAGTTACTAAAAAGGACGGTACTACTACTGGTACAACAGTTCCATTTATAAATAATCCCATGGCTTTCCTGTTTGATGAAATTAGATATGAAATATCAGGTGTAACAGTTGATTCCACTAAAAAAGTAGGTATTGCAACAACTTTAAAGGGATTAACATCTATATCACCTAATGAAACCAATTTAATACAACCTGCAGGATGGGTTTTACCTGCAAAAGACACAATCACTCCAGATACAAATGGAAATTTTGATTTTCATATTCCATTACGTTTGTTGCTTGGTTTTGCTGAAGATTATAGAAAAATTATATTAAATGTTAAACAAGAATTAGTTTTGTTGAGATCTTCTAACGATAAAGACATTATTAAAGCTCCAGACGGTACAACAGATGCAACTTTAGAATGGAAATTAACATTAGACAAAATTGTATGGAGAGTTCCGCATGTTAAATTAGCTGATGAGCATAGAATGCTACTATTAAGAAAGTTAAAGGCTGATCGTGATATTGTAATTCCTTTTAGAAGTTGGGAATTTCATGAACATCCCAGCTTGCCAGCTACGGATCGTCACACTTGGACTGTTAAAACATCTAATTATGTGGAACGAGCCAGGTATATTATATTTGGTTTACAAACAGGCAGAAGAGACACCATCACCAAACATGCAGGCCAATTTGATCATTGCAACTTGAAAAATATTAAAGTTTATTTAAATTCACAATTTTTCCATACGATAATTTAAATGTGTCATTCGCTAATAAAAAGTACAGCATATTGTACGATATGTATGCAAGATTCCAAAGTTCATATTATGGTAAAACAAATGCACCTTTACTATCACCAGAAAAGTACTTAGATGGTTACCCGATAGTTGTAATCGATTGTTCTAAACAGAATGAATCGGTAAAATCATCAAGTGTGGATATAAAAATAGAAATGGAATTCAACGCGGCTATACCAGATAATACAACTGCATACTGTTTAATTCTACATGATAAAATCTTAACATACACACCTTTAACTGGAATTGTTAAAAATGTATTGTAAAAAAACCGGTTTTGTTACATTCCAATGCATTCCGCGAGTATAAAAGCAGAGCATTCAGGTCGCTCCTCATCAGTTTGTTGCCTGTTGTTGTATGGGTAGCATCGTATTCAATATGGCTTCTCCTAGTGGTACACCAGAAAATGTAGTAGATATTGAGAAGGAGATATCCGACTTTTTAGATCTTCAAGGTCAACCGGAAGGAGAAGAACACAACCCTTGCAGACAACTACACGCCAGTAATAATGTTGAGGAAAAAGGTAAAAGAAGAAAGAATGTACAGAAGAGGAAAAGGGATATTGAAGATAATATTTCTCCTAACATATTGAGTGAGGTATTCTTGCGAATATTTTATCCAATTTCATCAAGTTTGGACAAAAGTGTTTTAATCGGTGTTATGAAATCGACGGATTATTCACCTACTGTAATTTTAACTCATGGGCCCAAAATGATTTTGTTTACGGACACTGCTTGGGAATCGTTTATGAAACACTTGCATCTGCTAGAATGCTATTTTAGTAGTAACATGTTTGGAAGAAAGACAAGAGTAGGCCTTTTGGATTCAAATGTGGAAATCGATATTGTTAAACATCGTGGTGATCATCAGTTGCGGTTTAGAGACACAACAAGACATGATAACAAGATTCAACTTAATCGAGAAGAGTTTTTTATTCTAACTTGTGCAACTGAACCAATAACAAGATACTTGAGACAACTGGTGTTTTCAAGTTCAATTATTAAAGATTATCTGGAAGACACTTTGGACAAACAACCGGACGCACCTATATTGTACGGGCCTGTGGACACTTCTATATTCAATAGGGTTCCTCATGAAGTACAAATGTGGAGACAATTGGAAAAGTACGCTCAACTACATAAGAAATCAGTAAAACAGGAAGAAGAGGAAGATAGAGGAGAAGAATCAAGTGTTAGTGATGAAAACGAAAACAAGGAAAATATAAAGATGGAAACTTAAATGACAATGGTTAGTTTCTAAAACAATAACCAACATTTTGTGGGGTTAGGCCTATTGGGGACGGTGCCCACGTTAAATATACACCAACGCGCCAACAACTGTACGGCCTGGTATAAAAGCAGTACCTACCGTGGTGTGGAAATCAGTTGACCTCCTGACTTCATAATGAGCAGACGTGTGACCTTCAAAATGGACAAGGGAGAAGAAGAAGAACAAGTAAAGTCCAAGCCTGGTATTATTGAGTTTCAAGCGTTTCGTGGTAATGATGATAGATTCATTATAAAAGAACTTGTGTTTTTGGACATGAATACAAGTGTTCCTTATTCGTTTTTATTTAAACCACCATGTTCTTATTCATCTTTAACTAGTAAAGCCGCTACCACCAACAGATGGATTTCAAAACATTTCCATCATATTGATTGGTATGATGGTTTTACAAGTTACACGGACTTGTATCACATTATGCATCACTTTTCAGACAAGTTTACCAATATTTACACAAAGGGGCTGGAAAAGAAAAGATGGATCGAAGGATTTACTCATGTTCCGGTTAATGATGTGGAATTGGATAAAAATTACAAGTATACGATGGAAAATGTTTGTATTTGTACTAAAAGTCCAGAACATGAAAAAGATAGACATTGCGCTTTAAAAAACGCCTATAAACTCGCATCTTACCTTCAAAGTGGGGAAATGGGGAGTGGTGGGGGTAACGGGGGTTATATAAGTGAGGAGCAGACCGGGACCTGGCATGAGTATTACTCGAGATTCCGAGACGACAACATCTCCCAGCAAGAAGACGAAGAAGACGATCTATATCTCGACCATGGCATCTCACCAGTTCCTGCAAACTTTGGTTGAGCAGTTCAATGCTCACTCCAAATCTACCATACTACCCGTCAAGAAGTGTTCCGAACTTAAAGACGAGAAGCACTACATTATCCACGCCATGAAGAAGATGGAGACTACAGTTGGAGAGGCCATCTGCTGCAGTCTTAGCGAGGCACCGTTCACTCTGGGGGATGAGCCCAAGTTCCAAGTCTACCTGCCGAAACGGTTCGTCCATCTCCTCCAGAACGAGGATCTGCGCTCCATCCAACCCGGCTGTCTCTACCTGGTTTCCCACGGTTGCAGGGGTAGCAATTCCACCGAGTTGACCATCCACATCGCCGACAAGCAGCAGTGTTAGATTTAAGTTTTACTGTTGTACATATGTTATTGTAATGTTTTATAAATAAATAAACCATAAAAAAACAAAAAAATACAAAAGACAAAAAAATGCAACATATCAATATGTGAAGTTTGTCACATATTGATATGTTGCATTTTTTTTAAACTTCGCGGGTGACCTTGACCTTTGACCTTTGCATTTCACAGTTACCCCTACCACCACGCTACAAGTCAAACCTGTTTGAATGCAAACACCCCCACCACTTTTTCATATACCTCCAAGCGCTGTGCCTTGGCTTCATTTCTACTCCAGCAGCCAACCTAGCAACATCAGGATGTCTCTGAACGTAAGCTGTGCCAGCTATGAGGAGGTGACTATCAAGACGCAACAGGAGCTGAACGATTTGTACAAGGAGTTGCAGCTAATGGTGGCAAGAGGCTACCGTATAAATGTGCAAGTCTACGCTTGCAATATACGGAACACCCGGCAGCCAAAGGAAGAGCCTGGACACTCCTCGACAGCTTCCTCACCGACGTCCATGAAGACCGAGCCGGACAACTTGGATTACTTCAGCTGACTAGCAGTTGTATTTCTTGTTCTAACCATTGTAGAATATGTTTATTTTTTCATTATATTAAAGAAGTAAAAGAGCAAAAACACCTATCTTGTTACTGACATATAAGCTCAGTAACAAGATAGGTTTTTTTAAAACACAATTTGAATGACCTTGAAACTTCCCCCTCCACTGCTTTTCTACCCCCACCACTTCACTATTGGTGTACATGGCACATCACGATTGGAAACCTCATTCCATCTTCAACAGCCAAACCGACAACATCAACAATGGCAAACCTACCAACAGATGAAAGATGTCCTCACGCATGCTGTGACTTCATCCACGAGTTAGAGAAGAGGATGCAAGAGAGGGAGATAAGAAGAAAGCAGATCCACTCAGAAAATATCATGATAGTCAACGGCTATCTTTTATTGTTCGGCCTTATTATGGTTGTACTTTTCATACTGTATGGTATAGTCACATGTGTCGGCAAGGTTGCAGAAGAAAACGCCCGCCACCATCAGTTGGAAAGTTTCAATGTTACTTTGTAGGTTTTCCTTTTTTTAAAACTCCGTTTGGATGACCTTGAAACTTCCCCCACTACTCCACCACGCTCCCCACCACTTCACCATGTTCCTGCATGAGTATCACATCACCCGTCATTCCTTGTTCGACAAGCAACCATGGCGGACAACACCATCAGCCAAGCTGACTCCACTACTGATGTTGGAACGAGTACAGGTTGGACACTATCCATCGACAGTGTTCACTATTTGGAAACAATTTGCGAACGGATGAAAGAAATACTGCGGGACAACCCTGGGATCATAATACAAATGAATTTCAACTATGATTGGTCGCAAGTTACATTGCGGCAGGAGGACAACAACGGTCAGCACTCACCGCAATACTCACCAGTGTCACCGATTTACCTATACAGTGAATCTGATGCGGATGAAGATGTAGGAGACAACGACGAGGCTGATGGGGAGTGACCTTCTTTCCTTTTTTTTTAAAACTCAATTTGGATGACCTTGAACTTTCCCCCTCCACTCCTTCCTTTTTTTAAAACCCAATTTAAATGACCTTGAAATTTCCCCCTCTACTTTTCGATAATGTTACAACTGACTGCAGCTCACCTCATTCCTTGCTTAGCTGCCATGGCGGAAGGAACTCTTTCTCAAGTTGACTCCACTACGGACGAAGCATTTCCCTTGCGGTGGACTGTTCATTTACAGGATGCGACAGAAGTGGAAGTCTTGTATCAAAAATTACTCAATGTATTCAACGGGAACCCTGGACCTCTTGAATGTAGAATGGATTTGAATTTTGATGCAACCAGGGTCGGCACAGAACCTTCAACTTCAAGCCAGCCTCAGCAACGAGATTTTACACATTTATACACTCCAATATCACCGGAAGATGTAACTGTCTGCGAGGCTGACTCAACTACACGTTATGTTCAGCCAAAGCCTTGGGTGTTGATTATTAACAATGTGTACAAAGTGGAATTGGTATGTAATAGATTAAAGGAGTTGATGGTACAAGATCCCGGCCTGCGCTTTCAAATAGATATACATTTCATCTGGAGAGCACCTGCGCGGGGCTCTTCGTCTGACAGCTCTCCAAGTACGACGGACGAGGAGGACGACTAGTCATCTTTTTTAAAACTCCGTTTGAATGACCTTGACCTTTCCCCCTCCACTGAGTTTATATAAGGTGCACTCTCACTGACTACAGCATCATTTCATTGCGCACCTTCACCGCAGCAACATGGAGAGTCAACTCAACTACTGTTGCGAACAGAAATGTTTTTCATGGCCGAATGACATTGATGTGGTGGATGGCCTTTCTTGTAGAACATGTGAAGCTTTTGGTCAGTGCATGTGTAAGTGCAAGTCTTGGAAGAAGCCGAAACCGAAGTTGAAGACATTCCATGTGTACCAAATGAGAGGGCATAAGTACACTTGTTGCCCTGAACGTTGCATTGAATTTAAACTAAAACAGCTAACTGGCTGCAAATTGTGCAACAATCATTTTGCAGGTTTTTGCAAACATTATTTAGGAGCGTGTCAATACAGATCAACTTGGCATACCGAAGCACTCACTATCAATGAAATCGCTATAGACTCACAAGAGTAGTCTTTCTACTCTTTGACTTTTTTAAAACTCCGTTTGAATGACCTTGAAATTTCCCCCACCACTTCCCCATATATCTAGAGTACGCAGGGCCTGGAGGTCAGTCGCTCGGCGGCTGTCGTAGGGTGCACATCCGTGTTGTGCAGTCTGCTGTGCAGTTTTGATTTTAACCAGTTCAAGGTCACCACACTTGAACTCTGGCGAAAACGTCAAGCTGTTAAACACAATCCTAAGCCCCAGGTTCACAGTCAACCTCAAGGTCATCACACTTTAACATGTAAATTTAAGGTAGCACCGAAACGGTGCTACCTGGCTTGACATTTTCAAGTTTCCCGAGGTCTTCGCAGTTCCCCCCACCACTTCCCATATACCTAGAGTGCGCGGGGCCGGACAGTCAGTCGCTCGGTGTCTGTCGTAGGGTGCACATCGCGGTTGTAGTACTGGTCTAAAGTAAGGCAGCTGGGCTAGTTCAAGGTCACCCGAGCGGTGTCACATGACGGTTTAGGCAGAGTCACGTTGCAAACTTCAAGTTTCCTCAGCACTTTTGCTGTTTCTTGTCTAATTTCGCTCCAAGTCGTCAAGGTCATGGGAACCGGACTGAAACTCGGAGCGTAGTGCGAGAAACAGCAAAAGTGCCAAAAAATTTTAGGTTTCAGCGTGACCTTGACCTTTGTGACATCGATGACGTCATTTTGGTGACGTAAGGGGTGATGACGTCATCAGCACGTCATTTCTGTGACGTCATGGGTGTGACGTCATGGATGTGACGTCATTGGTGATGACGTCATCGATTGCGTCATCGATGACGTCATCAATGACGTCATCAATGACGTCATCGATGACGTCAGCGGTGGGGTCATTGACCTCGATGACGTCATCGCTCAGGTGACCTTGAAGTGAGCCAGCAGCCTTACTTTTCCACTACTCTAATTCAAGTTTACCCACTGTTGAAAAACTACTGGGAAGGGAAAACTTCTCAACATGGAAATTTGCTATGAAAGCCTACTTGGTACATGATGATCTTTGGAATGTTATAGAAGAGACTCCACCGGATCCTATTACAGATAATTGGAAGAAAAAGGACAGAAAGGCTCATTCCAGGATAGTTTTGTTTGTTGATAAAATAAACTATTCACATATAAGAGACACTAACACGGCTGCAGATGCATGGAATGCTTTAGAAAAAGCTTTCGAAGATTCTGGATTGACAAGAAAAGTTGGACTGCTCAAAACTTTAGTAACAACAACGCTCAAAAAATGTAAGTCCATTGATCATTATTGTGATAGAATAATTACTACAGCTTTTAAGTTAAATGAAATGAAGTTTCAAGTAAGTGAAGAGTGGGTTGGTACCTTACTTCTCGCAGGTTTGCCCGATCACTATAAGCCAATGATTATGGCCCTTGAAAACTCGGGAAGGCCTATCACTGGCGATTCCATTAAAGTAAAACTCCTCCAAGACGTAAAATCTGAGGATTGCTATAGTGAATCTGCTCTGTACGCTAATAAACCGTCAAGGTTCAACAAAGTAATGTCTTTAAAATGTTTTAGGTAAAATAAGCCTAATCACATAGCAAAGAACTGTCCTCAGGCAGGTAATACTAATAGGTCTAACCAAAATAGCAGATAAAGACCTAATGAATCTAGGAATAGGTCTACAGATAGGCCAAATAAAAGTAGACCTAATGAATCAAAACATGGAAATAGCAATGATGTTGGAAATAAAAATGCTTTTTTAGCTGTAGGCCTAAATAATCAGCACCGTACTCGAGATGAAGGTTTGTGGTATTTAGATTCATGTGCATCCACGCACATCACAAACGATGTAAATAAGCTAAGTAATACAAAAACAAACAGCTGTACAATAGTTTCAGCAGACGGCTCTGACCTAGTTGGGAATAATTCTGGCAGTGTAGACCTTAAGTTGTATAACGGTAGTGAAATTGTAGATGTTGAAGCCAATGATGTTTTTCACATACCGAACTCTACAGTTAACCTACTTTCAGTTAGTAAAATAGTGAAAAAGGGACACACAGTAACCCTTGACAAAACTGGAGGTTATGTTCACAACAATGAGACAGGAGATTTAATAGCAACAGCTCAACTGAAAAATGGGATTTATTGTATGAACACGACAGAAATAAAAAACTGTTTTTATTCTGAAAAGAAAGGATTTTTATGGCATCGCAGACTAGGCCATCTGAACAGAAAAAGTATGCTCAAGCTATCAAAAATGTCTTCAGGCTTAGATGAAAATATTGTAGTGGAAGACCCATGTGAGCTATGCATAATGGGAAAACAGACTCGTTTACCTTTTAAACGAAGCAAAAGGTACTCAAGAAATATTCTAGACCTAGTACATACAGATCTCTGCGGACCTATGGAAAATGCATCAGTCGGTGGACGAAGATACTTCATGACATTTATTGACGATTTCTCAAGAATCATGTTTGTCTATTTTCTTAGAGAAAAATCTGAGGTGACGAAAACGTTTAAAAATTTCAAAGCAATGGTAGAGAAACAAACAGGAGCAAAAATCAAGAAAATAAGATCAGATAATGGTGGTGAATATGTCAACCGAGAAATGAAAGACTATCTTTCTGCTGAAGGAATTGTCCATCAATGTACAGTGCCCTACTCACCCCAACAGAATGGTGGTGCGGAGCGCGCCAACAGGACTTTAGTGGAAAAGGCTCGTACAATGTTATTTGATGCAAGTCTCCCTAAAATATATTGGGCTGAGGCTATTTCTACAGCGGTATATCTTACGAATCGCTCACCATCAGCAATCCTTGGTGAAAAAACCCCTTACGAAATATGGCATGGGAGAAAACCCAGTCTAGCTTACCTAAGAATTTTTGGATGTCAAGCCATGGTCCAGATACCGAAGACTCAAAGAAAGAAGTGGGACCCAAAGTCACAAAAATTTATTTTTGTAGGCTATTGCGCATTCACGAAGGGATATCGACTCATCGACCCTAAGACCAACAAAATTACGATCAGCAGGGATGTAGTGTTTTTGGAAAATAAAAATGAAGAGGATTCTGATGAATGTAAGTCAAACAAACAAGATCAGGATAACAACATAAGCCTACCTATGCAAATTGAGTCAAGTGAAGACGGAGTGGATGAAAATGAATTCCGTGCTGAAAATCATCTCCCAAATGAAGATGAAGCTACTGATAATGAACATTTCCTTGGTTTTGAAGATGAAGACCAACAAAGAGAGCAACCACGACAATCTACTAGATCAAAGAAACCAAAGACTTGGCCTGATCATGTAATTTATTATTCTGAACAATGTGAACATGATTCAGAGATTACAATAGAAGATGCTCTAAGCAGTGAAAAATCAAAACAGTGGCAACAAAGTATCGACAGAATACACTCACTGATAAAAAACAAAACCTTTGAAGAGACTAGCCTACCTAAAGGCGTGAAGCCGCTGAAAACAAAATGGGTATTAAAAATAAAACCGGCAAGTGACAACGGCTTACTTATACAGAGACCTTCATGAGGATATTTACGTCATACCACCTAAAGAAATCGCTACTTCAAAAGATGGAAATGTTTGGAAATTGAAAAAAGCCATCTACGGACTAAAGCAAGCTGGAAGAATTGGAACAGAAAAATAGATGAAGTGTTATCCAAACTGAATTTTACAAGATCTATAGCTGACCCGTGTGTTTATTATTCAAGACATGAAGATAACCTACAAATTATTGCCCTATATGTCGATGACATGCTTTTCTTCTCAAACAATAAGAAATCCATGGAAAAGACGAAGAGAACTCTTAAGACTCACTTCGAGATGAAAGATCTTGGACCTGTTAACCGTTGCCTCGGCATGACCATCACTCGAGATAGAGAAGAGGGAAAAATATGGATCTCTCAAGAAGACTACACCAAGAAAGTACTTAAAAAATTTGGCATGAACGAAGCGAAACCAGTCAGTACACCAGTTGATCCAGGATTGGACTTTACCACAGTGAGTGATGAAGAAACGGACATGGTGAGTGTTCCATACCAAGAAGCTATTGGTAGTTTATTGTACTTTTCACAAATAACAAGACCAGACATTTCTTTTGCAACTAACTTATTAAGTAGATTTAACAACTCTTACAGAAAGGTACATTGGCTAGCAGTCAAAAGAATTCTTAGATATTTAAAAGGTTCTGTTGATTTTAAATTAGAATTTTCATGGGAAAAGGATCAAAATTTAGTAGCCTATTGTGATGCAGATTGGGGAAACAAAATAAATGATCGATATTCTGTTACAGGTTGTTTGTTCAAATGTTCTGGTAGTTTAATATCTTGGTTCAGTAAAAAAACAGAGAACAGTAGCATTGTCAACTTGTGAGGCTGAGTATATGGCTTTGTCATTTACAGTTCAAGAATTGTTATGGTTAAGACAGTTAATCTCAGAAATTGATCCTAAGAGCACCTTGAACCCATTTTTTGTATATTGTGATAACAAAGGCGCTATAAAGTTGACAAAAAATTTTGTAACTAATGCTAGATCAAAACACATAGATATTAGGTATCACTTCTTGAGACAACATGTTGAGTCAGGTATTGTTTGTATTAAGTATCTACCTTCCGAGGAAATGTTAGCAGATGTTCTAACCAAGCCCCTAACTAAACTGAAACATGAAAAGTGTGTACAAGATTTTGGGATTGTTTGCAATAACTAATTTAGGGCCTAAATTGACTGTATGTAAATGTATAGTATAGGCCTAGTCAAACATGTTATTAGGGGCCTAGTAATTTTTTGTTTTTTGTAACCGAAAATGTTTTGTTTGTTTAACATGATATAAATTTAAGGGGTGGTGTTAAGAAGTAAATTTAATCATTGTTATAGTACCGCCCCACAATCTATAATGTTCTTCTTCTTCTTTATGTAACTATATCTGGATGGCTGAGCCTGCTATTGTAGTGTGTTTTAATAATGGAATGTGCTGTTGCTGTTTCATGTGCGTTTAAGTTAGTATTATTTTAATAAAATGTTTCTTTCTTACATTCAACCACTGCGTTTCAATTTAACTAAATAACCCTTTCATGGATGATCCAATATGCAAATTCCAGTGTGTACAATAAAGTATTTCAATAAAATACAAAGATACCAAGAATACCAAACAAAAAATATTTCAAGAAAAAATACCAAATGCTAAAACGCAACTACCAAGAACAATAATATATTTTACAGAAAATACTGCGATTTTAGTTGGAGCGTCGGAAAAGTAGGCCTATTCCTTAAAACCAATAATGTTGCATCCTTGTACAGTACTTATAGGCCCTACTCTTTAGTATTTTATAAACATATCAATTTGATTGTTTAGGTAGGCGCAAACCTAATTAGCCTAAGGAAACCGTTCTATTAGGTTCAACAACATCAGAAATAAGTAGACTAATATCCACTTGTAGGCCTATTGGATAAATTGTTCTTAAAAGTTTTTTTCAAGAATTAGGAAAGGTTTACATTGTTGTAACTCATGGATGGTTGGCTTTAACACATATTGGTTATTAGGGTAGGATAGAAAGTAGAGAAACAATTTGTAACCACTTTCATATTGCAATATTTATGCTGTAGTGTGCAAGTTTCAATAACTATCCAAATTTAAAGAATACAAATTTATTTCACAGAAAATTACATAATTTTTGTTGGAGTGTCTGTCAAAGTAGGCCTATAGGCATATTCCTTAAAAACAATAATGCTGCACCCTTACTATGTAACCCAGACACTCTTTAGTATTTTATAAACATAAAAAAATCGATTGTTTACTTAGGCCTAAACCTCAGTAGCCTAATCAAAGCGTTATATTAGTTAAAAACATCGATAAATAAGCAAGACTAAACTATAAATTTGTAAACTTGTTAGTTTAATAAATAAGTTTTTAAAAGTTTGAACAGGCCTATAAATATTTTAATGTATCTATTTTGCTTAAAAATAAATATCGGTACCATCAGTAAAACATTTATTAGTGACGCCGTTATTGGACACATTACAAAAAGAATAATTGTGAAGATCGGTCTGGAACCCGGGCCGTCTGATTTGAAGTAGGTCACGCTACCGACTGCGCCACAAATACTGATGTTAAGCGAGATAAATGTAAAGCATTACAACGTTGCAAACGACAAATTGATTGCACAAAGAATTTCCGATACATCCGTTTCTTTTAATACAAATGTGAGCAATTTATTTAAACTAAACCTTTACAATTTAGTCTTAATTTTAAAGCAATCAGCTATTTTACATCATTAAACAACTTTCTTTCCATTTAAAGGGTAATACATTATAATAATTGTGAACGTTTTTAAATAACTTCTTGATTAGCATTATACGTGCTGGTACTGATATTCAGGTTGAAATAATAAAACGTCTTCCAACACTACTCGATATATTTACACTTATACTGTAATTGTTTACAAGACGGTAAATATATATAAAAGATCTTATAATGGCGATCGATTTCGACCAGTCACACCGGTCATCATCAGGCCCAATCAGAGACTGAGAGAATCAATATGGCGTCCTTGCTTAAATACTATTGGTGCAGGAAGTTCCGGGAAACAAGATGGCGTCCATGCTTAAATCTTACTGGCTACCGGATGTTCGGGAATATATTCTGGTAGGTTCCGCCGGAATCGAAGTTCACTTGTTCGTTTATCAACTTGTCTCTGTTTTTACATTTTTCTTTAAATATATGTAATTCTTCCCATGCGTTCATTAAGTTTCCTTTCTTACATGTCTTGACTATTTGCAGGTTTTCTTCTATGGTTTTTAGGGAGTGGCCATTTTCTAAAAGGTGTTTTGCTACATTTGATCTTTCCGGTTTGTTGTTCTTCCATGCTGATATGTGGTTCTTGAATCTCTTTATAAAATTAACGGTCTGTCCAACGTAGAAGTTGTCACAATCTTCACAGCTAATTTTGTAAATACCGGATCGATTGAATTGGTTATTATCTTCAATCTTGGGGTGTAGTAGTCCACTCATGGTGTTTTGTGTTTTGAAGGTAACAGAAACTCCGTATTTCTTGAATCTATTCGCGATCTTTTGTGTCACGTTTCCAGTGTAGTTAAATACAGCGAATCTAGTGGATTTGTCTTCTTCATTTTTCAATGTGGTCTGGCTGTAGAGGCGATTCTGATTCTTTATTTTTCTTTTGATTTGATTTCCCATTTCGTCTATGAGGCTAGTACGGTATCCATTGGCTCGTGCAATACTTTTGATGGTAGCTATTTCTTCTTTGCGGCTGGACTCACTCAAGGGGATCTTGTATGCTCTATATAACATTGATCTGAATGCAGCAGTCTTGTGGCTTAATGGATGGACGGATTTATTGTTAATGGTTGTGTCTGTCTGCGTCGGTTTTCTGTATATGGTGAAATCCAGTTTATTCTCCCTTCTTATTACTGTCAAATCTAAGAAATTGAGTTTTCCATCTTCTTCGTATTCACTCGTGAATGTCAGATTTCTATGGTGGCTGTTTATTAATTTCAACATGTCCTCTGCTTCTTCTTCTTTCTTTTCTTTGAAAACAATTAGGACGTCATCTACATATCTTACATATAACTGGATATCGTGGTCCATCTTCAATTGCTCCAAAATAATGTCTTCTTGGTGTTGCAAAAATACTTCTGACATTATTGCAGAGAGAGGACTTCCCATTGCTAGGCCATCTGATTGGATGTAGAATTTGTTGTTGAATCTGAAATAATTGTGGTCCAGTACAGTCTTCAGTAACGTAACAAGTTGGTTAACATAAGTTTTTTCCAATCCATTGTTTTCTAGTCTACATCTTACAAGATTTATTGTTTCATTCACCGGTACATTAGTGTATAAATTCGAAATATCGAAGGATACTAATCTACTATCTTTGGTAATATCAATATTCGTGACTTTATCAACAAATTCATAACTATTTTTCACATTGTGTCTGTATTCTAGTTCCAGATCGTTAAACAAAATATTTGACAGCATCTTAGAAACATTGTAGGTTGGTGCTGATTTAAAATTCACTAGAGGTCTAATTGGTACATTCTTCTTGTGAATCTTTGGAATTCCTTTCATAACAGGTGCTTTTGAGTTTAAAATGTTCATTCGAGGCCTACATTCTTCAGAAATTACTTTATTACACTTCTTCACGACATCTGATAATTCTCTCTGGTATTTTTCTGTAGGGTCTTTCTTCAATTCTTTAAAATTTTTTTCTCGAATAAAATCTTCTGTCTTCTTAATGTAATCGTTTCGGTCCATTATTACTACAGCATTACTTTTGTCAGCTTTCATTGCAAGTGCGTTATTTTCTTCAAGTTTCTTCTTTATTTCTTTACATTTCTTCGTATCTTCTTTCATTTCTTGAGTACATTTCATGATATTAGTTGGAAAATCTGTAGTAATATCTTGTCGCATTGCACATAGGTCTACATCTTTCAATATCCGAATGTTTGCTTCAATATCTGTAGCTACTATGTCCTTTTGATTCTTATTATCAATGGCAAAATTATGTTTTAGTCCATATTTGAGTATTTTAGTTTTTAAGTTACGGTATTTGCTATAGTAAACAAAATCCTTCTTGAGCTTTTGCTCACCCACTCTGTATTTAGACAAAATACCTCGTGTGTTTACAATCAGCAGATTGAAAGAGTGTAAAATAAATTTACTGTAAAGGTTTGAAAATGTTGATATTTTAAATTTAAGGAAGTAAGATAACGTTAATTACATAATTAAGCAACTTTCCATAAATGACAATACATCATAATAATAGTAAACGTTTTAGGTACTGGCCATAATAAACCAAATCCTTCATGAGCTTTTGCTCATCCACTGTATTTAGACTAAATATCTCGTGTGTTTACAATCAGCTGATTGAAAGCATGTAAAATAAATAAATTGTAAAGGTTTGAAAATGTCGATATTTTTAATTTAAGGAAGTAAGATAATGTTAAAGTAAATAAAGTCTGCTAATATACAAAGGTTTACGTTTTATTTGGTACAAACTGCGTGTAAATTGGTCCAGTGGAAGTCTCAGACGAACTGTCCAAAGGATTGGAAATGTTGGCTTTTTTCACCACGTTAAATCTCCATAAGAAAAGTTTATTTTTAATTTTTGACCGATTTAACGTAAATATTTTTGAAATACGAATAAAACCTGCTAATATAGAACAGAAAACGTTTATTTTGGTACAACCCTCATGTAAATCGGTCCAGTAGAAGTCACAGACGAACTGTCCAAAGGTTTTTTACCTTTGTGTTTTAAATATATAGATAACAATAGTATAACCATTTTGATTAAGATAAAATATGTTCAATATAGTACTATGTGTTAGTAGGAATTTGCTTATGAGTTTTTCAGTATTTAGCACAGTATTCATCCATACACCAGTACATCAATTTCAATCTGCAGATGTACAAAGTAATGGATATAACCTAGGTATACTGCATTACCTAGATAGCTATAGAAATGCCATCATTTTCTACTGCATTTAATAACTAGCATTGAAAACTAATTAGCGTGTGCTATACAATCTTGAGAGTATTTTGTGGAACCGGAACACGTACTTAATTCTTGAGCATTCAAAACCACAAATGGGGAGATTATATGTCAGATGAGGATAAAAAAACCATATTGAAGTGTCAGCATATCAACAGAATTTAATCATATTGTCGCAAATTATTTCTTTTACATTGAGTGCAGTGGTTTGGTTCTCCCCTCTCGTAATAAACTCATTCACTATCGGCTTCAATTTTCTCCGCTAGGAGCGAGCACCGTTCAAAACCTTAACACACGTGTCCAGGCTGCCGGAAGTGATAGCTCAGATGGCTAAGTCGTAGACACTTTGGCCAGGATGTCTACGACGACTCGGGTTCGATAGCCATTCACGTCCAAACCTGACCCAGTGGTGCAACTCTTAAAAGGGTTAGCCTATCTGTCGCAACGTTGGAAGGGGACGACCGTAAAATAAACGGTGGTAGGCTTGCGTGGAAGTTGACGGGATCGGTTGACAAATTGAGGGTTGCGCCTTGATCAACACTGAGTTTGCAAATTTTACTACTATTAGCTGTGTGTATGTGTGCCACTACGGCTTTAAAATGAAAAATAAATATATTATCAACCCAATTAGGCCAATTAAACTCGTTCTTATTATGTCATTTAATATTTTATACCAGTGTTTAATCTAACTCCCCAAAAAAGGTTAATTGATAATCCAGACGAATGATTCAAACCTTAGTCCATAAGTAAGTTCCCTAAGTCTGTAAGTAAATAGTCTGATGGAAATTTTAACAGTTGTATCCCCCTCCCCCTCTCCCCATTCAATGTGGTAATTTTTGAATATGTTCACCATGTGTAATATCGTATAAAATACCACTTTGAATATCGTATGAAAATAAGTTTCTGGATAGATTTTCAATAATGCATCAACTGTCATCTGAACCTTACTTATATCGCTGGTTTGTTTCAATTGAATATCTATTATTATTTTATTGCTATATTAATATTGATTTTATTAAGATTGTTTTGGAAATAATTATAAACAAAATACTCTTGTATTAAAGTGCCAAATGTTTTGCAATAAATATTGGCTAGTTTCCTTTCGAATTTCTTCTGCATTTTAAATTACGTTATAGTAATATTTTTAATTGTATTGGCGCATTTTCAATCATTTTTTCTGCTAAGAAATGTCTCATTAGTCCAGGGAGTTCGTAACTCCACAGTTTGGTAAAATAATCGCCCGGATAATACTTCAGTAGTGTTATTGACAGGGCAGTAATAGACCCATCACATCGCATGGATTACTTTCCCATATTAAAGATTTGGTGAGGTTAGTACGATAGTGATGGTATCGTGTAATGTATTACTACCGAATAATTGATTTAGCATCCCAGCAGTATTTTAAACAAAATTAGCAGTACATTTAAATAAAATTTTTCTTTATTAGCTTGCAATATTATGTTGGATATGGTTCCCAATTGATTTTAACTTTTAATGACCGTTTTTTTTTTATGTTTATGTTTCTAACGGTTGTAATCATTGTTGTAAAAATGTTGAAAAATTATGTTAAAACCGATTAGTAGTGGGGTTTCGCCACTCCTGGCTCAGTTCAAGGCCTCGGCGGGCGAGGATAATTTAAAGGACGTGCGCATCCGGTTGGGGATCTGCTGCGCGTTATCGGTGGATGAGATCAGCGTAAATTAGTTGATTGGGAAGCGGCTGAGGGTTTATTAGGTTGTGGGGCGGCAATGGGGAAGGTTGTAGGCTCGGGAAATAAGTTATAAACAAAAATAAGAGGTTGAGTAAAGAAGTTGAAAATTTTGGTTCAACATTATATGTTTGAAAATTGTAAACGTTATTTTTCATCAATCTGTACGTGTTGGTTAATATTGTTATTTGTTGTTCTAAGAAAAATAAAGTGAAGAAAAATTTGTTTTAGGCGAGAATTTAAAAGTTAAACTTCTCAGTGAGAGAAAATAATTAAGGTGAAAGAAGTGTTGTTGATAATTCAAATGTTGGCGATAGAATGAAAAGTTATTGTACAGTATTAGAGTTACACGGTAAAATGTTTTATCAAAGAGTTGGGGTAAAGGCAAGAGATTTATTTGTTTAATCAATAGTGTTTTGTGTTGTGGCAGAAGTAAGGTAAAGTAAAACCTTTTCTTCATCTTTAATTTTATTAATACACACAGGACAACCAGAAGCGATGTTTAAATCCGTAGCGATGGCGTTGTACTTTTCCATAGTATTTTTTGTTATTCCATAGTTTCAAATACATCTTGTAACTGCCATTGTGTTTGAATCACAAGAGTAGTTAGTATTTCCTAAGGTGGTGCTAATCGTACAAGAACCGGCGAACAAAAGAAGAGAGACGGGTCGAGGGAGTCTTATATAGCGGCGACCTTCGGTGGAAGGTGGAAGAATGAGTTGGAAATTTATGAACCTACGGCAAGCGCTTTTCGCCGCGAGATGCCGTTCGGGTAGGATTTAGAAGGTGTATCGGGGTAAAATGTAACGTTAGTTAATCGTTTGGTAGATAATAATATGTGAAACACAAGTTTGGCAATATTAAGTAGATTGTTTTTATTTTTAGGATTTCGTTGTTGAAGTTTGAGGTTAGAATTTTCACTGTTGAAGTGTACAGTCGAAGTTGAAAAAGAATGACAGAGTGTATAAAGATTGTTTGAGACGCCAGCTTTTGTAAAATAAAATGGGTTACATGCATAGAACCCTATATATAAACCAGGTGCATATATAGAGTTCTATGGTTACATGTGAAGTTCTTTTTAAGTTTGGTTAACACATTACGTCACCTCGAGAGACATGTTGTTATTCGTAACTAGCTGTTTCCCCACGGCTTCGCCCGTGATTGAATTTATGTTTTAGGTAATAAAATCTTTAAAAGAGCAACAAAATCTTATTAATTAAGAATGACATTGAAACAACAAAATACTGTGTATTGAGATCTGAAGGAATTTTGCAAAACATTTTCTTAATGAGAACCATTGAGCAAAAAAGAACAACCATGTCAAATTTCAACCCCGTTGGCCCTACAGTCATTTTTAAATCATGCAGGGTGGAGCCCTAAAGAACATAAAAAACTATATTTCTAAAACTGTTTCTTAGTATGAACATATGCATATGACATATATACATATGAGCAAAGCAGAACATAAACGTTAAATTTCAACACCGTAGGATTTATGGTAATTTTGAGGATTTGTGGGGGGAAGCCCCTGGAATAATTTTGAAGTAATAGGGGGCGGAGCCCTAAAGAACTTCGAAAACTATATTTGCAAAACCGTTTCTAAGTGAGCACCTATTTGCAAAACGGAGCATCAAAGATCAAAGTTAGATTTTAATCCCTTGGCATATATGGTAATTTTGATGTTCTGTGGGGTGGAGCCCTAAAGTAAATTTCCTAAATTGTTTCTAAGTGAGCAACTATGAGCAAAGAGGAACGTCCATGTCAACTTTCAACCCCGCGGGCCCAGAGTAATTTTCAAGACTTGTGGGACGGAGCCCTAAAGAATTTAAAAATATATATTTGAAAAATCTTTTCTTAGTAAGTAACCTACCTATGAGCTAAGGGGAACGTCCATGTCAAATTTCAACCCCGGAGGCCCTAAAATGCTTTTGAAGTCCTGTTGGGCAGAGCCCTAAAGAATTTCGAAAACTATATTTGCAAAACCGTTTCTTAGTAAGCACCCATGAGCAAAGAGGAATGTCCATGTCAAATTTCAACACTTGGCTATACAGTAATTGTCAGCTTCTTTGAGGTAGAGCCCTGAACAATTTTGAAAACTATAATGGTAAAAAAGCTTCTTGGTGAGCACCCATAAGCAAAGAGGAACGTCCATGTAAAAAATTTCAACCCCGCGAAAGCCCTAAAGTAATTTTTAAATCAAATCAAATCAATTTATTAAAAGAATTCCTATTGATATTTACAATTGAACTTAAAATAAGTCTCGAAGTGGTCGCAGTGTGAGGACTCGTGAAGTTTTGGACTTGTGATTGAACCAATGATTAACTTTTGAATTTTGATTTGTTTTTTTAATGTTGGTATATACAGTTTGTAAATTGTTAGACGATTTATACAATTTACAAAGGTGAGGAGTATGTGGAGAAATGTGTCATGTATGATAGTTGTCATATGGTGATTGTTTACAATTTTGTTTACCTTGACAACCATGTTCTGAAATAAGTTTAGGAAGAACGTTTTTGATCAAATAAACAGGTATTGTTAATGATCATTAATTTTTTATTAATATCTGGTTTGGGTTAAATTAAAACTATAATTTTCGATAGTTTAATCTATTTCCAATATTTGTAAGAAATCAGTTTCGCAAACGATATAAAAAAGTGTAAGCAAATATTAAATTGAGCATGATTTGTAAATTTTTTGTAATACCGAACATTAGTTTAATTATTCATTTCTTCTAAATATTCATTGTCTAAGTCTAACATATCCTGATGTTGTCTGCTTATTTTTAATTGCGCTTCCCTTGCTCTTAAAGACTGTTTATTATTTTAACGTAAATTGTAATGATTCATACAGTTTAGTATGTTTCAAATATTAGTTTCTACAAACGAACAACTAACGTTACGTTTACCCCGATACACCTTCTACAACCTACCCGAACGGCATCTCGCGGCGAAATGCGCTTGCCGTAGGTTCATAAATTTCTAACTCATCCTTCCCCCTTCCACCGAAGGTTACCGCTATAAAGGATCCCCTCGAACCGTCGCTCTCCATTTGTTCGCCGGCTCTCGTACAATTAACACCACCTTAGGAAATACTAACTACTCTTGTGATTCAAACACAATGGCAGTTACCAGATGTATTTGAAACTTTGGAACAACAACAAATACGGAAAAGTGCAACGCCGTCGCTACGGATTTGAACATCGCTTCTGGTTATCCTGTGTGTATTAAGAAAATTTAAGACGAAGAAAAAGTTCTACTTAACCTTACTTCTGCTACAATACAAAACACTATTGACCATGCATTTCATTTTTTTATGTTATATTTTTCTTGATAGTATGAAGTTGTTTTCTTGTAGATGCTGGCTAACTCTTCGTGAACGTTTAATGGTTGGGCCTCATTCAATTCTATTTGGACTGTTGGGTCTATTATCAGTCTCACTCTTGACTTCTGTCTATGGCTTATGTTGCTGCATCTGATAGAGCCCCCTTCTTCAAGTCCTGTTAATTCCTCAAATAATTCGTATTTTTTTTTCTTTCTAAACTCGTCTACTACGATTAAAAAAATAATACGATGACGGGTATTTCGAAGAAGGTTGTTAAAGTTGCATTGTCCAAGGACGTGGGTTAGTGTTTCACGAATATAACTCTCAGTTGCAGGACAAAGTCTGCACGTCATTAGCACCAGCGAGGATATTCGTGGCCTCTTGGAGGTTAAATCCATCGCTAGAAATATAAAACAGTTACCATCATAAACCAAGTAAGTGATAGGGGGATGGGCTAGTGTTGCCATATGGCAACGCTCTTGTTCATAACCTCACCATATAGTAATGATTTTTATCTGCTATATTTTGAGGCCTAATATAACTAATTAGATAAAACATTTTTTTATACTTTAACAATAACTTGAATAATTAGGTTTCTATAACTTACTGTAATCGGAAGGCTATGGTTCAAAGTCAGTTAAAACTATTAGCTCACTTGTAGCGTCTCGATTGATTTATTTGCTACAGATCTATTTAACCCTAGACAGCTCAGACGGTCATGGGGCGGGACAACAAAATTTATTTGATTTCTTAATTAAAATTGTGCTCTATACTAAAGTAAAAATGAGCGCCAGCCGATCAGGAGGGATCGACACCTTTGTACTGATAGCGAAGACTAATAGCCTGTACTCAGCTATGAAGATCAAGGTTAGACACAATAATAAAACAGAGATCTATTTCAGATCACCTTCTATTTAATGTTTTACCAAAGAAGTTAACAGTACAAACAAAGAAGCTAGCCCAAAGTTGCTAACATTTCTTTCCAGAACAAAAATTTTAACCTTCAGGGTCTTCAACATATGATAGACCTACAACTTAAAAATTAATTGACCCAAAACATAATTTCATGTGAATTGACCTTACAGATAAACAATTTTGAGCAATCGGCTCATCAAAGAAAAATAAAATCCTTTGAGCAAAGTTTGAGTACAAAATCTTAAATCTACTTAACCTAAACAGAGAATTATTTACCAGGCCTCAAAAAGACGGTTTTACTGGTTCCAGTACTTAATCTTAGAAAAGGTAGGGTTAAGCCCAAGTTTATTTCCCGGGGGATTTTGGACCGCACAAAATTTGTAAAGTTTGAAGAGAAAAATCTCTGGTGAAATTCCACGATGTGATTTCTCAAAAGATTAGGAGTCAAATATATTTACTGCTAAATGAATAAGGTCCACTTCCCTTTTGATTTGAAGGTTTGTATCGTTGGCTGGTTGAAGTTAGAGTCGGCAGCCACGCTGTCCTTGTAGATGGTACTTGGGGCCCCAAGGTTAGTAATGACGTAGGCAGGCCAGGCAGGCATTGTCATTGTAGGCCGACCATCGATCCAGAGTTGGCAGCAAGGGCCAGTCCAGTTGCAGTTCATCACAATGGCAGCGGGTGACTCACGCGGAGGACCCTTAAACATAATCCTACTTTCTGTAGACTACTCCGAAACTAATTAATTCTAAGTTGGAACTGATAAAAAAAAGAGTTACAAAGTTTTGTATGTGAGAAATCTTTTAAAATCAGCTTACAGAAATAGCAAAATTGACAATGAGGTAGGCCTAAGCCTATAAAAAGCTTAATTAGATTCAGTTACAATTTTACAAAAAAAAAATATATATATATTTAAATTTGGAAGTCGGAAAAACTATACTTTGTCCAGATAAATTAAGCTAGCATATTTCCTAACTCATTGGTTAGGTGATGTTTGAACAATTCAAAGCACCGGCAACACCAAGGTTGAATTTAATCCATTAATAATTAATTAATAAAAAATCTGAAGTTCTCTGTGTAAGTCCTTATGACAAGATGAAACTGAATCTCTTAAATTATAATAATCATGGTGTCAAATTATCAAACTGGTTCAGGCCTAGTCTGCCATCTTAAAATTCCAGATCCAAATTCATATATTTCCAACAGTTTTGGGTAATTTTCGTAAAGACAATAAGTGTGAACCACGAACAAGCTCACCATTACTTTTCCTGTTAACCAGCATGCCAACTTTGCAATGGCTTTTGCTTTGTAAAAATAAATTTTGGTTGTTTGTATTTTATTTTATGTTTAGTTTTCTCTTTCTTGTGAGGAAGGAATTTTTCCATTCATTTCCTTATGTTTTACCAGGAATACCCCAAACCAAATGATTAAATGAAATATTTTATACTAATAAACACACTTGGAATTTGTAAACCTGGGATCTGGGACTGCAGGAAAAATTGAGTAAAAAATGTTACTAGAATAATAATTTAACCTGACTGTTAAAAGCTCGAGTTATATCCAATATTACCTCTATCTCATATACCGAAAACCTTTCTAAGCGCAGTACAATAACGTGCATGCAATCTAAACATATTTTTAATTGTAAGCCCAAATTTACCAAAAACATCAAGTCTTCAAATAGGGTCTGCAACTCACTCAGCAATCTTTAAGTTGGAGGCAATATTGTGTGCTGTGTTTACAGTAATAAAAATCGGTAAACTATAAAAGACGCGAGAATATTAGGCCTGGCGGGGAGAATATTGCGGACCGAAGCAGTATATCTGCGCTCCACAGGGGCCGGACCCATTTGCATTTACTGCTTGCACCATGGGAATAAAACATTGCATATACGCTTAAAATACGGAAATATTTTGTAAGTTACTAACTTAAATTATTTTACGATAAACCTTTTTTATCCTTTTAAATCCTTTTTTATACGAATAAACCCCATTTTTGCATATTCCGTATCAACGTCGATCACTGATCTTATTTACTTACATTCATCAGGTATAATAATGATATTTACACCTTAGTGTAGTAGTACTACCAGATTATTAAAAATTTATTAATTTTGTGATGAATAATTTAGGTTCACAATATATTGTAGTGATGATCTATTGCATGTGTTGAATCGGTACCCAAAAGAACTTTTAAAATTGTTATCTAACATTATTATGCAATACCACAAGTTTAAAATACCCTTTATGTGGAAGAAAGTGTCAGTACTGTTTATAAAACTTTGTTTCTCATTGAAAGTTAATTGATGTTGCTATTTATTTCTTTAAGTAAAAAATATTATGATATATGTAAAAATTTTTGTGTGATGTTTTATTTTTTCAAATCGTTATTTGATTCTAATAATTTAAATAATTTATTGGTAAGTAAAATGAAAGTTTAACCCTTATTGGCCATTTTATGTTAACTGTGTTGATGAAATTAAATTTCTCGTCTAATTCCAATCATAGTTTAGGATCAACTGTGATGTAATCGAACTTATTCTCTTTGATAGTTTGCAAATAAATAAACAAGTTCTAAAACTGTGCATAGTTAAAAACTGTGGATTACTTTGAACCACTTCTCATCAAAGCGTCGATTAAGGACCGTTTTATGAAGCATTTACCGGAGTGCATCAACAGCATCGCAGATGCGGCATTGGCCCATACCCACCGCTAGTGCCTCACTTATCGTTTGTGATTTGCTCTTTGATTCTTATGAATTTTTATAAACAGAAGTTTGAAAGTTGTAAGGGTAACACAAAGGCAACTTGGAATTTGTTGAATCAACTAACTGGCCAATCAAAGGCTAAGGACAGAGTTTTAAAATTGGAAGTAAACAATAAATTGGTAGATGATCCTTTAGACATAGCAAATGAATTTAATAGGTTTTTTTCAAATATAGTAAATAACTTGGATTTGAAACGGTTGAGTAGAGGAGACAGGTTTTATTCTCTTCATTATAAAGATATATTTAATAGTAGAGAACAAGCTAGAACAATTTTCATTGATCCAGTATTGCCTGAAGAATTAATGGCTACAATTAAAACATTAAAAAATAACACTTCTCCAGGAATTGATGGTGTTAACTCGTATTTGATTAAAACAATTTCTTCAAAAATTTTAAATGTTCTTTTATTTATTATAAATTTTAGTTTCACTAGTGGAGTTTTTCCAAATTCTTTAAAAAATGCAGTTATTATACCAATTTTTAAGACTGGAAAAAAAACAAATTGTAACAATTATAGACCGATATCTCTTTTGTCTAGTTTCTCTAAGATATTTGAGAAGCTAATGAAGAAAAAATTAATGTCATTCTTAGAAAACACACATTTTTTTAGCGAAAAGCAATTCGGTTTTAGAGCTGGCATGAACACTGAACATGCTTTGTTGAATTTTCTGACTGGTGTAAATGAAGGATTAAATGAAAATAAATGTGTTAGTGGTCTATTTCTTGACATAAAAAAAGCTTTTGATACTGTGGATCATAATATTTTGCTGGAGAAATTATACAAAATTGGTGTTAGAGGAGTTGGTTATAAATGGTTTGAAAGTTATCTTTTAAATAGAACGCAGTGTGTAAGAATCAATTTAGCTATAAGTGGGACAGAAACTATTAAAACAGGTGTTCCACAAGGTTCAGTATTGGGAGCAATATTATTTATAATATATATTAATGATCTTTGTCAAGCCAATTTTCATGGAAATTTAACTTCTTTTGCTGACGACACAGCACTTTGCTATTCTGAAAAAAATTGGGAACTTGTTCAAAAAGCAATGAATAAAGATCTTGAAGCGCTTAAGTGGTGGTTTAAAGTCAACCACTTATTGCTGAGCCCCGAAAAAACCAAATACATTAACTTTAGCTTAAAGAAAAACATTCAATTCTCTCAAAGTATTCAATATAAATGTTCGGGTTGCTTAGACAAACACTCAAGTTGCATCTCAAAATGTGCTCCTGTTGATCAAACTGACAATATAAAATACCTAGGTATTTATGTTGACAGTGAATTAAATTGGAAAATTCATACAAAAAAACTAAAAGAAAAAATTCAAAATTTGTTGAGATATTTTTATTTTATAAAAGATCTTAGTAATAGCCAAATTTTGAGAATGCTGTATTTTTCTTTAGTACAAAGTAGATTAGACTACGGTATAGTTTTCTGGGGTAATACATATGAAACTTACACAAAACCTTTGTTTATCCAGCAAAAACATATTTTAAGATTAATTTCAAGTAAAGGTCGATTCGAACCATCGAAACCACTTTTTTTATCACAAAAAATTCTTCCACTGAAGTATATATATATCTACAAAGTTCTTAAGCTATTTTATGTAAAAAGTGGCAATAATCCACAAAATGATAACGAGTACAGAAAAAAACTCAGAAATGCCAAACAGTTTCTAATTCCAAAGCCTACAAGTACATTTTTCACGAAAACTTTTAGTTTTATAGCTCCAAAAATTTTTAACAAATTAGAAGAAGATATTAAAAATGCTCATAATGTAATAATTTTTTTAAGAAAGGTAAAAAAATGGTTATTTCAGCTGGAGGATGTTAATGATTTATTGCATGTACAGCAGTAGTTTTATTTATTTATGAGTAGATATTTATGATTTAATTTTTTTGCTATAATAGTAATTATGTTATTAATATTAATTAGGGTATTTAAGGGCACACTTTGGAGGGCTGTGTCACTCAGGGACTATGCACTGTGTGCAATGAGCTTTGACGGCACCTGGGAGACCAACTCCTTTGGAGGGGTGCCACCAGCCGCCTGGTGACATAAGTGCGGTGTGCGGTTTGAAAGTTCAAACCTTAGATACAATAACATTGTCAATTTAAATAGAAATGAAGGATTTAGGTTGTTATATAGCACGCAGATGTAATTATTTAATTTATTTATTATTAATTTTTTTATTAAGTTTTAGAGACCAAAGTGTTAATTTAATTTAAAATATATTTCTGAGCGCCTAGATTTTAAAGTAAAATGTAGGAACCTCATCACAGGCATTGCCTAAAGAGGCCCTAATTTATTTTCTCAATTAAGTGACATTTCCGTTGTGTTTGTGACAGCCTTGGCAAGTGAAGATGAACTTTTTTATTTTATTTTACTAAGATTTTGGCTTTACATAATTTTGTGAATATTTTATTTTATTGTTAATCAAGATTTATTGTTATATTTTGTATTTGTTATTGAGAAAATAAAAAATTATTCTATTCTATTCTATTCTATTCTAATAGATAGCAGTTTTAATTGGAATCGAGGAATACCCAGACAGCACAACAACATTTGATTAACGTTAAAAAGATGTTTGGCTTGGATAACTTGAATATACTAATAACGTTTATTTTTTGGACGTAGATATTAAATTAACATTATTTTAACGTTTAAATGTAATGAACTTGGTTATTACATTAATTTTATAACTAAATACTTATTTAACGTTTAAAATTCCAGATATTATATGAATATTTAAATAGACACGACCTACAAATGTTTTGTTTCAAAATATCTAAATAATGTTAAATAATCATGTGTAATGTTTTTTAGATTAGAAATAGTTGTTATTTTTGTCTACTTTTGGACGTTTCTGTGATGTTTAAATTCAGACATTCATACAACGTAAAGAATAAATTGTTAACATCCAATAGATGTTATACAAAAATGTTGTAAAGAGTAAAAAAGCAGAGAAACTTTGTATAATACGAGTATATATAACACTCTATAAAATAAAAACATGAACAACACTTCTTTATAAAAGTATAAAATACTTTTTTTGTATACAAATGTTTTTATTAGGCCTTAACAATTTAAAACACTAACTAAATTACACGAAGTTGGTATGATTGTCAAAGTATTCAGGGTTTAAAAAAGTAAAAAAGTGCATCATTTTAAAATTTTTAATTCTTTTTTAGGTTACTGTAACCCAATGAAACTTTGCAAATCCGTCTTGAGCCAAAGGAAACATTATGAGGTACTTCTTTACTTTTAGGCCCCATGTGTCTGAACCTTACTCTCAAGATTGATTTGCGAATCCCTACATGTAGAAAAAGTTAAGGGTTATGGCAGACTTTTCTAACACCCTCTTATAAGAGGTCATACACATATGTTGTTATACTGTATGTTGATAATTTAATCAAACAAGTATAGCTTGTTGTATAAATTGGTTTAATTTAACCAATCAACTTTCAGAACTAAAAACTTAACAATTGAAAAGTTTATTGGAACAATTTATGACAAATGTTAAAATTCCCGACTTTTTTCCCCTTCGCGATAATAACTCCCGACTTTTCCCAACCGGTTGACACCCAGCCATCTTAGATTTTTTATGTACCATATAGGGTTTCAATGGTTTCAAATGGGGGTTTTACATTTAATACTATTAATTTTTTTAAACTTACATAATTTTGGGCTACAAATCTTGCAAGAGCGAAAAAAATAAACAACTTAGTAATTTCAACTTATCTTCAGAGGTTGCAGAAAAAAATAAAAAAGGAAATTTTATCTGATCCGATATATCGATATTTAATCCGATGTAATACATGGATAATTTTATTCAATAGTATTATTCATATTATGCAGAGTCTAAAATAGTCTAATACAAATGGAAAATCGTTCGTCACAATCAATACACCGCATTGGATCAAAAATATAAATACATCGGATCAGATCATATTTTTTTGTATTCTCTCTGCAACCACTCATATAATTAAACAGTTGAAAATCCTACATTGTTTAATTTTGGGCTCTTGTAAGAATTGTAACTGAAAATGATTAATTGGTAATTTAAAAATTTGATGGTAAAAAATTGAAACCCCTTTCATAGAAATCTAAAATGTACTCCTATCTAAATTTAATCCATACTACATTGCTCTCTCAACATATATGATGCTATGGATAAGAAATAAAAATTTCATATGTAGCCAATATAACAAAAGTTATAGAATATCAGACAAGCAATTTACCTTGTTTTGTTCAGGAATCTAAATTAGGCATGGCGCTGCCAGTCTTGAATAACATTTTCTATCTCTTAGTCAGTCGCATCTTTGCACATCTTATTTTGTCTTACTACTTCTGCAACTAAACACACACAAATAAATAAAAACAGATAATAAATATATATTTAAGTAGAAGTTCCTTTTAAATCTTAGAATATAGTTGCAACTCTGCATGCTTTGCAATGACAAAATCATTATTACAGTAAAACCTAGTTAAAAGAAATTGGGGGAATCCCATCCAAACTCTCCCCTTCCAGTCACCGATCTGGCAATTTCCCCATTCCTCACCCTCAGTCACTGTTGCAGTAGAACTTCTAACGTATTGCAGTAAAGTATAGTACCGTTTGTGATTAGCATGTGTGTTTTTATGCACACTAGTTTATCATAAAGGTGTTTGTGTGCGATGGCATCGAAGCATAATAATACATTACTGTAGTAACTTCAGTTGTTCAGTTTATATTATTTTCAAACCCATTGTAACATTTGTAATGCACATATTACTGTATAGACATTGTTTGTCTTGTATAGACAGCTAGCCTCATGGTGGTATCAGCGTAAAATCTGCTTATTAGTTGTTCTATCTATGACTTAAAGGACCAGTGTAATTTTTAGTTTTATACCTACATTATAAATAATTAAAGGAGTTAGTGATGAGTCAAATAATCAGCAGGGCTTTGTCTTTTATATGTAGGCCTACATTTTTTACTGTCCTACATCACATAGCACTGTTTTGAATCGATAGTAACTATTAATACAAATGTTTCCGGTTTATCAGTTTCCCAATTTAAAATAATTTATAGGAAAATAGTGTATAGCATATAACTAGACTACTCTAGCTTGAAGAATCATCAGTTAAACTAAAGGTACTTGCATATAAAATTGTAAACTTATAAAAATTTAATTAGTATGAAAAACTAATAAAGTTAAAGATTATTACACTAGATGTTAGTGGTTAAACAATACTTACTAAAGATGACTTCTTTCAATTTGATCCGTGAAAACACCCGCTTCTATTGAAATCCGTGGTAACTGTAGTTCTGAGCCAATTTGTCACTCAGCAGGAATTTAAGTACTACTATAGTCCGTTTTTTTAAACCTGATCCTTTTAAGGAGAGATGGTGGTGGGGGTTTGTTTATCCTTTCTAGTATCCCATTGCCTGGAGCCCTTTGGTTTTTTGTTGGTTATTTTGTTGTTTTTGTTTTAACTCACTGTTGCATACCAGCTGGTAATTTTACATCACAACATGTTGTGTATCAGTTTTACAATATTATTGGTAGCAGTTGTTTTTTAATCAATTTACTTTAGAACTGTTACTTTTTAACAAGGCAGAAGTTTGGCTTAAAAATATAACAGCTGACTTGGAGTTACTGAAAAAAAATTATAACTTATTTAAAACGTTATTTATCCTATACTATAATACGAGGAATATCTGAAGGGATGTGTGTTACACGATCTCGAAATCTAGCTGTTATATTTTGCTTAAAGTTTGCATTAAAGAGTGTTTTGGCCCAAAAATAAGTTTAGAAACAGCCTCAACCCCAGAAAAAATCGAATTTGGTCTAAAATTCAGTTTTAAAATTGTAATTTTTAACATTAGTCTTATGGGTTGCTATTTTGGTAACGAAATAACAACGAAATGTAAACAAAAAGAAAGAAACATTAATGTTAAGCAGACTTTTTGAAACAGCTGTTAACTGTGAAGAGGTATAGTTGGTTGTTGGTGGAAATTTAATTGCTTTTTTACCTTGACACCATAACAAAAGTGAATAAAAACCAACGAGCGAGGCTCGGTTAACCTGGTACTGAAAATCTGATACTCGAACATGTTTGTCAAGAGTTAATTTTTTTTTTACATTTTAAATATTTTGTTTACAGTTTAAATCTCTCACCCACCCCAATATTCTAGAGAAGGATCAGGTTTAAAAAAACGGACTATAGTTTTGTTATTTCTTTATTACTAACTCCACCAATCGATGTGTTCTCAACCTAATATATATATATAAACATTAGTTTCTCATTTTTTTGGTATTTAATTGTTGGAGTTTATACAACTTATTAATTATGCATGTAAACGTAAACTTATGCCACGATTAGTTATGGTTGAAATAGTTTTAAATTTGCAATAGAAGTTTATAATTCATAATCTATTATCTTCGAGTAAATTTTATTGTATCTAATTGAGTCTGTAATAGTCTATACAAATCATTTCAAAATAAATTTAAATTAATTTTTATAGACATCACATATATCATAATGTTTGGTTTTGTTTCTCAAAGAAAATATAATGTGTCAATCTTGTAGAATTACTGGGAGTTGAGTTTCCAAGGATTCACTTATAACGACTTATTAGAAAAGAACCAAATAATTGTTGTGAAACGCAATCAACATAAATATGTAAATAACTGCTCTTAAATACTCCAATATATATGTAATCGATTGATACAGTCTACTAGTCTAAACCACATTTGGCAGTTTTTTACAAGAGTAAAATAGCCTACAACATGTTATAGTGTATCTTTTACTTTATCTTAAAAGAGACTTGTAAAAGTGGTTAGTTTTAGTTGACTGGAGGGAGTCGACTGTAAAAGATCAGCATTATTACCTATTTTATGATAAAAAATACATTACCAGGTCACGCTTTCTAACCGTCTAAAAATAAATGCAAACACTCAATGGATGGAAAGCTAGGCCGATAAACCAAATTAAAAACACCCGGAGGGTTAAATAGGCTATTAACTATAAAATTGTGTGCAGTTATTGATGCTTCATTAAAGAATACTGTGCTTGAAGATAGATCCTTAGCTTTCAATAGGCCTTTTCCTAGGCTATGCTCTGATTAAGGTTAAAAGGTTTAGGCCTACATATTCCTTGTAAGAAGCATAGGCCTAGGCCCAAAACCCGATTCTGGAAAGAATTCTCAAAAATTTCCCACGATATACCCGATCTTGCTTTGTCAAGAGGTTACCAAAACTACGGTAACTTGCCGTAGACTAATGATAGTCAAGGCCTACCTTACATAGGCCTGTTTAGTTAAAATTATACTTCTTATTATTTAACTAGGCCTAATTCATCATTAACCATCTAAATGAGCTAAAAATTTTAACTGGACATTGTAGGCCTACTGCTTTTCATGCTGCAATGATAAGTTACTCATCAGTGCTCAAAGTAGGAATAACCTGGACCTAACTTAGGTAGTATGGGTGGTTTGGTTTAAGGAAATTAATGAGGAAGAGGAGAGAACTCTAGACTTAATATAATAGAGTTAGGGGACTATAATAGACTTCAGACTTGTAGCTACAGTAGAAATGGAGGATAACTTATCCTAGGCTATTATTGTAGCATTAGGCCTGCATTCAATGATGGTAAGGAGGGGAATTCTTTTGTACAATGGATGTCCAATAAAGTACACAACAATAAAGTTTTTACCCACCATAATCTCTCCCGAGCACTCTCACTTTATATCTTAAGCTTCCTGTAATATCGGAGATGTCTGTTTAACAAGCAATTAAGTCGCTCAACTTGTGCTTGTAAACATTACCCGGTGGCCACCAACACCACAAGCCGCCGCTGTCGTCTTCCTCTACCCATTTCATGAGCACCGTTTCGACTTTATTGGTTTCTAAAAAGATTCCTACCGCCCAAGTCATTTCCGATTAGAAGTTGGCCATTGCAGAACATCAATATTGAAATTTAACAAAAAATACTAAGGATTAAATAAAATATGAGAGTATCTATAATCCAGTTTCTAATACCAAAATGGCAATGGGATGGCACGACGACAACGATAACGATGAACGAAACAAGGAGGGAATTTACTGTATAGATACAGGTGGCGATGATTATTTAAAGCCAACAAGTTTTTAGTTGTATAAAGTACTATAAGAAGTACCTCATCAAAAAAATTATATATTTCACAGAACTCAATTCATCATGATAATTAAAATGCTGTGTAAAATTACTGATCCTTATTTAATGAAACCTAATCGTGTGGATTTGATCACAATCCTAAAAAATACAATAAATAAATCTAAACAGTAGTCTAAAAGCATTATAATTTTTTTAAGAGCAAACCAATCTAATAAAATTAAATCACTTACTATGGGCTATGTGAAAAATTAGAATAAAGCATTTTAAAATTATAATGGACCTACATGAAATATCGAACGAAATGTAGGTTTCACTTATGTGATATCGTACGTATCTTAAATCAGATTATAAAACAAAATACTCCATCTTACATATAAATAGTACAAAATTAACGAAAAAAATGTTTATAAAATGTAAATAGGATATAATGTTATTATTAATTTTTTTATAAGTAATTTACAGTCAAGTTTTTTTTTTAATTCCACAACTTCTAAGTAACGTTACTGTAATATTTCATATCAAACATCTATGTAACGTTCAACAATATATATGGTTTGTTAATTGAATATTTCCACATAACATGTATCGAACGTTTAGTACTTAACATCCATATAAAATTCAATTACCTCCAACAACGTTATATGGACGTATTGCGCCTAATTTGGAGGTCATATAGATATTTTGTGCTAACTGGGTAATAATAGTACATAATATATAGTACATAGTATATAATATAGTATATTACATATAAAAGTATACATACGCAATAGATAAATTGTTTATACTAACACCTTGATTAAGATTCTATTTTTACTACTATATGGATATTACTATGTGGATTCTATTTTTACTACTATATGGATTTTTATTTCCTGTAGTAATGTGGCAAATCAAAAATATATTACTTGAGTCGTTAAATTATTTCCACCATTGCTTCATATAAAGGTTGCATAAATTGTAATATTTTAAAGATTAAAAGGTATTGTTCTATTATATTATTAAGTACACCATATTTAATGTTTCTTATGGCATTCTTTTAATCTTTCAACCTAAATATTATAGAATATGTACTTGAATTACTTAACATTTAGTTAATATTATAATTAATAGATAAAATGAATAAAATAAAATAAATTATGAATAAGTTTTATAAATAAATGAAAATAACAGTTTCGCACACAACTCGAAATGTTATTTTTTCATTCCGCGCGAAATCCACCTGTTTTTTCTCTCATAAGACACAAAACATAACTTTTTTGACAAATTTAAAACCCTGATCTGAAAAATCAGCTGGAGTATTTTTTAAGTTGTAGGACTAAACAGCCATTTGTTTGCTAAGTATATTATTGTTTCATTAATTTATAGTGTAACCTTCTTTCTTCTGATTACTTTCTTTTGAACATGTTTCGAGTACCCAGAGAAATGCTTTCCTTTGACACCATAATTAGGGATTTTGTCCCTGACATCCCTCCATTCCCTCTCAACCGTGTTCGTATGCACTCCTGTGTCTGGGTCAAGAAGTGTCAACTGTGGTTAACAGTGAGGTGCGTGAATCCGTTATTATTGTTGTACCTGGCAGGACCCATCTTATGATAAGTTGTATCAAGATTTTCTGGGTTCTATCTTTGACGGGGAGAAGGGATTGTTTTTTCGCCCCACCCCCCCCCCTCAATCCCGCCAAGTACCCAGTTTCTTCGAATCCTGTGGCCCCGGTTGTATGTGCGTTTGCCAAATTTAGCTTCGTCGATTTTGACAACGCAACCGGGACCTCCTAGTATTTAACTTGTAATCGCTATATTGTCTATGTTGACCACTCGCATGAACGAGTACCACTCTACGATTGTGGCATGGCTGACCTTCAAATTTCTTTCTAGGTAAGGTTAGCGAGGTGGCTCATGGAAGAGAAACTGATTTATAAGCAACCAAGGTTTCTTTACGTCTAGTTTGCTTAAAAAAATTTTTAACAGCCCTTGTTGAATTCGTCCACCCGCACTCCTTGTCTTTTTTGTCAAACGCAGAAACCTTTTTCCTGCAGCGAAAATGCCAGCCGTCCTTTAAGTATACAACATTTCAACACTTGTGGCAACAGGTTATTGTACTGATAACAGAATGTTCAACTAGAAATTTTCTCATCCTTTGTTCACCCCAAGGGAACACTATCAAAATATCCAATTGCATATTGTTCACATAAACTACTAAATAACTTCATGGTACTAATAAAAAATAATAATAAATTATAGGAATCACTTAAAAACTCCCAAGTTAAGAAAGAATTTAATCGTTGATGTTAGCTTCACCGTATTCAAATCGAATGGAAAGCGGAAGATGATATTGCAGATACAGGATAAGGAAAAAAGAATTACCAACCTTGAATCTGGTTATAAAAAATTATAATGTTTACATTTATTATAATTATATCTATCTATATATATAATACGTGATGCCCTTTTTTTGTTAACACTACTCCTCCCTTATTTCTGGACCAATTTTAAAGTTTGAGGTGTCAAAAGAATGGCCTCAGTTCGTAGTTTTGCAATAAGGTTTTGGATTTTTGATATTTTAATTCTGGAGCCCACGGGAAGCCCTTAAAGTTCGTATTTTGTCCATAAGATTAACATGGGGAACAATTTGAATTGAAAACCAAAACAGCTGTTGATAGTAAAACAGATAAACACATGTTAAAAGTTAGCTGAATACTGAATAGAATCAATTGAACTGGTGCGGAATTAAAATATCAGCGCAATTCCATAGTTTAATACAAAGGGTGTCTATTGTGTGGGACAAATTGTATGTTTTACCTTTTTCTCAAAATGTAGCAGAAATATTTTGCTTGAACTTTCTATTTATGAGTATTTGGGCCCAAAAATAAGTTTAGTAACTTAAATACAAAAAGATCCATTCTAATGATGCACAAATATAAGTTTGGAAATTGACATTTTTGACGTGGGTCTTAAGGGTTATCATCAGATTGCTATCAAAACATCAACGAAAGACAGCAAACACTATGGGTTTTCAAACTGCTGTAAACCACAAAAAGGGATAGTTGGTTGTTGGTGTACATTGATTATTACCGTAAACCGTAATGTGATACTATAACAAATTTAATGCAGAATGCTAGACGCATATTAAAACACCTGTTTAAAAGAGAACATTAAAAAAAATTTTTACGTCCAGTATAAATGATAAGTTTATTGCAAAAATGGTTTGTATGAGGAGGAATTTCAACCATAATATAAAAATCATATCAAACCAAAATGGACACATAAAAATTGTAGGTTTTCTTAATTTTTGTGGTTTCTTTATCAAAATTCTGTAATACTATGGGAAGTTAAGATAAAGAGGATTTAGTTTGTTAAAAATAGTAATAGTGTAGGCTCTTTCACTATGTCGATGACTACCTCAAACAGTACTAGAACAGCCACCCCAGAACCGACGAGTAATGAAATATTCGATTTTCTTCTGTTGTCATTTCCGTTTTGTGAAGAACCATCTAGATTAAACATCTGTGAATGTATTCTATATTTTACAGGAGCTTTTAGGCAGAGTCTCTAAGACAAATTGGCATAAGAACCATCATGTAATCCTAGCTAATTTGGACCTAAAAGAACAACCACTAAATTTCAATACTATAACATTAGGAAGTTGGAGAATTAGTAATGAAGATCGATTGATGGCATATCAATATGAGTAGTGTAAAAGTGGGGCTGCTGGGACATGACGTCATCACGATGACGTCAGCAGTGATGACGTCATCAATGACGTCACGAATGACGTCACTAATGACGTCATATGACGTCACATGACGTCACACCTATGACGTCATGGTGACGTCATTACCGCTGACGTCATCATGATGACGTCACTGACGTTAATTAGGTCAAGGTCATGCAAGAGTACAAAAAATTTTTTTTTTGCACTTTTGCGATTCCTCAAATTTTGGTGAGAAATTGAAATTTCTCGAGGAATCACAAAAGTGCAAAAAAATATTTATTTTTATTCCCTAGCGATCAGACTCTCGACCTAATATATCCGTCAGGGGTCATTGACCCGTCCCAGCAGCCCCACTTGAAAAAAAAAAATAATTTTTTATATTTTACTTACCCACCGAGAGACTGAGAGCCGAAGAATAATTTCTTCAAACACCCGACAGTGGACAAACGACACGCGATTCGAACAGCACCGCGTCCGAAGACGTACTGACTTGTACACAGACGGTATCCCAGGTAACCGGCTCAGTGGTGGGGATAAGGAGGTGGTGGGGGTAAAGTGGTCAGAAGGAAGAAAAAATTAATTTTTTACAAACAACTCGTCCCAGCCGGTCCTTTACCGGATCTCCGTAACTCGGATTGGAAATATTTCCTGAGAAATATTTATTTTTTATTCTTCCTCAGGTGATCTTGGAACTTGGTCGGGAATTGGAGTCACCAACGTAACCTTACTGGCAAAAGTTAGCTCGTCTAAAAGTTTTTGAAACATTTTATCATCCATAGTAATATTAGTGTCCTTTGAGTAAAATTTTGGATTATTTTTGAAGCAACGTTTCATTTTTGTTAAAGTGGAAGTCTTGGACACCTTAACAGAATTATTTTGCTTGGCCAGCAAAAATTTTACTCTTAATAATTTTTCTCGCAAAGTTTCAGCCATAGATGTGTTTCACAGTAAGGTTTGGACATAACTGAAACACTTAGTCAAGTGTTGGACCTTAGCTGGAAGTAGTGGGAGGACAGGGTTATAGTGGGGGAATGAGTAGTGGAGGGGGTGATGTGGACTGTTGTTGTCAAGTGTAGAAACAGTTTGCTGGGAACTGTTCAAGGAGTAACACGTACTGTGCAGAAAAAATTAACCGAGAGACTTGTGTATAATTTAACTCCAAGAAATATTTAATGTAAGACTAAAAGAGGTAGAGCCAAATGAAAAATAATTTTGTAGGAGACGGGCATGGATCAGTTTTGTAGTAAAGTTGAAAATCCACTTGTGTGGAATAAAATTAAATTGTGAGCGAAAAATATTTAACCACACCTGCAAAATACAAGTGTAGGAAAATATTAAGACACCTGTATAGCTAAATAAAAATTAATTTTGTATGAAACAGTCTTCCAGCATTTCAGTTTCTAAGCCTTAACAAGTAAGGAATAAAATATTAAATAAGGAGTGGAAAATAATTTGTTAAGTAAATGTAATTGTAGCAGTGTAACAAAAATTAATTTTGTGCAAAACAGGCTAGGTTCTGTTTTGCTAAGTTTAATAAGAAGGAAAAATAAAAATTTACTCACAGAAAAGTCCCGCGGCGGCGAGGTGTGGCGTGTTTGTTGGCTTGCAATAAACTGACTTACCTTCTGTTGAGCTACAGTTGGCAAGCTGGGCAAGAAACCAGTCTGTTATATAAGCATTACGTAACCGTCTCTGCCGGCTGTGCTGAGTTTGTCAAGCTAAAATATAAATATATACTACAACTGTCCTGGACCAAAAATATTCTAAGTCCCAAGACCCCCCCCCCTTGGCTCCGGACGAGAAGTGCGCCCCCCCCCGGGGGAGGAGGAGGTGGCATAGCCCGAGGCGTTGCCATACCTTGACACGTCTTGTATAATGAGATCCGGTTAGTAATGTATTCAGGTGTGGCTCTTGGAGATTGTCCAATGCCACAAACAAGTACGTGTCGAGGTCTGGCTGTTTACGTAACTAGATCCGGTTCCCCCACTCCTGACCGGCTCAGCTTCGGTTCTCTGAGGCTTTGCTTCCTCGCAGTTGGTTTCAAACACTTCAGCTGAGTGGTTGAAGCTCTGCCCTACAGGATTCGCAATGTAATATTGGCGCCGCATTATATTGGGAATTCTCTTAGTCTAAGGCATGGCATGTGTAGTGTTAAGAAATATTTTATTTTGTGCTTGCTGCTTCTGCTGGGTCTTGGTGTTGGATTTATTTAGTCTAAGTGTTGTGTGTTGAAAAATATTTCTTTGTACTAATCTTCACAGGTTGTCCCCAAGTAGAAATTTTTCTAAATTCGCATCTTGGAGGTACTCCTCCGTAAATTGGCAGCTTAAGTGTTAGGCTTTTGAGACTTAACAGTCTCTGTAAAATAAAAATTTTTGGAGGTTCAGAACCTCAAGAATTATTTGTTACCAACAATAGCATGGCGCCTAACGAGCCCGGGGGTAGGCCCCTGGGGATCCACCCTTAGGCCTCTTTCGGTCAGGGGCGCTACTGGACCTCATCACTCTAGATGGGTGGTTGGCATCCTTTAGCACGAGGCGTCGGATCCTGACACTGACCGGTGTGCTAGGCAAAAGTCAGTACCTACGGGTTAAGACGGGATCCTCGGTCATGGTTAGCATGGCCTCTTCCAAATTATTGTAGCATGTTTCCCTTAAGGAAACTCAAAATTAAATAAATAATTTTTTATTAAATCACCTCCCCCTAAATGTTGAGATCCCCCCGATGCCTCTGACCGCCGGCGGTCTTAGGCATCGGGGGGATTTCTTTTTAACTTTTGGATGACCTTGACCCATATTTGTGTGTGAATAAAATAATATTTTGTTCCACATGATATGTAGGTCAGCCATGACTTAGGCGGATTTTTGCCTGAGTTCTGAGGACTCCTCAGGACTTAGAGCGAGATGCGACTAAGTGTTGGCTGTCCACACTGTGGTGGAACAAAATATTATTTGATGTTGACACATGAGTAAGGGTAGCAGGTATCCAAGAGTTAAAGTCCTAGGGGTAGGTGACCCCCCCCCCCCCCTCCCCGGCACGGCAAGTGACCCCCCCCCCGAATTTTTTTTTTTTGGATTTTGACCTTGACCAAAAATTTTTTGCTCCGGACGAAAACTGCGCCCCCCCCCCGAAATTTTTTTTTTTTTGGATTTTGACCTTGACCAAAAATTTTTTGCTCCGGACGAAAACTGCGCCCCCCCCCCGAAATTTTTTTTTTTTTGGATTTTGACCTTGACCAAAAATTTTTTACTCCGGACGAAAAATGCCCCGGGGGGGGGTGCTAAGCTAGTAGTGTGAAATTGTTACTCCTATGACAAGTTAAAATAGTAGTGGCATACTGTTCCCCCCACCAGTCTACCATTGAGGTGCCGCTGAAGCATGTTTGACTCATCTCATTCTCTCTTGGGCTGCCAATGGGTTGACATGGATGTTCCACCGCTTCAGATGTAGCATAAGTATAAAGGTAATATTTAGCACAGTGGTATCATGTATGTATTTTAGTAATAATTAGGTTACAAAATAAAATTTTGTTTTTCAGTTTGTTGGTCTCTGACAAGTTTTAAACTGTGAAATTGTAAGGATTGAAAAAAAAAATATTTGTAATTATTTATAATATAGGTAGCACCGTTTTTGTGCTACCTAAATAGTTAAATATAAAATTTTTAAAGATCTGAATTTTGAAATTTTTTATGCTGGTATTAATTCGATATTGTTTTTAAGCTAAATTGAATATGCAGGTAACACTTTAGTATTTTTTCCGTGGAAATAGTCTTAATTCTGTACATTTTTTGAGTGTTACCATGTAGTAAGTGTGTCAAAAAGCATGTGATGAAACAAATATATTTAAAAGTATTAAATTTGTTTCAGTTTGTTGGTCTCTGACAAGTTTTAAACTGTGAAATTTTAAGGATGGAAAAAATATTTGTAATTAACTATTTAAAATATAGGTAGCACCGTTTTAGTGCTACCTTAAATATACATATATATTTTAGGGCACCTTGGGCGTGGTCACCCGGTGGGGATATAAGGCGGCCGGGTTGCATGCACTCCTCATTTTAGCTCCAGCTCTCGTGCCGACTGGTTCTAAAAATGTCTTGTCGTATACCTTATGATCCTTTGTACTATAATCTGCTTGGTATTAATAGTATTACAGACAATGAGCGGAAATTGTATAAAAAATTTTGTTGTTTACTTGATAGAAAGCAAAAACTACCGCCAAATACCTTCACCTACAAGCTACCCCTGATAGACAAGGATGATGTAAGCAAACTATCATCAATTCAATTGAAGTTTCTGGAAGAAAAAATTCTTGTTTGTGTGAGAGAAGTGTTTCATAATGAATATTCAAAAAGATTGGCTTTTGACTTTATTAAGGAACATGCAGGACATGAAAAAAAACAGTATCCAGGATTATATTATTTATATCTTTTTGAGAATGGAGCAAGTGTAACGGTAGAAATAAGTATTAAACTAATGTAATTCTCCCAACCAAGTGTTAAAGTAGGACTTGAACTTTGACTTGATTGAGGTTTTGCAGAACAGAGAGGGAAAAAAATTATTCCTTCACCCTCTTGAAATAAAGATCAGAACACCCCTCAAGTTGGAGCAATATTGGACAGAATGTTGCTGTGTAAAAGACTTATATTTTGTAGTAGAAGATTATTTTTGGACACCAGTGATGATGAGGATAGCAGTGATGAATTTTCACCTTTGTAAATATTTTTTTTTGTTTTGCATTTTACAAAAATCAAAAAAATTATAAAACTGTAAAAAAAGAAAAAAGAAATATGAGCGGGGGATAGAGCAGCAGATGCTCTATCCCCCGCTCAAAATAATAATTTCCGATGGCCTTGACCCACTTTTGAGAATTGATTGTGGTGGGGGAAAGCATTAGTGGAGGGGGAAACGTCATATATACGGGTAGTCAAGCCTCAGTCTCATTTGGTAAGAAAGAGGGAACGCTGGATCGGAGGTGATGGTAAGATTGACTCAATAGCAAATACTTTAACACTGCAATATGTTAACAGGTTGTCAATGGTTAGGAAATATTTTTTTTATACTCGCTAGTTTGTTTAAGCTTAAAATTTTAAATATATTTTGTTTTGGTCAAATGCTTTTGCCAGACTTCCTACACGCTAAGACTCATATAAAGTACAGGATTAAGCTGATCTCTCGGGGAAATACTATGTGGCCACCTCACACTGGTTATCGGAGTCGCATAGTATTGGTGATTTATACAACATAAAATATTTTCAATATGTTATATATCACCAATTCTTATTCGAGTCAGATAACCAATGTTAGGTAGCACATCAGTATTTCCCCGCGAGATCAGTCTTAATTCTGTACATTTTTTGAGTTTTGGCGTGTGGTAAGTGTGCCAAAAGCATTTGCTCAAACAAATATATTTAAAAGTTTTAATTTTGAACAAGTTGGGCAGTAAATAATAAAAATATTTAACTTTTGAACCAGTTGACATATTATTGAAAGTATTTGTTAGAAAGTCAATCTTACTACCATCTCTTATCCAGTGTTCCCTCTTTTTTACCAGATTTAAGGTGGCCTTGACCTATATATTTGTCCTAAATAGCAAATTTTAAATAAATATAATACATTTTGTTCTGCGCATGTGCAGATTTGTTCTGCGCATGCGCAGAACGGGTCTTTCTGAAAGATCACCCCCCACCACCCGCTATAAAAGGAGGTCGGTCAAGAGCGTCTCTCATTCTTTGGTGAACTTTTGTGGAGTCAACATCCAAAGACGCTCTTGGTAATAAGTGTTAAAAAATGCTTCTTTGCCATATTTGTGGGGAATTTTTCCCAGACGACGTGATTCTGGAGATCCATCAAGAATTGCACACAGTGGAGGAGACGGCGGATGTGCAAGTCAGCGAAGGAGATTTGGACTCGATTGACCAATTTTTAGCCGAACACCATCGAAGGCTGGACTACTGGGAGAGCGAGCTTCAAATGATGCAAAGGGGACGACCCAGCGTGATCCAATTTGGAGGTGCTGGACCGTCAGGACTTAGAAGAGGAATTGTTGCGGAACCAGAAGAAGAAGAAACGGACACTGATACAGATTTAGACACGGACATGGATTTGGATATAGAAACAGAACAAGGAGGAACCAGACACTTACGCACAACTGCTTTTCCCGGACGCACGGTAATACATAACAAAATAAATAATGTGCAACTAGATTTAGAAAATTTTGTAACCGAGGCAAAATCATTGATCTGTGAAACTTTAACTAAAGAATTGGCAAGATTAAATATTATTAAATTTGGTTTAGTTTTAGATGCGTTATTTACTAATACGGATGGTGAAACAACAGTGAGGGGGTTTATAACAAAAAACCGTACTTTGATGTTTGCCTCGGATGTAAATAAAATTGTAGATGAATGTATTGAAGAATTGTTGACAAAAATGCAGGAGCATGAGGGTAGAGGGTCAGGTTGGATGTTTACATCCGTAGAGGGTTTAGATTTAAGAGTACATAAGCACGGTTACGGTATGAGGGGTAGCAGTTACATCAAGCTACCGAAGAAAATTGAACAAACTAAAGCATGTATAAATGTACAGAATGAAGATAATGAGTGTTTTAAGTATGCTATGTTATGTAAATATATTTTGCCAGAGCAGCGCCCTTGTAGAGTAAGTGGACATTATGTAAATGTAAATAATAGGTATAATTTTGTAGGACTATCTTACCCTGTAAAAATTTCTGATATTTCTAAGTTTGAGAAAAACAATCCTGGTGTTAGTGTAAATATTTTTGGTTTGGATGATGCAAATAATGTGTACCCCTTAAGGGTGACTAAAACTGAACTTAGGAACCATAATGATTTGTTATTAATAACAAAAGGTGAAATTTCACACTATGTGTACATAAAAGATTTTGAAGCTTTAGTAGGTAAACAGTTATCCAAGAGGAAATGTAAAAAAACAATTTGTAAAAGGTGCTTTTGCTTTGTAAATAAGGAGTTAAGAAGAGGAGGTGCTCAGTGGCTACAAGAACACCAAAGACTCTGTAATGAAAATTTTGAATGCAAAATTAGTTTGCCTGCACCTACTCGCTCTATTGTAAAATTTGAAAAGATTAGCCATCAATATAGGGTACCATTTGTAATTTATGCAGACTTTGAGTCTACACTGGTACCCCAAGAACATCCAGAAGGGGAAATTACCAGTAGGACGAAATACCAGCTGCATAAACCTAACAGTTTTTGTTTGCTTGTTAAATCCACACTGTCAGAAGAACATTTGAAAAATTTTGGTTTAAGTCCAACACCAATTTTGTACAGAGGTGAGGATACTGCTAAACATTTTGTAGATAACTTGTATTATATAGCTGATAAGGTTGAAGAAGTGTTCAGTAATATTGTCCCTATGATTCCTCTAGATGAAGAGGAGGAAATTCAATATATCAATGCCACTAATTGTTACTTGTGTAAAAAAGAATTTACTGTTGAGAACCATAAAGTTCATGACCATGATCATCTTACTGGTTATTACAGAGGGGCTGCTTGCAATTCATGTAATATTAATTATAAACTTCCGAAATTCATTCCAGTCGTTTTGCATAACCTTAGTGGTTATGATTCACATTTTATTATTCCGGAATTGGGCAGGGATGATGGGAAAATTGATGTTTTGGCCAACACTTTAGAGAATTATATTAGTTTTTCCAAGACTGTTGGCAAGATAAAGCTTCGATTCGTGGACTCTTTTCGATTCATGTCTTCTAGCCTTGCCAACCTAACTAAAAATTTAAGACGACAGGATTTAAAAGAAACCAGAAAAATTGTGCCAGAAGATAAAATGGACTTGGTGCTAAGGAAAGGAGTGTTTCCTTATGATTATATTACAGGAATGGAAAAATTTGAAGAAACAAGACTACCACCTATCGAAGCGTTTAAAAGTAAATTAACTGAAACCGAAATTTCAATTGAAGATTATAATCATGCTCAGAAAGTCTGGAATGAATTAGGAATGAATACCTTGGGTGATTATTCTGACTTTTATGTAAAACTAGATGTAACATTATTGTGTGACATAATGGAAGAATTTAGGAACACCTGTTTCACCGCTTACGGACTGGACCCCCTTCATTCGTTTACATCTCCCGGGTTAGCATGGCAGGCCATGCTAAAATCCACCGAGTGCAAGTTGGAGCTGTTAACCGACATTGATATGGTTTTAATGATAGAATCAGGTGTTCGAGGCGGATTAACCCAAGCTGTAACTCGACATGTGAAAGCTAATAATAAATTTCTACCAAATTATGATGAAACTAAAGATTCAATTTTTCTTGGCTATTTTGATGCGAATAATTTGTACGGTTGGGCGATGTCCAAACCCCTTCCGTATGGCGACTTTGAATGGGTAGACCCTGATTCACTTGGAAATATTATTGATATTCCCAAAGAAGGTGACACCGGCTACATCTTAGACTGCGACTTTCAGTATCCAGACCACCTACACGATCATCATTACGACTTGCCACTGTTGGCTAAAACTGAAGTATCACCGACAGGAAAATGGCCCAAATTAATGATGACATTAAACAACAAAAACCGATATGTAGCACATTATTTAGTTGTTCAGCAAGCCTTAGAATTAGGATTGATTATTACCAAAATTCATAAAGTTTTAAAATTTTCACAATCTTGTTATTTAAAACCATACATTGATTCAAACACTGCAAGGAGAGCAGCAGCAACATCAGCTTTTGAAAAAGATTTTTACAAGCTCATGAACAATGCAATATTTGGAAAAACTTTAGAAAACAAAAGGAAACACAAAATTGTAAAATTAGTAACAAACCCCAGACAGATGCAGAAACTTGTACAGAAACCGAATTTTGGAACAAGTATGATAATCAATGAAAACTTGGTAGCAGTCAGCATGAAGAAAACCAAGATAGTAATGGATCGACCGTTGTACATAGGAATGTCAATATTGGATATAAGTAAAACGCACATGTATGACTTTCATTACAACAAAATGGTTCAACATTATGGAAGAGAAAATATTGGAGTAGCCTACATGGACACGGACGCACTAATTTATTGGATTAAGACACAAGACATGTATGAAGATCTTCGGACGTTCATACACAAAAATGATTTTGATTTTTCCGACTACCCAAGAAATCACCCGAACTTCAATGAAAATAATAAGAAAGTTTTAGGCAAATTCAAAGATGAATGCAATGGAGCAAGCATGGAAGAAATCGTTGCACTAATGTCCAAATTATATTCTTTTAAAGTATATAAAGGACATCAAGAAGAAACATCTACCACCAAAAAAGCAAAAGGTGTGAAGACAAGTTATTTGAAGAAAAATGTAAACTTTGAACACTACAAAAACTGTTTATTTAACAACACCACCTTGACTGCTAAATTCAACACCATCAGAAGCGAGAAACATGAAGTTTTCAGTGTGACTGAAGTGAAAAAGGCCCTCTCGAACCAAGATGACAAACGTCACATTATGGATAATAAAATTAACACTCTTCCTTTTGGCCATTACTCTCTCAACCCTATTGACAACTAACCTATTCTTCGTCCCTCTTCGTCCTTCTTCGACCTAAATTCCTTTTCCTTCCGTAAAAAAATGGGGAACACGGCAAGTCCAACGCCGTGTTCCCCATTTTTTTACATCAATTTGAATGACCTTGACCCAGTTAAATATGGGTATAATGTAATAAAAATTATTTTTACTTCATCTACCGAAGAGGAAGGATAAAATTATGGATTTAAAACAAAAAATTGTTCATGAACTTCATAAACCGGCTAGGAGAAAATTTCCCCGAAGAAATACTGTTATAAAAGGAATGAATGATCTATATCAAGCTGATTTAATCGAAATGATTCCTTATAGTAAACAAAATAAAGGATTTAAATATATATTGACTATTATCAATTGTTTAAAAAAATGGCAGATGCTTTACCGCTAAAAGATAAAACCGGCAAGAGTGTAACAAAAGCCATGGAAACTGCGATACAGAGAGACAAAAATACCATAAAACATTTACAAACCGATGATGGTAAAGAATATTTCAATAAAGAATTTTCAAATTTAATGAAGAAACACAATATAAACCATTATTCGACTAATTCAGAGGTAAAAGCATCAATCATAGAAAGATTCAATCGAACTTTTAAAGGTGCGATGTACAAGATGTTTTCAAACAGAGGATCGCACGTATGGATTGATATGTTACCAAAACTAATAAAAGATTACAATAACAAGTTCCATAGAACAATTGGTATGAAACCGAACCAAGTGACTAGTAAAAATGAAAAACTTGTATTAAAACGTATAAAAATGAATACTAAACCAAAGGTTGAAAAACTAAAGCCTAAAACGTTTAACGTTGGTGATAAAGTGCGAATAAGCAAATACAAAGGTGTATTCAGTAAAAGATATCTGCCAAATTGGACAAATGAGGTTTTTACCGTATTTAAGGTGCAACCTACAGTACCAGAAACTTACATTTTAAAAGATAATAAAGGACAATTGCTCGAAGGAGGGTTTTATGGACATGAAATGTTAAAATCCACAGTAGGTGATGTATATCTCGTTGAAAAGGTGTTGCAACGGAAAAAAGATAAAGTTAAAGTGAGATGGTTAGGATTTAATAAGAGTGAAGATTCTTGGATACCTAAAAAGGATCTCATATAATGATGGAGCATCATTTTAGGTTTAACCTTTACAAAGGATGGAGATAATACAGCAAAAGGATAGTTTTACTATTAATAATATTGATGAACTCACGGTGGACAATTCGGAATTAAACAGCGGCAAACATGGTGTTTTGTTACCAAACACGGTGCGTTGTCTTGTAACCGGTCCATCCAATTGTGGTAAAACAAATGTAGTATTCAATTTGATTACAAACCCAAAAGGATTGCGTTTCAATAACTTGCATGTCTTTTCCAAATCATTACAACAACCCAAATACCAATTATTAGAAAAAATATTTAATAATGTGCCAGAAGTGAAATATTACAAGTTTGATGCAAGTGAAAGCGTAATGCAACCGCATGAAGCTAAACCATTTTCAGTTTTTATATTTGATGACATATCCTGTGAAAACCAAAACACTATCAGGAGCTATTTCGCTATGGGGCGACATAACAATATAGATAGCATTTACATAGGTCAGACTTATAGTAAAATACCAAAACAACTGATAAGAGACAACGCAAATGTGTTAATTGTATTCAAACAGGATGAAACTAACTTAAAACACATATATTACGATCATGTCAATGCGGATATGTCATATGAACGGTTTAAAGACATATGTGGTAAGGCTTGGGCTGAAAATTATGGATTTTTGACAATTATGAAGGAACAACCACTAAATAACGGCCGATACAGGATAGGTTTCGATAAATTTATATTAATTCACTAACCACTATATCATACAATCATTCTTGTACAGCACGTCTTGCTACAAACATGGTTAACCAAGAAAAGTTAGTAAAGGAAATTAAATCACTAAGTGATTCTATTCGGGCTAAAAACAGAGCGTTAAAATTAGGTATCAGCGAAAGGGAGAAATTTCTCGAATCTACTTTTAAACCTATTACTGAACCTTTGAAACAATTGAACAAAAAATTGACTAAACCTTCTTTTCAAGGTGATATTATTGCGCCGATAACAGAATATGAAAGGGAAAGTGTAATATCAGAAGAAATTAGCGATGAGGACCCGGAAGCCTCCATATTTAGTGATACAACGGCAGAAAGAGAAGATGTATATGCTGGTAGTGAAGAAGAAGTGGTATCTATAGCGAGTGAAGAAGAAAAAACAGAAGGAGAACCATCAAACATAAGCTTATTGGGTGAAACTATTCATACGAAAGGACCTTTAGGAAGAAAATACTTGTTAAAACTGTTAATTGGAACTAATTCTACTAAAAAATACCACAGTTATGGAGCAAGAATGTCCAAAGAAGGTGTAATGATTGGTAATAGCAAATTAGATGTCGATGAACATGATAATATTCACGTAGGTGATAAAATATATAAAGGGACGAGGGGATTATTTGAATTATTGTTTGAAAATAAACCTTTACATGCATTGGTAAAAGATGATGATTTGGAAGTGTATAGCAAAATTTTGGAACAAACTAATGCATATAGAAGAAATTATTTACCTGATGCTCCAGTATTTCGAAATAAATCTGTAAAATATAGAGAATTTGTTTCCAAAATAATACCAATTATAAGAAGAAAACCTATAAAAAGAAGATTTGTAGCATCCACTTTAGACATAAGTTCCCAGAACCGAGGAAAAGAAGCAAATCAGTCACCGGTAAAGGATTGATGAAGAAACTATACAATACAAACGTAATTTATTACAATAATATCAATAAATTGGTGGATAGAATGAAACTAATACATGAAGCTAAAGAAGCGGGTCATACTGGATTGGAAAACGAATGGGTGGCTTTAGTGGATGAACTTAGAAACCGCGGAGTAATCTCATAAAAATGCGTTACTCCCTAAAATGCTATTCAGTTGCACCATGAGTGTCGACAAGTTCGGACGGTATTCCTCGGATGGATTATATTACGCGAATAGTTTAAAAAGAGGTGCTGGTTTACCACAAACACCTGAAGGAGATTATGATATTAGTAATAAAAGGTTAAAAAACATAAAAGATCCCACGGACGAAAACGATGCAGTAAATTTAAAAATATTAAAGGAAAAGATATCACCAACATTAAGACTACACAATAACACATATGACGCAGAAGATCATAGAATTATCAACGTTGGTAAACCAAACCAAAACGGTGATGCAATAAACAAAGGTTATTTGTCATCTGAATTAAAAAATACGTTAAAATTCAATGGAAAAACGTATAGTGCTAACAATAAACGTATATCCAACGTAGATGACCCTAAAGATGCAAAAGACAGCGTAAATAGACGCTATTTACATTCCTTGATACCTGAAAAGACAAAAGATGGATTTTCTTTTTATAAATTTGTTATTAACGATATAGGTTATCCAAAAAATGAAAATGATGCTGTAAACCTCAAATATATAAAAGATCATTGTGTCATACATGATGTGGGAGTTATCGATTGTCTTGGTAATTGTTTGGCTAATGTAAAAGATGGTTCAGCACCATCAGATGGTGCAACAGTTGGTCAAATGAAAGAGACTTTAAAACAAGAAACAACAGGATTTGTAAAACAAGACCAAGTGGTATCACGGCAGGGGGATGTGTTTGTACAGGGAAATGAAAAGTTTACATTACTTGAACAAAACAATAATGTTTGGGATGGTAAAGGAAAGAAATTAACAAATGTAGATATGGGTACAGAATTATTTGATGTTCCAGTTTTAGCACAAACTATACATTCTAATCCATATAATATTACCGAACCTTACATATGTAGATTTAAAAAACAAATACGTAATGTATTTCCTGGTACCGAAGATTTCGATTGTGTTGTAGTTAGTCAATCTTTGATATTAGATAAACCAAGTGGTGATGTTTTTAATGCAAATGATAAGAAAATAGGTAATTTAAAACAAGGAAGTGATCCAAATGATGCTGCAACTGTAGGACAGGCTATCACAACATCACAAATGGATAGTAAAGTGTATACTTGTAATAATAAACGTATAACAGACCTTAAAGACCCTGAACATGTGGATAATGCTGTCACTGTTAATTTTCTTGTTAAAGTTTTAGGAAATGCATTATTTGATATATACAATCTTATTGGAACCCGTACACATGGTAATTGGGTGTCTGAATCCGAGAGAGGTAATTGGATTAAACGGGAAATTTTTAATAAATACTTTACTAACCCTAATACGCAAAAGTTTAGATCATCAGATTGGGGTGATATTGATATTTAATAAAAGAACACAATAAACAACTTCATTTATGTCCAACTCGTCATAGAGTTAACACATGAGTTGTACATTGCGATTATAAAAGGACTATAATGACGTTCCAGTACATCAGTCCATATCGAGACACTGTAAGGAAAGGAGGTGGGATCACGTCCACAGCGGTTTCTCTGTTAAGTAAAGCTTTAAATCGAATTCCAGTAGGATCTGTCGTAAATAGAGCAATAGACGCTTTACCATACGAATTTCACATACCGGGAGGTTATCAGTATTGCGGACCAGGAACTAAATTGAAAAAACGACTGGAAAGAGGCGATCCAGGCATAAATAAGTTAGATCAGGCTTGTAAAGAACACGATATAGCATATTCAACATTTAGCGATACAAAAAATAGATCAATAGCTGATAAAAAGCTCGCGGATATAGCTTGGCAACGAGTAAAGTCTAGTGACGCTAGTATTGCAGAAAAAGCAGCAGCTTTAGCGGTAACAGCAGGTATGAAGGCTAAAACAGCGGTAGGAGGTGGAAAAAGGAGGAGAAGAGTGAAAAGGAGATCGGTAAAGACGAAACATGGAGGGAATATTAGAAGAAAACGACGTTCCACCAGAAAGGGTAGCAAAAAACCAACAGTATGGTCAATGGTAAAAAACGGGGCAGGTCTATACCTAAGACCGTATCGTGCATATTAAATAAAAGAAATCAATTAGTAATACCACATAAAGCGTTAACAAATATTGAATTATTTAAATACATTTCATGTTTAAAAATACCTTTTTTTCGTGGTGTCTTTATGAAAGATGAATTACCAGTTAAAATGTGGAAAAATGAAACCGGCATTGTAAATTTAGACAATTCAGAAGGTCCTGGCACTCATTGGGTTTGTTATAAGAAATTAGGTGATAATATTTATTACTTTGATAGTTTTGGCAATTTACCACCACCTAAAGAACTCGAGCATTACTTTAAATCTGCTAAAAACATATATTACAACTATAAAAGAGAACAACCTGATAACACTTTAATATGCGGCCATTTATGTTTGGAATTCCTAGCTAAAAGTATCAGTCACAATTGAGATGTCTTCCTATACGGTATCATTAACAGGAAAATCGTCCACTTTGCGAAGTATCCTTTTTCCAGCGTTACGCTTGCAAGAAGGAAGATTTTGGGAAGCGGCACTGTTGGATTTTACAACTTACAACTCTATTCCCAATGTTACGGAAGATAAAAATAACTTATTGCATTACTATACAGGAAAAGATGCCAGTGGGAAGTTTACAGACTTAGAAGTTTGCAGTTTACCCACAGGTTCTTATGAAATTGATCATATTAATGAATTTTTGCAAAATAAAATGGGAAAAGACAATATAACATTAAAAGGTAATAACAATACGATGAAAGCTGAAATTAACTCCAAATATTATATAGATTTTACTCAGGAACACTCAATAGGTGAATTGTTAGGATTTCCCAAAGATGGACCAATTTTAGAACCAAATCAAACACATTCCGGTAAACAAACTGTAACAATATTAAAAGTCAATAGTATAGATATAACTTGTAACATTATACAGGGAGCTTACAGAGATGGAGCAAATACCCATATAATACATACTTTTTACCCGAGTGTACCTCCAGGATTTAAAATTGTTGAAAAGCCACAAAACTTAGTATATCTGCCGTTGAACACCACTTTCATTTCAGACATCGTGTTGAACGTATTGGATCAAGACGGTAACTTGATAGATTTCCGAGAAGAGCCAATTACAGTTAGATTACATTTAAAATCGACACTTTAATACAAAAATCATGGGTTTATCATTTAAAAGTGGACAACCTACGGGAAACCGCATTAGTAGCTCTTCAGCTGTGGAGGAGTTAACACGCGAGAACATTCGTTTCTTAGAAAAGATTGGTTTAAAATTAACCGATTATGGATATACTGGATATAGCGCAGGGTCCGACATTCGACGAAACCCTATGGGAAAAAGAATATCACACCCACAACCCTTACACTTCATCAAAATTGAACAATAACGACGAAATTCGTATTCCTATACAACATCAAGACATTTACACACTACCATGTGAAAGTTACTTGTATATTGAAGGAAAAGTTACTAAAAAGGACGGTACTACTACTGGTACAACAGTTCCATTTATAAATAATCCTATGGCTTTCCTGTTTGATGAAATTAGATATGAAATATCAGGTGTAACAGTTGATTCCACTAAAAAAGTAGGTATTGCAACAACTTTAAAAGGGATAACATCTATATCACCTAATGAAACCAATTTACTTCTACCTGCCGGATGGGTTTTACCTGAACATGACACAATCACTCCAAATACAAAGGGATATTTTGATTTTCATATTCCATTACGTTTGTTGCTTGGATTTGCTGAAGATTATAGAAAAATAATATTAAATGTTAAACAAGAATTAGTTTTGTTGAGATCTTCGAACGATAAAGACATTATTAAAGCTCCAGACGGTACAACAGATGCAACTTTAGAATGGAAATTAACATTAGACAAAATTGTATGGAGAGTCCCACATGTTAAATTAGCTGACGAGCATAGAATGCTACTATTAAGGAAATTAAAGGCTGATCGTGATATTGTAATTCCTTTTAGAAGTTGGGAATTCCATGAACATCCCAGTTTACCTGCTACGGATCGACACACTTGGACTGTTAAAACATCTAATTACGTAGAACGAGCCAGGTATATTATATTTGGTTTACAAACAGGTAGGAGAGACAGTATCACAAAACATGCAGGCAAATTTGATCATTGCAACTTAAAAAATATTAAAGTTTATTTGAATTCACAATTTTTCCCCTACGACAATTTAAATGTGTCATTCGCTAATAAAAAGTATAGTATATTATACGATATGTATGCAAGATTCCAAAATTCATACTATGGTAAAACAAATACACCTTTACTATCACCGGAAGAATACTTAGATGGTTACGCAATAGTTGTAATTGATTGTTCTAAACAAAATGAATCAGTAAAATCATCAAGTGTTGACATAAAGATAGAAATGGAATTCAACGAGCCTATACCTGCAAATACAACTGCATATTGTTTAATTTTACACGATAAAATTGTCACTTACACACCATTGACTGGAATTGTTAAAAATGTTTTATAAAAAATCGTTTTTGTGAAATTTCAATCACGGGCGCGATTATAAAAGGGGAGCGCGCAGGTCGCTCCTGATCAGTTTGTTGCCTGACATCGTATGGGTAGCATCATCTTCAATATGGCTTCTACTAGTGGTACAACGGAATGCGATATAGAAAAAGAAATTTCAGAATTTTTGGACATGAATGAACAGCAACACGGCGCAGATCAAGAAGAAGAAAAAGGTAAAAAGAAGAAATATTTATCCAAGAGGAAGAGAAATGTGGAAGAAAATATTTCACCAAATATTTTGATGGAGGTATTTTTACGAATTTTTTATCCAATCTCTTCAAGTTTGGATAAAAGTGTTTTAATTGGAGTTATGAAATCAACCGACTATTCACCTACAGTAATTTTAACCCACGGAACAAAAATGATTTTGTTTACAGCCAACGCTTGGGAATCTTTTATGAAACACCTCCATTTGTTGGAATGTTACTTTAATAGCAACATGTTTGGCAGGAAAACAAAAGTAGGACTATTGGATTCAGACTTGGAAATTGATATTATTAAACACCGAGGTGAACATCAAATGAGATTCAGAGATACAACCAAACATGACATAAAAATTCAACTTAACAGAGAAGAATTTTTTATTTTGACATGTGCAACGGAACCGATAACAAGATATTTAAGACAGCTAGTATTCTCCAGTTCAATTATTAAAGATTATTTAACAGACACTTTGGACAAACAACCGGACGCACCCATTTTGTATGGACCTGTGGACACTTCAATATTCAACAGAATTCCTCATGAAGTTCAAATGTGGAGACAATTGGAACAATATGTGCAAGAAAAAAATAATTTTGTAAAATCGGATGAAGAAACACATTTCAGTGATGAAAAGGATCAAAGTGATGAGAATGACTACAACAAAAATGACCAGATGGAAAGTTAAATAAGATTTTAAAATTTTTCACAACACTTTATACTTGAATTGGCAAATTTTCAATAAAAAATTCAAAATTTTGTGGGTGTAGGCCTACCGGGGATGGTGCCCACGTTAAATATACACCAACGCGCCTTCAACTGTACGGCCTGGCATAAATAAATGCCTACCGTGGTGTGGAAAACAGTTGACCTTCTGACACCGTGATGGATAGACGGGTGACCTTTCAAATGGACATGGAAGAAGAAATCAAGTCCAAGCCGGGTATTATTGAATTTCAAGCTTTTCGTGGTAACGATGATCGGTTTATAATTAAAGAACTCGTATTTTACGATTTAGATAAAAATATTCCTTACACATTTTTATTTAAACCACCATGCTCTTTTTCTTCACTAACCACAAAAGCCGCAACAACAAACCGATGGACTTGGAAATATTTTCATCACATCGATTGGTATGACGGTTTTACCAGTTATTCAGACTTGTATCATATTATGCATCAATTTTCAAACAGATTTACTAATATTTACACAAAAGGACTTGAAAAGAAAAGATGGATAGAACAATTTACATCTACTCCAGTTAAAGATGTGCAAATAGATAAAAATTTTAAATTTATTGCTGAAAATATTTGTATTTGCACACAAAGTGTGGAACATGAAAGGGACAGACACTGTGCGTTAAAAAACGCTTTAAAATTAGCGACTTACCTGCAAGATGGAGAAATCGGCGATGGTGGTGGGGGTAACGGCGATTATAAAAGCGAGGAGCAGACCGAGACCTGGCACGAGTATTACTCGAGATTCCGAGACGACAACATCTCAGAGCAAGAAGACAGCGAGGACCTCTAGAACAACCATGGCATCCAACCAGTTTCTGCAGACTTTGGTGGAACAATTCAACGCCCACTCCAAGTCTACAATTTTGCCGGTAAAAAAATGTTCAGAGTTGAAGGATGAAAAACATTATATTATACATACCATGAAGAAGATGGAAACTACAGTCGGCGAGGCAATCTGCTGCAGCTTGAGCGAAGCCCCATACACTCCGGGAGATGAGCCGAAATTCCAAATTTACCTGCCCAAAAGATTTGTACACCTACTCCAAAACGAAGATCTCCGCTCCATACAACCAGGATGTCTCTACTTGGTGTCCCACGGATGCAGCGGCAGCAATTCCACCGAGCTTACCATCCACATCGCAGACAAGCAGCAGTGTTAAAAAAAAATAATTTTTTTCTTTCTTGTATCTGTTTGTATTTTTTAACTATATATATTTTTGTCATGTAATCTTGTTTGTACTGTTTTAAATAAAGATAAAAAAAAAACACACACAAAAAAAACACAAAAAAAAGGCAACATATCAATATGTGAAACAAAAAAAAAAATTTCACATATTGATATGTTGCCTTTTTTTTTAAAGCTCTGGGGTGACCTTGACCTTTGACCTTTGCACAAATTAAACATAAATTTTTTTCAAACAGCAATGTGTGTGTGTGTGTGTGTGTGTGTGTGTTTTCCCCCACCATTTCAGGTTACCAGCATACAGACTGTAAAGAAGTTCAGTTTGATTGCAACTGTCAAACGATGAGCACCCTATTTGAGCTTTGTGTAAGAAAAATTATTGAAGATCAACAGCTATTTAGCCATACTTTACGATCCAACGCTCCTCAACAAATTAAAATTTTTATCAAACAGTACAAGCTAGACAACAGAGGTTACAACACTTTTGGTTGGTACAAGTTTGGTGATGGTACAAAATTTTGTCGAAGTTGTGGAAGGGCCGCTGTATCCAACCCGGCACAATTCCTACAAGATGATGGATGTTTACAATATGGTCATGTGGCTCCAGTTTTAAGTTACCATACACCTAAAGAACTTTGCGCCATTTGTTCAATCAATATGTTTAGTTGGCAAAAATTTAACCACCTCTCATCAGACAGCGTGTAAACAACTTCCCCCCCCACCACTCTTTCATACTACCTTCAAACGACCATGCTAATATTCATTCCGCCTTTGGACATCATACGGAAAACATCAAGATGGCTCTGACTGTAAAATGTGCAAATTATGAAGAAGTATTTGTAAGAAATATGGAAGAATTAAACAATATTGTTCAAGAATTTAAATCACTAATTGAACAGGGATACCGATTGAACATGCAAATTTTTGCTTGCAACACAAAATGCCCTCATGTCCCCAGGGATGACGAGCCGCCTAGGTCACCATCATCAACTTCTTCAGCCTATTCCTCCAGATCATCCATGAAGACTCAAGCCAGTCCAAACTTGGAATATTTCTCCTGACTAATATTTATATTTTGTATCCTCTTTGTACTTCAATATGCATATTTTTGTATTGTAATAAAAGAATGATAAAATAAAAACAAAATAAAAAAAACCTATCTTGCTACAGTATTGTAGCAAGATAGAATTTTTTTAAAACACAAATTGGATGACCTTGAACATGTTCTAACATGTTCAGGTGTAAACTTAAATAAAAATATTCAAATAATATTTTTTTTCAAATTCAAACTTCCCCCACCATTCTACCTCATCTCCCACCACTTTTACTCTGGGAGACCTGAGAGGCAACACCAATGTGTTTCATTACATCTTCATCTTTCAAGCTGCAAACATGGACGTTCCACCACCAATATATGAAGCTGATGAAGCAGAAAGCCTGGGGAGAAGAAGATGCCAGCATGTGGATCTAGTGGAGATGATGGAAAGAAGGATGGAAGAAAGACGGATCAGGAAGGATCATATGCTAATTCAGAAAATTTTAAAATTAGATCTCTTCATAATCTTGGCCTTATTGATTGCAATCTTCTTCTACTTGGTATACGCAGTTGTATACTGCCTAAAATGCATCGAGTGTTCAGATAAAGCAGCCAAATTGCCAGTTTTTAACATTACTCTGTAAATAAAATTTTCTTTTTTAAAACTCCAAATGGTTGACCTTGAACATGTTTCGACCTGTCTGGTTGTGTCAATTACCCCCACCACCACAATTCCAAAAGACCAATCCTACATGCAAGTCTGGCTTCATTTCCATCTCAGCTACGCTAGAGGTTACACAACACAATGAAGTGGGAATTACTTGTTGACAACCTTCAATACCTAAAAGAAATTTATGAAAAATTGCACATGCGGCTACTTCAAAATCCAGGGATGGTAATTAAAATGGAATTGGAATACGACTGTCCAACCATCGACGACAGTATGGATGAAGCAGAAGGGGTAGTCCAAAATACACAAGGAACATGTTGCTGTGAAGAAAATTCTTCGACAACATCAAGCACAAGTCCGGACAGCACATATGGGGATGAAGGAGGATTTTTGTAAATAAAATTTTAAAGACAATTTTTTTTTAAACTTCAAATGGTTGACCTTGAACACGTTTGAACATGTTGAAGAGTGTAGGTAAAAAATTATTTTTTTATACCTAGTCATGAAGAACTAACTCGGTTGTAAGGTTTGCAAAAAAAATTTTTTTATTTCATCTGACCACTTTACCCCCACCACCTCTTTATCCCCACCACTCGACCGAGTACCTGAGATACACGGAGCAACTTGCTCAGTTGCTGTTCAACTCTTGTGGTGTGCACATCTCACTTTTTCCACTCAATTTACTTATATTGAGTTTAAATTTAAATATTTAGCCAAATATCAAACATTTCTTAATTTTTCGGCAAAGTTTCAAATAACAAAAAAAATTTTTTTTTTCACTTTTGGTTTGATTGAAATTTCACAAGTTCCAAGATCACCTGAGAAAGAATAAAAAATAAATATTTCTCAGGAAATATTTCCAATCCGAGTTACGGTAAAGGACAGACTCGGATGAGTTGTTGCAGAAAAATTAAATTTTTCTTCTATCTGACCACTTTAACCCCACCACCTCTTTATCCCCACCACTGACCCGGGTACCTGGGGAACCGCCTGCCTCCAAGTCAGTACGTCTTCAGACACAATGCTGTTCGGATCGCGTGTCGTTTGTCGCACTGTCGGGTGTTTGAAGAAATTATTCTTCGGCTCTCAGTCTCTCGGTGGGTAAGTAAAATAAAAAAATTATTTTTTTTTCAAGTGGGGTTGCTGGGACGGGTCAATGACCCCTGACGGATATATTAGGTCAAGAGTCTGATCGCTAGGGAATAAAAAAAATATTTTTTGCACTTTTGTGATTCCTCTAGAAATTTCAATTTCTCACCAAAATTTGAGGAATCGCAAAAGTGCAAAAAATTTTTTTTTTCTACTCTTGCGTGACCTTGACCTAATTAACGTCAGTGACGTCATCATGATGACGTCAGCGGTAATGACGTCACCATGACGTCATAGGTGTGACGTCATGTGACGTCATATGATGTCATTAGTGCCGTCATTCGTGACGTCATTGATGACGTCATCACTGCTGACGTAATCGTGATGACGTCATGTCCCAGCAGCCCCACTTTTACACTACTAATATGGTGTAATCTGATTTTCACTACAATTTAATATTTTCATTCAAGGTAACTCTGTAAATTACTATGGAGCAAGGTTTGATCATCAGATACTCTGATAAATGCAGCGCATTGCGCTGTACGGGTCCCCTAGTGTAGTTCTAATTTAAGATTCTATTACCTGCTATTTTATATTGCTACTAGTGTAATATTATCGTGCTTTTAGTCTTTTCACATAAAAACAGAGGAATTTAGTTTTATTTCAAATACCGTAATAATTTTATACGCAATACCGATTGCTTAAACCAATCATTGTTATTACAATTGAAATTTTATCATACGTCATGTGAAGAAACTTAAAGATTCCTTCCCTCAAAACTGTAGTCGCCCCTAGACAGTAGAACCGTCCCGTTAACAGCTGAAAAGTTAGTTTAGTGGTCCGAAAGTGAAAAATCTCTAGCTTTTATATCAAATTACTCGAAAACTGTCAGTTTCCGACAAAAACTAATATTATTTCATAGTGAAATTAATAATAATAATAGTATTATCATAATAATAAATAATAATAGTAATATCATAGTCAAATTTGTGAGACGCCTCGACATGGAACAGTTCCTTGCCAAGAGGAAGGTGAAGAGGGATTTCTCTATAAGGCACATGGGAATGGCTGGGGACTGAATTGTGTATGTCAATGAATCCCTCAGTCCAGAACGGAGAAAACTGTTTGCCCTTGCCCGAGAAGCCAAAACCAACAAACAATACAGATTCCTGTGGCTTAAAAATGGAAAGATTTTGATGAGGAAGAATGAAGAGTCTCCAGTCAAAGCAATCAGAAGTATGGACGACATAAAGAACTAGTAAACAAGGGAGGGTATTCATTGAAAAGTGTAAAATCCTTTATTTTAAACCATTTAGAATTAGGTATTATTAGGAGTTATAATGTATTTAAAGAAAATAAAATTATTGTCTATATTATTAACTTTCTTCATGTTTGAAACAGAAATAGTAAATTTTAATCCTGAGTATGGCTAGTAGTATAACTGATTTTAATATTAATTTAAGTAAGTTTACCTTGGTGCACCAGAATATTAGAAGCATGAGAAAAAACTTTGATTTGTTTCTATGTGAAATATCAGCTTGGCAAAGAAAACCAGAAATTATTGTTCTCACCGAAATTTGGATTAATGATGAAGAAGGTGACTTATTTAAAATTAATGAATATTTATTATTTTATAAATACTTTTATAAATATAAGCATTATAATACTCGTATAATGCTTCTCATAGAGCTGGCGGAATTGCTATTTTTGTAAAAAGTTGTATTCCTGTAATACAAAATGAATGTATGTCAATAACTAGTGCTGATGGGTTTTTTGTACGATTTAATTTTTTCAATGTTTTGTAAGAATAAGTGCTTTTTATAGACTTCAAGATAGTAAAAAAGAAGATCTTCTTACTGAATTTGAACATTATTTGGGGAGTTTAAAAAATATTGCAACTTTTGATATAATTGTAGGGGACATGAATATTGACATTTTAAGCAAGAAACCTGTTTCTAAAAATTACTTAACCATTCTATCAAGCTATGGATTACAATCATTAATTAATGAACCAACTAGAATTACACAAAACACAAAAACCTGCATTGATCACTTACATGTAAGAATAAGGGATAGGTCACATTTTAAAATAAGCATGTTTAATAACGATTTAGGAATAACAGATCACAACACTATAGTTTGACAGTTGAGCCTGTCGGTGCGGGAGAATCAGCTGTGCCGCGTATTGCGGGGGCCGGGAGTGGGGACGGTGATGGCGAGCGTCTGCGAGTCAACAATGATCAGCTGTTACAGTCACTCCGCGCAGTCGACTGGCAGCCGGTGTATTCTCTTTCTGACCCGTCAGTTGCTTACAATACGTTTTTACAAATACTTAAAAATTGCATTGAAAACAGTACTGTTGCGGTGGCTCATAAAAGGGTTGTTAAAAAGTTAAAACCATGGATTAATGTAAATTTATTTAATAAGATTACCAAACGAAATCTTTTATTTAAGCAATTAAAAAAACACTCAAGTAATGAACGTTTTAGAAACTATGTGTACTCATTTAGAAATAGATTACAGAAAGAAATACGTGATGCTAAATACAATTTTTATTTAAATACATTTAATAATCAAAAGGTTGATACTAAAAAGACGTCGAGAACCATTAACAATCTCACAGGGCAAGTAGGGCCAAAATTTCAATTGAATTAAAATCAGATGATGAAACTGTTTCTGACCCGCAAAATGTAGCAAATATGTTTAATGACCATTTTCTTAACATTGTTGATGAAATTAGAAATAATGTAGGTTGTGTGAGACAAATAGTAAATTTTGACCCAAGTGATTATTTTGAAAATAGAGAAAATCGTTTTTCAATGTTTTTGGATTTAGTACTGCCTAGTGATGTAGTTGAAGCAATCAAGTCTCTTAAAAATGGAAAATCCCCAGGGTTAGATGGATTGTCCTCTGATTTGTTTAAAAAGGTTTCTGCCGAAATTAGTGAGGTTTTTACTTACATTACAAACTTAAGTTTTCAAAAGGGATTAGTACCAGAAAAAATGAAGGAGTCAGTTGTAATAACGATATTTAAAAAAGGAGATAGATTAAATTGTAATAACTATAGACCCATTACTCTGACACCAGTGCTATCAAAAATCATGGAAAAAATTATGAAGAAAAAACTACTTTCATTCCTGAATTCATTCGACTTTTTCAGCAAAAATCAATACGGATTTTTATAGGACGAAACACTGAGGGTGCGATCTCAAAACTTTTATTGAATATAGCTGGAGGATTGAATGTGGGAAAATATGTTAGTGTTTTATTTATAGATGTAACTAAAGCATTTGATAGTGTAGATCATAATGTTTTATTAAATATTTTGTATAATTTAGGTGTGAGAGGGGTTGTTTATGATTGGTTTGTTAGTTACTTATCAGAGAGGAAGCAGTTTGTTAGTGTGAATGATAAGAAGAGTGAATGTGGAGTAGTCAAGTATGGAATTCCTCAAGGATCTGTACTTGGGGCTGTCTTATTTATAATATATATCAATTCATTGTGTGAAGGTAAATTTAGGGGCTCGGTTTTATCTTTCGCTGATGATACTTGTTTAAGTGAGCAATTGTTTAGAAGATGTTCAGCGAAAAATGGAAGATGATCTCAAAGCAATAAGGTGTTGGTTTACTGAACATAAAATGTTAATTAGTCCTGAAAAAACCTGTTATGTAAATTTTTCATACAAAAAATTAATAACTTTTGAACTTCCACTTAAGTACAAATGTTGGGACTGCTTAGAATCAAACATAGATTGTAATGACAAATGTGTGGATGTTGCTCAAGAAAGTTGTGTCAAATACCTAGGAATGTTGATTGTCAGAAAATTGGGTTTTAAATCTCATATTGAAAAAATAGGCAAAAAAACTTAATTGTATACTAAGGGTTTTTTACTTTTTAAAAAGGCTTTGTCCGGAACATGTTTTAAAAAATATTTATTTTGCTTTAGTTCATAGTAGGTTGCAATATGGAATAGCTTTTTGGGGTGCCTCTTTTCAGAATTATGAAAATCCAATCTTTATCAAGCAAAAATGTTTTGTAAGGATAGTCAAAGATAAATGTAGATTGGATCATTCTTTTCCTCTGTTCAAAGAGCTGAGAATATTTCCTCTAAAATATTTGTACGTTTTTAAAGTGCTGAAGATGTTCTTTGAAATTAGTGGTGATTTTACAGTAGACACAATCAAAAAAATAAACTTAGAAATCTAAACAATTTGAAGTTTCTCAAACCGAAGACAAGCTCTTTTAAAAAAACGTTTGATTTTGTTGCACCTCGAATGTTTAGCAAGTTGCCTACACAGATTAAAATTTGTCAAAACAAAAGAGTTTTTTCTAAGAAATTGAAAGAATGGTTATTTAGCCTTGACAGCCTTGATCGTCTTTTTTACATTCCATGTTAAATTTTTATCAAAACAAATGTTTATTAAGTATTTAGCTAACTCATTGTATAGTGTATACCTTATGTCCAGTTACCTTTTATCCAAATTATTTGAAGATTAGCACATATACTGTGTCATTTCATTGTTAGCCAACGCTTTTTTGTTAATCTAACCTGTAAAATCTTTTAATATTGCACAAAATATATTTGAGGTTCCTTTATATTTTTTATGTTAATCCATTGTGAACCTACCCTCATAACAGGCATTGCCTTTGAGGGTAGTGTATCGCCAAAAGTTTATTATTTTTATATATCGATGTGAAATGATTTTACATTTTTATATTGTTGTTATTGTAATTTATTTTTAAACTGTATGCATTATACTTTTCCAGATGTAATCTTTTCAGTAATATTTGTTTAATGTTAAACTATATGTAACCAATTGTAACAACATTGTAAACTTTTGGTTGAATAAAACATTATTATTATATTATTATTATTATTTTCGGAATCAGGAGGTCAAAATACGTAATTAACGCTAAAATTAGCTTTTTTTATAAACGGACATGTCTTCTGAAAATTTACCAAAGAAAATCTAGGATATATAACCGTTAACAATTAAAATTTATTTTGTTGTATTCCCAAGCAATTTGACCTGCTTATACCGAAAATGATATTAATTTCGTCATTCACATTTACATATAATCACGGTTAGGCACATAAAGAAACCAAAACATGAAATCAGATGATGTGGGAATTCCGTAATCTCAAACATGAGTTAGGTATATTTGTATGTCTATTTATGTATGTATGTTTGCACACGGCTCGAACGATTTTCTTCAAACTTTGACAATGACTTAGTTGTTGAATAAAAATAATATAAATACAGGTATCTATGCCAGGAAAAATCTTATTTTTTATAATCCTTAATTGAAATTTAAAAATTTTAACATTGGTATTATGGAGCTGCAAATCAAAACAAAGAAAAAATGAAAAGAGCTGACTCAACTGTCAAAGTGCAGACCACGTGTTCCAGTATAAACATGCGAATTTGCACGGCAGCCAGTTACTAAATTTTAAATGTTACTACTGTATGATATAATTATTTAATATTTTTTGAATCGTACTCCTTTCTACTGATTATGAATGCTAAGATAAATAAAAGTCACGTAAAAGTATAATACAACTATTTGTAGGATTGCATTTAAATAAAAAAAAAAATAAAACAGTAAGAATTGTGATTAAGTTTTTAACTAAAAAATTCGAATTGACGTGTTACAGATTCAATCTGCGTTTGAACAAATGTACATCAGAGTGCCGCATCCGCAGGCCTAAATTGAAACAGTCTGAAAGGCGAGTGAGCGAAGCGAATGAGCTGGTCTTGAACAAGAAATAAGCCTTTTTGCACTAGAAATTTGACATCACTGGCCTGTAACTGATATTTCTATACTAACTAAACTTACCGAGCAAATGCTCGGCCCCCAGGTACTATATTTAAAACAGTAAGGTTAAAAACAGCTTTGGACAGTTCATCTCAGACTTCCACTGTACCGATTTACATGCAGTTTTTACCAAATAAAAGGGTTAAACTTTTCTATATTAGTAGATTTGATTGACCTTATCTTACTTCCTTATATTACTAAAATGAAAATTTAAAACCTCTTGCAATGAATTTATTTTACAACCTCTAAATCAGCTGATTGTAAACACACGAGGTATTTAGTCTAAATATAGTAGAAGAGAAAACGCTCAAGAAGGATTTGGTTTATTATGGTCTGTATCTAAAAACGTATATAATTATAATGTATTATACTTTTAAAGGAAAGACAAAAGAATACAGTGTTATACTATTTAAACTACTTAATTTTATAGTCAGTGAATAAAAAAAATTCTTTTTTAAATTACTTAAAGTTACTTAATTATGTAAAGCAGCTGAGTAATTGGAAAGAAATAGAAATTTAAAAAAAAAGTTCATGTTAGCTTAAACATGTTTCACACCTTCTGCCTAGCGCTCTATTCACCATGGCTGGAGCTGTATCCGTCAATTATCGACGAACAACTTTTCGTTTCTATTAAAACATGTGTTACGTCATTTGCTAAGCCACAACCGCCTTTAATACAGGCCGCGGCGAGCGAGAATTGGCAACGCCGCGCCGAATGACTACTGCCCACAGCCACTCCCGTTTTATTAGCATGGTAGACGCACGTCCGCGCTAGTTTCTCTGTTGTTTTTGGGGAAAAAGTTATCATTCTTCACTACTATTGTAGTCCTACTACAGTAGGAATATTGCAATACTCTGAGGAACATGCAGCAAACTTGTGCTGTGCCTAGTCGTAAGTCAAACTATAGTTCTGTTGTTAAAACAATGGGGTACGTAACTCAAATACTTATTTGACCCGGCGTTCAAATAACAATGGACACGAGCTATAACACGTGCCAATTGGCAACAAACTAAATACAGTTTTGTATGCATAAAACACTTTTGTTTGAGGAAAAATTGTGTTTTACCGAAAAATTTAAGAATTGCGAAGGAAAATGGAAAGAACTTCCCTGTTCTATGTCCTGGTGTAATCCCTAAGTGTTCCCAAATTTGCCTGCTTATCATTCTAAACACAATGTCAAGAAAAGAAGATGAAAATAAAAGGATAAAGTTAGCTGAAGATAACGAGGGATGTGCTGCCGAGGAGGCGAACAATATTCGAACGTTTGAGTGCCTCACAAACACAGAGAAGGAAAACTAAAGGGATTGAACTGTTAGTATAGGTAAGAACTACTGCCTTTTCTATCGATTAGATTTATCAAAAGTACCTAAAATCTATAACAATCTATACTAGCATATAAGAAATAACAAGGATTAACCGTTTGAAATTCTTATAAATGGTGGTATAATTCCAAACTCAGAAGTAATTTGCAATGGTGTATTAGTTTTAAACAAATCGACATTAAGTAAATTTAATCAAATTTTACAGGCGATTGAATTTTGCAACAATTGATTTCACCAAAAGATCGTATCAATCCATTGCTTGTACAGATAATCAATTTTATGGATTGGTACTGTAGTTTGAAAACAGAACTTGAGAACAAATGCAATAAAGATTCAGGATGTATTCTTTAGAAACTTGAATTGATTTATGAAACACAATATTAAATGTATTTATAAGATTTAATAAAATTTTATCTTTGTCCCACCCTTGTGTCTTACAAAAACTCTCTACTTCCTTGGCTGTGTCTCCTGATACTGATCCAGAAAATGCTACTTTTTAAGAAAAGTAATCAAATATCTCAGAAAAGGATAATTTTTAAATATTTAAAGAGATGAAATTCATGCAAACAGTCATTCGACTTTAAAAACGGAAATTTATTTGGGGCTGTTAATAAAACGGAGTATTGAACGAAAACAGTTGTAGCTTTCCTAGTCAGTTCAACTTTTAATAATTGAAAGAGGTTGTAATATTAGTACCACCAGTTTTAAAGTTGAAAGGTTTACAGCTTGCAGGATTTACTCAAAAGGGTTATAAAGATGGTAAGGGATTGTGGGTTGAATATTTTATCTGACAATAGTTCAGTGAACCGAACCCTGTTTAATGAGTGGACAAAACATTCTGAAAGTAAATAATTGATACTTGTGAAGCCAAACTAAGCCAAATTGATGGAAATAAAAAAACCATTTGTTATGTATGACAGTTTTCACTTATTCAAGAACATTAGGAATTACCAGCAAATAACTGGTTAGGAAGCCCAGGAATAACTGGCTTAATTTAAGTGATCAGGCGGAGTCACTATTTTTCTGTACGGGATGATAGAATGATTTTCTGACAAAATTGTAAATTGTGTAAATGGCAATCCGGTTTTTGAAGTGAATTTTAAAGCTAAGTATAGGTGATGCTAGATCTAGTATATTTTATGATGTAAGAGAAGTATTCAAAACCGAATCACATGTGTTGGTAAAATCAGCGCCTTAAATCAGCGACAGCTCAACTGACAAAAGATCAACCGATTCGCTATCTTGGATTTTGGTAGCCTGTAACACATTACTTATACTGTACCTAAAATGTATCTTTTAAATCAGACAGTTTCATTAAAATTCCGTGAATTCCAAGCAGTGTTTCTGATCAATACGCAGTATGTGTTGTATAGTTTGATGAACTGTAACTGGTACTGGTAAGTGATATTCTTTCAAATTCTTTCGCCATAACGAAATAACGAATACCGTGATTATATTAGGGTATTCATTCTCTACTGTCCATCTAAACATTTTTATTTATCCCATTATATTACAAACACTGTACCTACGCTCATGAACAAAATAATTATTTGTTCAAGAGAAAAGTCTACTAAAGCCAAAGCGTTGATTGTGTTTGGAATATATTAAGTTAATTACTCCGGTGTTGAAGTTAATCAATGGTTTAACAGTTCATCCCAGAGTTACGTAAATTCAAGGCACGTTTGGCTTGGAACCGTGATGCAAGCTTGAATCACTTTCCCGTTTATCAGGAATCACAAATACTTTATAATGTGTACCTCGGTTTTCAGCACTGTGTGACCAAGTTTAAGGACTTTAATTAATGAAGTCTCACTGCTTCTCTTATAAATGGATGCTACGGAGGCTTATTATATCGTTGTTGCTGTTTACTTAATTTACCCCTCCGTCACCGATCGATATCTGGGGTGCAGGGCAGTTCAACATGTTACCTGATACGGGATTCTTAGTAATCGTCTCAACCACCAACATGCCGCTCGCGCGCTACATTAACCTTGTGTTTTTATAGATCTACTGAATTTGAACTTACACAGTTCAGAGATTAAAAGTTATGGTTAAGTCTGCAATTGAATCGGGTTTTTTTAAAAGGGCGTAACTCCACTGAAGTAAACTTTTCAAGATTAAAAAAAAAAAACTTTTTATTTTCATTATTTTTTTATTTATTTTCATTTTTGTGGTTATTTACACTTCATATGGTATATTCAGTGAAAATATGGCCATAAAATATGCTATGTTACTATTATTAAATGGGCATAGAAGCTTGTAAAACACACTGATTTTTTTTAAAAGGGCGTAACTCCAAGGAAAACATGTTTAAGGCTGATACAAAAAAATTTTTTTTTATTGGCTTACATGTAAACATATACTCATTTTTTTAATTCCATACAAATCTAGATATGTTTAGGTATATGTTCCATAAGTTTAGTGCTACAATTTCAGTAATTGAACTTGTCACAAAAAAACAGTTTTTTATGATCATAGTAAAAATGAGTCTTATATTCGAGTAAGCTACAGAAGAAAGCCACACAACTTCTAAACCCAAAAAAATTAAAAAATAATTTTTAAAATCTTCAAATAGAAACTCTCAATAGTCAATTGTCAATTTTAGACACTTTAATCATCATCTTAAATGTTTTCATCAGGCCTATCAACAGCTTCTCCGTAGTCGCTGTCATCGCCATCTGCTGTAGTTGTAGGCCACTGGAAAACATCTTTGTAGAAATCAGAGTGAATTTCTGGAATGTGATCTTTAATTTTCAATAAATCTTCAACTTTTGCCCTTTTAATTGGCACAAATCCTAGTGGGTGAGCTGGCTGTGTTGGTGGAAAAACAAGCTTAGATTTTCCTATTGAGAAGTTATGACAAATCACGCCATCAATGGTGGTAAATGCCTTTACATTTCCTTTATTAGAAGAGTCATACTCAAAATGATACAATGTACTTATTTGGAAGGACACTTTGTCCTTTTTTGCTGTTTGCTTCCCCTTAGTTTCGTTCGATATACATGACTTTTTGTAATATTTTTTCATCCAATTTTTAAAGTCAAGGAATTGCTGAGCACAAAACAGGTGTACATAAAATTTTCCAGGAATTGAAGAGCTTTTCAAAATAACATCTTTCACTTGTTCTGGAGTGTATAATCTGTCATGAGCTCTTAGGGCTTTTGAAATAATTCCGAAATCTCGGTCGCACGGTAGAAAACTATGACCGGGCACTGGGAAATACTGCACTACTTTTTTGAAGAGTTTACAGTTAGTTAAATATAGACAAAATCTTGACAACACTTGATTTTTATTTTGTCCAGCGCAGTTGTCACAATATACACAATATAAATGCAGTTCAGTGTACTGATTTGGATTTGACTTCAAAACATCTAAAACATAATTCCTTATAAAAGTACAAACCTCATTGGGACCTTTTTTCCATTGCCCTCATGGTACAAGTAGATTGAGCCTTTGTTCTTTTTTATGTCATGAATACAAAAGATGTTAAGGGATAGTTGTCTCAAATAATATAGCTCTTGCACTGGTATTTTAGGTAGACTGACAGTTTTCATGAAGTCAAAAGTAATTGCCAGAACATGATCTTCTTTACTTTTTCTTTCCGCATCAAGTTTATTATAAAACTTTTTACTCTTTCTCTTATGGACTATCATCTCGGCCACTGCTGCCCTTTTAGCAGCATCGTTAAGATGTGGCGATTTAATTTTTACATTTAGGGTCTCACAAACCGAACAGTTATCTATCTACCTGTGGCTTTCCGAATGGAAAATTAAAATTTTCTCTATAAAAATTCCAATGGAAATATTGACTGGCTTTCACATTTGGATATTTCTTACAGAACAACCTCCACATAGTTTTCAATGTCAACTCAGAACTCATATAATACATTTTCTTCCCACAATAGTGAGACTCTTTTACAGGGAAGGATTTGATATGATTTCTTACCAAGTCATGAATTTCGGGGGGCAAAGAATGACTTATACCTTTTCCTCTCTTGTCAATCGGTGTCTCGCCTAACAATTTAAGGTTTCGGATTCGTCTAACTCTTTTTTCGCTAATATCATATATAAATAAAAATCCCTTGAAATATACCTCGGTTCTGACAGTGTTATTCACCACACAATACTTAAAGGAAGCAGTTCTAGGCCCTCTTGAAATGTAGTTTCCTCTTCTTCACCTGATCGTCTTCTTTGAACTTCTATTGCATCGATGTGATCTTTCAAAAATAAGTCTTGCTCATTTTTAGATGGGATGTTGTAAAATCTTCAAAAAAATATCGATACAACCATCTTCGCCTAGTTCTTTCAAGCATTCTCTGGAACATCTGAAAATAAATTACAAAGAATTAGAACTCATCATAGCTTCAGTCGGTTACTAGCGTAGGCATCTAGATGTTTGTCGAACTAGGCCTAGCTTAAAATGTTTTTTTCCAGCCTTAAAAACATTCTGCGGTAAGGTATTTTTCAAATTCAAATAATTTTACTTAGTAGGTTACTAGCCTAGGCATCTAGATGTCTGTCGAACTAGGCCTAGCTTAAAATGTTTCTTCCCAGCCGTAAAAACATTCTGCGGTATGGTATTTTTCAAATTCAAATAATTTTACTTAGTAGGTTACTAGCCTAGGCATCTAGATGTCTGTCGAACTAGCCTAGCTTAAAATGTTTTTCCCAGCCGTAAAAACATTCTGCAGTAGGGTATTTTTTCAAATTCAAATAATTTTACTTAGTAGGTTACTAGCCTAGGCATCTGGATGACTGTCGAACTAGGCCTAGCTTAAAATGTTTTTTTTCCAGCCATAAAAACATTCTGCGGTAGGGTATTTTTCAAATTCAAATAATTTTACTTAGTAGGTTACTAGCCTAGGCATCTGGATGACTGTCGAACTAGGCCTAGCTTAAAATGTTTTTTTTTCCAGCCATAAAAACATTCTGCGGTAGGGTATTTTTCAAATTCAAATAATTTTCCTTAGTAGGATACTAGCTTACAGCTTAGATCTAGATGTTTGTTGAACTAGGAATAGATTAAAATGTTTTTTTCCCAGCTGTAAGAACATTCTGTGGTAGGCTATTTTTAGATTCAAATAATTTTACTTTGGTGTTTAACCTAATTTAATTGGAAAGAAACTAATAAATTAATGGTACAAAACACAATAGTAAACTCAGTTTTAGCAAGTTAAATACTAATCAAAACTAGGCTATCTTACCTGCAATCAAACTCTGGTCGTTTTGCTGGGACTATTTTACCCTTAGGAGAAACATATTCCTCTCCTTTGAGTCGAGCATTTTTTATTTTTACATGAAGATATGCTTCTGGATTACTTTTCTTCTTTTTACGAGGACTGGGATTACTGGGAGGATCACTCATGAAGCTAGTGCAATATTTGAGGTTATGTTGATGACCAACACGAGGTCACAGTGAGAACAAGAATCAATCAACTAACTGACCAGCTGACAACATTCTCTGGTTGATTTTTTTTAAACAGGCGTAACTCCAGCTGATAATGTGCAATATATGAGGTAGTTTGGAGTTACGCCCGTTTAAAAAAAACACTAGTTGGAGAAACGCCCTTTTAAAAGAGTTTGAAATGTTTGTTCCCATTTTGTACCCATTTAAACAATGTTTTGGAACGCCCTTTTAAAACAGTTTGATGCGTCTATCTATTTACAAGAATATTTCGTCATAAAGTCAATTTCGGAAAAAATGTGAGTTACGCCCTTTTAAAAAAACCCGATTCAATTTGTTCCGAGCACAGAATTTCAACTTATTTCTGCCAGTAAAGTTGATGAAAGGAAAGAGTTCTTTTTTAACTTAAAAATAAAACGTAAAAGGTATTGCGCAAAAATCTCAAATGAACCTCTCTTACCATGACATTAAATATACAGTGTGTTTCCGAACAACCTGGAAATATTTTTGAATATATGTTCCTTAGGTCGAGACAGTAGAAAAAATCATATAAAAATATGTCCTAAAATACTTTGTTAAGCCGCTAGCCGCCATTTTGTTTTTTACACATAGTAATTTTTATTTCATTGACGGTTTGTTGTATTAAGTTCATATTTGGCATGAAAACTTTATGACACCAATGTCGATTTTCAGAAAAAAATTATTTTTGTCCAATGTGTATTTTCAAAATGGCGGCTATTTTTAATTTTTAAACTCGAATATCTCAACACTGGTAAATTATATCAAGATTTTACAAGAGACAAAAAAGTTGACAAATAATACAGGGTGCGTAAAAAAACCGATCTATTTTCTTCCGCGCACCGATCAGCGACAGGACGTCTGAGAAAGGTGGGGAAGGCTTGTTGGAACGCAAGTTATATGACATTTTAGTAGTCACGTAGTAGTGGTCGCTTGAACAACGCTCGTTCGTTATCAAGACGTATTTCAATATTGGTGATTCAATCATTGCTACTCAGCGGAAGTTTCCTGCATTCTTTCAATTAGGTCAAAAATTAAGTTTCTTTGCGTAGCACAATTATGGAGTGGATTACTAACTTTAGACAAACTTGTTTTTAGTTAAAAACAAAGCCAACTAAGCGGCTTTGGTGTTCAAGTCAGCGAGCGCGGACACCAGTGAACATGGATTGAGTTTGTGCTGCTATGTGGAAAACAGTCCTCGTCGGCCCATTACAAAACAAGCTACTGCTTTGCTTGTGTCTACGCCAGAGGTTTTTTTTTTTTTTTTTTTTTTTTTTTTTTTTTTTTGTAACATGTGCACTAAACGCTTATAAGGGAGAGTATTTCAAACCCATCGTATTGATGTGGACACCCCGGCAATCGAACCCGAAACCTCTTGAACCAGAGTCCTACGCTAACCGGTAGGCTAGCGAGATGCCTTGAACATGGGTGACCCCTCGGATTGACAAATTTTGTGGTTCGATCTTAATTTCCATCCATACCAATTAATTGTCTATTGTTTAGTTATATTACGGTATATAACTACCGCCCACTGACCATGCAAGTAGTTTAATAATACATGGGTTTTGTGGTGAATTGACAAATGAAAATATTTGAATTTGATCTGAGAGATGTGAGGGATCTGGAATGAGATCTGGGTCTTGAATATGATCTTTGGATTCTCAATTTATAATACATGGGTTTTTTTGTGTGAATTGACAAAAAATTTAAAATCTGATCTGATCTGAGATCTGATACATGAACATGGGAGGAATCTGGGATATGATCTTTTTTTGCATTTTATCATTAGTCTAGTCTGGTGATTGAATGAGGGGGGGGGGGGGGGGGTTTGGATGAGAGACTTATTCTGTTTTATTGAGTATACTTTATTGTTTATCACTCTTTTGTATGTACCGTATAGTTTTAGATTATTGTAATTGGTGAAATTGAATGATTGTGGTAGGTTTTTCAATGTTATATCGTTTATGGTTCTGTATCCGTATGTTTTACATCTCACTGTTAGGAAATCCAATATGGGATTGTTTGGACTTGTATCTTTGAATGAACCCAGGTTTGTTGTATGGATAAAATCGACTTTTTTTGTGAAGGAATCGTCAGGTGAAAATATGTGTAATGCGAATGAATCGTTGTCTGTGTATATCAAATCGAAAGGAGGAAAGTGTTTTTTCTATTTATCGTAATACATTTGGTACATGTACTGTTTACTCAGATCTAGGATTGAGAATCCTAAACATACGGGTTTGTTACAGCGTACTTTTCTCTTTTTCATAAATACTATATAGTTATTCTCGTTTAGTATTAGTCTATCTGTGAATCTGGGTTGCCTTATGAGTTTCATCAATTTTCTGGGGTTATTGTGTAGGAAATACTTATTCACGTTATCGGTTACTCTCTCTAACGATTTACCGTAGATTATATTGGATTGGAGTTTGAAGAAATTTGAAAGGATTCTATCTTGGCAGTAGAGTAACCTTAAATCTGTGTTCATCTTTATGAACGGATTTAACCAATAGGATTCGTTGAATGAAATCACTCTGTGGACTTTCTCCGATACTAGTCCCATTGACATGGCTTGTTGGAGTGCTCTGTAGTGTATGATGTAATTCTTTCTATGTCCGAAAGAAGATATTAAACCTTTACCTTCCACAAGGTAAGGACACCCCTAATGTAAACATGTAGGATAGGCGAACACTACTCCATGATTACTCAAAATGGCATGAAATTTGCTTTCCAATAAGCCCACTCCCATCATCTTTTGATGTTCTGTCGCTGAATGGTGCCAGAAAGAAAATAGATCGGTTTTACAGCCGCACCTTGTATTACCTAACAAATAATACCAAGATTGTTAGGATCGAACAACAGATAACGGAGTGATAACCATTTTTATCCATAAAATCATTGATTTTCCATTAAAATACATACAAATTTAGGTTATTTTTTAAGAAAAATCTCAATAACTCCATTATTTCTGGTCAGATCCTTACAAACTTGGTACCATTGGTTAGGTAATTTAATTTTTTTTCAGTTTGATAACGTTTACCGATTTTGAGATATTTGAGTTTAAAAATGTTAAATGGCCGCCATTTTGAAAATACACATCGGACCAAAAAGATTTTTTCTGAAAATAAACATTGGTGTCATAAAGTTTCATGTCAACTTATGCAACAAACCGTCATGTAAATAAAAATTATTATGTGTAAAGAAGAAAATGGTGGCTAGCGGCCTAACGAAGCATTTTAGGACATACGTTTGAATGATATGTTTTTATTGTCTCGACTTAAGGAACAAAAATACAAAATATTTCCAGGTTGTTCGGAAACACCCTGTATAAACTACTGTATGTGTTAACACATCTTCTAAAGAATCAATCGAGTCGAGCCAGAGCCGACGTTTGAAGGCAGCTGCTGAAGAAGATTGGATAAGGAGAAATGTAATTGGCGCAAGATTAGTTCCACCGCTCGCTGTCAAATTCTCTTATTCTGGAAAATCTGTTGTAAATGCATTTAACACCTCCGTCTCAATACTTTTAAACTTAGCGTAGCTTATAGTACAATTCTTAAAAGCTTAAATTATTTTGACTTATTTTGATGAAATAATCAAGAAACCTTGATTTATTTATGCCTCAATTTGTTGAATAAAGATTTCAGTATAAGTTGATCAAATCGATAATTTTTTAGCGAATTTCCCTATAGGGAATACGCTATTACGGTAGTAGCCATGGTAAGACCTAAGCCCGGGACCATGTTACTTTTTCATTTTGAGATCCCCAGAGGCCAAAAATACCGTTCGTTAATTTTCATATATAACACTCATATGTCGGCAATCCTTCATACTCACCCCCATGGGGTTTATGGGGAAAATTTAAAAGTGTCGAATATTGATACAATTTGATATTTACCTTACCTAACTATTACATTTTCTAACAAAACCAACATTTTCTAACAACATCCTATGGCAGCAAACCTACATACTCATCCCTATGGTGTTTATGGGGAAAATACAAAATGTCAAGATCCTTTGGAAATTCGCTGAGTTCGCAGGTCTGCTGCGACGGGGGGTATTTAACTTATTTAAGACTAAAAACACTTTTTCATCATATCATTGCTAAAAACGTTGTTTTCGGAACGGTCAGCTGTGATCGAAACTAGTTGATTCCCGGTGGGTTGGATAAACGTGTAGGTAAACAAAGTTTTTGGGACTAGACCCAAGGCCAACTTGGCCATGCTAGACCTCGAAACAGTGGTTTTCGGGACTAGGCCGGAAAAAAACTTCCAATGTTAGACACCACTAGCGCTGCTATTCTGCTTACAGTAACTTAAACCTCGTTGACTCTAATATAAAAATGTCAAACAGCTAATTGTTTCGTTGTAAATAGTTCAAATATAAGATAAACAAATAACAACGTAAGAGGGGGTATATAGGTTAAAATTTATTAATTTTTATCCAAACTGTATATTCATTAAAGGTGGTATGATGAAAAGTACTGTTGGTAACTCATCCGAAAGTGGTATATCGGTGCTCGATCGAATTCAAGTACGAGGCGAAGCCGAGTCGAACTCGATCTTGCACCGATAACGACCACTTTCCGGACTAGTGACGAAATATACTGTTGGGTGCTGGTCATCATGGTCAACTTCTTTTTTACTGATCTTGATTTTCCTACCTACTATTCCTTATCTTTTCATATTTTTTTAATCATCTGTTTAATTTAAACCAAATATTTTTATTTATTTTTCATTCATTGTTCTCCTTTTTGTTCCCACAACCTTTTGTCCTTTGCACTGAACATTTAAATAATAATTTCGTTATGCTCCCAAGGCCCTTGAATTTAAAACCATTTCCACTTCTAATCATAGTTTGTAACAATTACCAGTGTTAAATTTATTGCAAGACAGACATTAAAAGACTAGTGGGACATATCAAAGCAACAAGCATGTGTCACGATTCCAAGGAGTCCAAGGAATATCGAAGAAGCTGGCAAAATGTGGAACCAACGTAAGTGTGATTTCCAGAGACTTAAAGTTTTGCTTGAACTTCTCAAAGTGCAACTTTATCATTGGTAATTAATGTTACAAATAAGATATTCAATTGAATTATATGTCCCTGATCATGGTTATGTCATTACTAACTTTTCATCTGTTCATTGTTCTTCTCTTTAATTCAATCATTTAAACCTTTCAATTTTTACACAATAAATCAATTCTACTGAATTTTGACTCTGAATAATGAGTCTGGTCCTTCATTCTTATATTCGTTTAATTCCTCCAGCCTAGGGCCATACAGTACATTTTTGGTACCTTCTGGAGCCGGATTATTGAATTTCAGCCTAGGAATTACAGTCCTCAACTTATTTTGTCCATTTTTCTGTCCATTTCATCATACCTTCTATCCCTTCATGTCTGACCGCACCTAGCATACTCCAGCATGCCGCAACCACAAGCCAAGCGATTTCAAGCCAAGCACCTACAAAAGGTTAACACCATTAATTAGATCCCGATTTGAGGCGTTAAAACCGCTGATAAACGCCATTCAAGATCAACCAGGTAATGTCACCAGTTTACAAATTAAGACGCTTAAGGGGTATGCAACTGAAATACAGCGTAGGTATGATGATTTCGAATCAATTGTCAATCGCGCTCTTTCTTATGATGAAGATGACGCTGTGCCTGATGATCAGTTATCTTCCGATCAAACGGAAATATCTGACTCGTACAATTATTTAATGTCGATCATATCGGATATAACTGAATCAAATGATAAAGCAACTGAACTGTCAGTTAATTCTGCATCCGCATCTAGTATCGTTGGCAATTGCGCAGCCCGCCTCCCAAAGCTCGAGTTGTCCAAATTCAGTTTCGACTATGCTACTTGGACCACTTTTATTAACCTTTTCAACACAACCATTCATGACAACCCAACTTTAACTAAGGTTATTAAATTTCAATATTTATTAACTGTTCTTTCAGGCGAAGCCCTTAACTTGGTGCGAAACCGTTCCTTGACAGACGCAAATTATGACGTAGCATACAACATTCTCATTGATCGTTATCCAAACGATCGCAGACTGCAGTTGCTTCACATTAACCGAGTATTGGACCTTCCAGAGATCTCCAGTAAAAACATCCCGGGAATCAGTCATTTTGTAAATAGTTATACTGAAAATGTCCAGGCACTAACAGCAATTAAGTGTGATGTTACTGGCTCTAATCCGTTCCTTGTAGGCGTTCTTTTACGTAAACTAGACCTAGAATTAAGGAAAAAGCTCGAAACAAAACGTGATGTGACTGAATCTAATAAACATACCTTGCCAACCGTCTACGAAATTATTGAGTTTCTCAATAGCGAATGCAACAAACATGAAGACGCAATTTGTTCTCTGGGAACACGCTTGCACGACCTCTCCACGTTTCTCCCAATCGGGCTAAGCTGAGCCATTCACAGGGTTCGGGGCGAAAACAGTCTGTAGCTTCAACAGCGTCCAATTCTAATCAATCATTGACATGTGGTTGTTGTGACTTGTCTGATCACCGGACTTTTGCGTGTCCTACACTTTTGTCAAAAGTTCCCCAAGAACGTTTTAAACTCATAAAGTCGCGTCACCTTTGCATTTCATGTTTAGGAAAACATGATACTAAGGCATGCAAATCCCAATCTACGTACAAAGTTTGTCACAAGCGCCACAACACTCTTTTGCATTTCCCTTCTGACAGTTCAAGTACTAAGTCCAAACAACTCCCAGGTAACATTCGTTCCGACGCTCATCAATCTGCATCAAATGGGGCCTCTGAAAATATTCAGCATTCCAAACCAGTTACTACTTTATGTTCTCACAACAGTGACAAAAGTAGTACCAGTAACCGACAAGTAACAGTGTTGTTAGGGACTCTATTGATTAATGTTCGCACAGGCACTGGCAACGTCCAAACATTTCGAGCTCTCTTGGACACAGGTAGTATGTCAACTCTCATAACCGAACGTGCCGTGAACTTACTTGACGCCAAACGTTATGCGTGTAACGTTCAAATTGTGGGCATCAATCAACAGGTATCCAAACCCAATGGGCAGATTTATGGGACGATTGAAACTTTGTATGGAGTTCCCATAGTATCTAATCATAACATGGTGATTCTGGACAGGTTAACTACGTATTTACCAAGGGTTCCAGTGTCACGTGAGGTCATTGAAGTGGCGCAGCAGTATCAACTTGCAGATCCTAACTTCCATAGCCCGAATCGAATCGATGTGATATTGGGAGACTCCGTTTGCCCGCACATATTTACAGGGCATCAGATCAATTTGGGTCCTGATTTGCCACATTTTATTCACTCTCCATTTGGTCACATTGTCATGGGCACTTCTCCATGTGCTCCAACATCATATTTCGCCTCCCACCATACAACCACTCATAGCGTGTGCTTTCATTCATCCGCTCCCGATGATGATTTACATGACGCCATTCAACGATTCTGGGTACAAGAAGATGTACCATCTCATAATAAACAATCTCTCGAAGACAAAGCATGTGAACGTCTTTTTTCTGAAACGCACATGCGAGATGACAGCGGCCGGTACATCGTCCGTCTTCCATTCAAGGACTCTCACCCTAATTTAGGCGCATCTCGTACCAATGCAGAGATAAGATTGAAAGCAATAGAACGTAAGTTCTTAAATAACGAACGTTTCGCTTCAATGTATCGTGATTTCATGTGAGAGTACATAACACTCGGTCATATGTCAGAATGTGACGATCCATCATCCTCTGTAGTTCATTACTATTTACCACATCATGGAATTTTAAAGGAATCAAGTTCAACTACCAAATTAAGGACTGTTTTTGACGCCAGCAGTAAGTCCAGCTCAGGGTTTTCATTGAATGACCTTCTTATGACTGGTACTCGTCTTCAGACCAACATTGCAGACTTACTGATTCAGTTTCGCCGCCATCATATAGTCATTTGTTGTGATATCAAACAAATGTATCGGCAAATTCTCATCCATTCTGATGACAGAAATTTCCAGTTGATTTTATGGAGATCCAATGAAGATCAACCAGTTAAATCATTTCAACTAAACACTGTCACTTATGGTGTAAGTAGTTCACCATATCTCGCAATCCGTACGTTACATCAGTTAGCAACGGATGAAGGCCATAACCGTACATTTTTGACACCTTATACAATCCTTACTCACTCAAGAAGTATGGATTCTCAATACGATTACGAGTACACAAATGCTTAACTTGTCATCAGCTTCGCAACACAAATGAAACTCCATTAATGGCTGACTTAACTGCAGTTTGGACAACGCCATCTAAACCATTTGCTTCAACTGGTGTTGACTACTGTGGTCCCTTCCCAGTCAAAGTTGTCAATCTGCGATTCACTAAGACTGTTAAGGTATATATTTGCATCTTCATTTGCATGGCGACCAAAGCCACTCATATCGAAGTGGTCACAGATTTAACTACTGACGCATTTATCGCTGCACTCACTCGGTTTATTTCGATACGTGGACGATGTTCTGATATCTTTTCAGATTGTGGGACGAATTTTATCGGGGCTGATGCAGCATTACGCAAGATTGTAAAGACTACTATCACTAGCAAAAGGGCTCAATCAGATATTCAGGCATTCACTTTAGCTCTATCAGTTCGGTTCCATTTCAACCCACCAGCGGCACCACATCACGGTGGCCTTTGGGAAAGAGCAGTCCGCAGCTCTAAACATCACCATATCAGAGTCATGGGAAATAACATCTTAACGTTGCCTGAATTCATGACCCTAGCAACACGCATCGAAGCAACGCTCAACTCTCGCCCACTTACTCCTATTTCGAATGATCCCAATGACTTGTCAGTATTAACACCCGGACACTTTCTCACAGGAGCTCCTCTCGTTGCATTCCCTGAGACTAATTTAACTAACATTCCAACAAACCGATTAAAACATTGGCAAGTCGTCCAGCAATATGCACAACGTATTTGGAAAAGATGGAGTCGGGAGTATTTACATACTTTACAACAACGTACTAAATGGACTTCTGATAGACCAAACTTGAAAGTAGGAGATTTGGTGTTAATGAAGACCAATACAATTCCACTACATTGGCCACGGGCTCGAATCATTAAGACATTTCCTGGGTCAGATAGCATTGTGCGAGTGGTAAAGATAAAAACTCAAGATGGAACCTACGTTCGACCGGTGACACAACTGTGCCTCCTTCCATTGAATGAAGATCACTAGTTGAAGTACAGGAGTACTTCAAGGAGGCCGGTATGTTGGGTGCTGGTCATCATGGTCAACTTCTTTTTTACTGATCTTGATTTTCCTACCTACTATTCCTTATCTTTTCATATTTTTTAAATCATCTGTTTAATTTAAACCAAATGTTTTTATTTATTTTTCATTCATTGTTCTCTTTTTTGTTCCCACAACCTTTTGTCCTTTGCACTGAACATTTAAATAATAATTTCGTTATGCTCCCAAGGCCCTTGAATTTAAAATCATTTCCACTTCTAATCATAGTTTGTAACAATTACCAGTGTTAAATTTATTGCAAGACAGACATTAAAAGACTAGTGGGACATATCAAAGCAACAAGCATGTGTCACGATTCCAAGGAGTCCAAGGAATATCTAAGAAGCTGGCAAAATGTGGAACCAACGTAAGTGTGATTTCCAGAGACTTAAAGTTTTGCTTGAACTTCTCAAAGTGCAACTTTATCATTGGTAATTAATGTTACAAATAAGATATTCAATTGAATTATGTGTCCCTGATCATGATTATGTTATTACTAACTTTTCATCTGTTCATTGTTATTCTCTTTAATTCAATCATTTAAACCTTTCAATTTTTACACAATAAATCAATTCTACTGAATTTTGACTCCGAATAATGAGTCTGGTCCTTCATTCTTATATTCGTTTAATTCCTCCAGCCTAGGGCCATACTGTACATATACTATTTCGTGCAATTACTAATATATATTTTCATCATACTGCACGCAGAACAGCCGTTCTCTAGCCTGTATTTAGTCGACAAAGTTGACCTTTTCTGTAGCCTTTTAAAAGTGCACTGAAAAAACATCTGTTAATTTTAAGAAGTTGAATTTAAGAAAAGGAAGAGGGACAAACCCTACACGCCAGCTGAAAAAATTTTACCCCTAGAACTTGTTGAAAAGTATTTGACGTCGTCGAGTGTAAAAAAAACTGACGCGACAACTTGTAAGAAAAAGTCTTCCGGGTGGCAGCTGATCGCTGAAGAGTACAATAACACTACCAGCAACATCAAAAGAGAGGTTGTTGCCCTAAGAAACCTTTGGGACAGCATGAAAAAGAAAGCGAAAAACTCTATGACTGTGGCTAATACAAATCGTTATGCCACCGGTAAGTAGAAGTTTTTATATTGCTATAAAATTTTAGATTATAGGATAAGTGAAGTAATTATACGTATATACAGTATATGTGGGTATGTGTGTGGCAAAAAAGGCCGATTTGATTGTAAATGAGGAATATGTTGCTCCACACAAACACTCATTTCGTAATATTTACTATGTTTATTACACTTTTTCTGCTATGCGGAAGTAGAGTTTAAGGACTGTAAGAAAAGTTATGGAGGATGTTTGAGGACTTGGAGGATCGCATTTACTGAGTCACCTACTCGAAGCTTAAATCTATGGCATTTGCAGGTATATTTGGACATCATTTGGAATTAATTTTCAAACTATCTCTAGGCAAATGAAACACAGGGATGCTTCAAGATTTTCCCTCACTTGTCCTACCCTTGTGGCGTCCTATGGCAGAATTTGCCACACGAATATTGAAATTGCTCTGATTAGGTTGCACAAGTTAATATTATACAATGTTACTTAAAATTACTTTTTCCACTTTTCAGGAGGAGGTCCACTAAAAGACACGAAGGACGACGTCATTACAGAAAAAGTAATTTTTTTTTATTAAGAAGCGTGTAGAGGGCTTCGTGAATCCATTTGATTCAGATTCAACCGGTAAGAATGGGTATAGGCTTAATTGGTTTCAATTTGCAATACTTTCTTATATGTATTCATCAAGCATTTAGTTTTTACGTTACAGTATTCATATTTCATTGTTTTAGTTTTATTTGCATTTGCGAATTCGTGTAATTTTATATACTTTTTAAAATTTAAAATCATAAATTTCAAAGACATCGAGGGAAATTAGAAATCTATAAAATAAACACAGGAACATAATAAATTAATAGTACTTACTTGCCTTAAAAATAACCTTTTATTTCAGACTTTGGAGGTGAAAGTAGCTTTGCAAATGGGCACAATGATGACAGACAACTAGAAGATGAGGTACTGTTAGTAATATTTTACATATTTGCAATAAGATTATTTACTTTATAACAGAATAAGAGTGGGCTTAAGGACCCCTTTCACAACGTCATGCAGTGCTTCACCTCCTTCCGTTTTCGCATTTAAAGTCCGATAAAAGTAGGATACGTTGTGAATCAAAGATAAATAATTAGGTTATTTAAACGCTTTTTGATTTTTTCATATTTTGAATCAATATAAAACTATAATGGATAGAAGATGATCTATTACCACCACAGCTTAATGTGGATTCAAAATACAAAACATCAAAAAGCGAATCCAATAGTTCGAATCTTTATCCTCCATTAAAAACCTATCCCACTGTTATCGGGCTTAAAATAAAAGCGAAAAATAGGAGCAGTTAAGCACTGCACGATGAATTTTTTACTCGCAAGACATCAGAATGTTTGTGCAACGACGAGTAACGTTTTCTGGTAGTTAATCCAATAGCCACTTGATTGCTCACGCTCCCCTTTAGTCCCCTGAGAACAAAGTTAAATGGAAGAAATTTTCGAAAAGAGTAGTAAATCTTTTATATAATACTAGCTGTTGCCCATTGCAGTTTCACCAGCGATTGTAATTTAATGCAATAGATATTAAATTTCTTTAAAATGCAAAGATATCCTCTTCTATAAAAATTATACTGAAATTTTGAGGTGAAGAGGGGCGAAAGCCCAAAAAAAGCCCAAGCCCCAAAGCCAAAGCCCCAAAAGCCCAAAGAAATTTTGCAGAAAGCTTTTCTAGCATTTTCACCCAAGCTTGCACTATTGTTTTGGACATTTACTGATATGTGATTGAGTGAATACCATTTTTACAGATAATGGGTAACTTTACGTAGATCCATGACTATGTATTAAAAAATGTACGAGTCCCGCTAGAAAATTACCCTCATATTTTTATTTGGTGAATGAAGGGGTAAGGATTGAGGAATGTGAGCGTTATCATTTGACTAATACTAATAAAGGGAGATTAATAATAATATTTTTTGTCAAGATTTCGCAATTGTTTCTAGCGTCATACTTGGAAAGTTATAAAAAAATGTCCAATTTTACTCCGCTGAACCCTGCCGACATTCTTGACCCATTGATTGGTTAATAATGAATCTTTATCTAACCAATGGACTCCTATACTCCGACCCCTTTCAACAGGGGTTTTTAACAAATAAAAACGGAGTTTATTTTCTTGGCAGCCCTCGTATAAAATTCCGAAATCTATTTGTTGCAATTAAATTTGGTATTGCAAATATTATTATTTAATATAGTTTTACATCTAAATAGTTATTAAAAATCAAAACTATTTTTCAGATTATCATAAACGGAGATTGGAATGACTACACTCCGGAACTTCTGCGGACTCCAAGAGCTCCGGTTTTAATCGAGGGGTTCATTGATGAAAATATGGTCGTTGAGGTGGTCGATTGCGACCAACCAAAACAATCAAGCAGCAAGTCTGAGGGGGAACCCAAACGTATTCGTAACAAAATTGCTAATGGGACCAGGCATATGACTAGCAGAATGAGGCCGGTCCTAAAAGAGAGTGAAGCCGTTGCCCTTGCAAAGGCAAGGATGAACACTCTCCAAGTAACAAGAGAACATGCTCAGGAAGTCGCATAAAATTACTAAAAGAATTCTTCTTCTTCAAGAAAAACAAGAGGAAGAAAAACTGAAACAGGAAATAGAAAAAAGTCAACAAGAGAAAACAGAAATTCTGAAAGAGCAGCTACGGCAACTCCGAGATAGTCCAATATAATAATAATTTTATTCTGTACATAATTTCGTTCATTTTTTAATACAAATTTTGTTGTTGTTGAAAACATTGCATTTATTCAATCGCTGCATCTCTTCGTTCGGCAATTTCATTTTGCAGCATTCTAACGCCCATTCTTGATAGGCCTAATCTGGATTAACAAATAAAAGTAATGAAATTAATTTTAAATAACAAACAGTAATAATACCAAACATAACTCTTATTAGGATCCTGGTTCATAAAGATGAAACTTTACAAACATAAGGTCAGATGCTCACCACATATCGTTCATTGTACTGACGCATAGAAAAGAATAAGACCAGAGGTTACAACATAATGGCTGGAGATTTCGGGTGCTGTTCTCTAACCACGAATCTATAGGAAATGCAAATTTAGACCCCCTGTGTCGTATTGTAACCTATTTTTGACATATCAAAATATATACTATACTTTTCCTTTCTCTGTGGCTAATGCGTGAAACGACGTATAACCTGTTGAACCTGAGAATGGCAGGTTGAGTTAAAATATTATATACATTTGATTTCAGTTATACACTTTGCAATCTGTTCTATTCAATAATATTCAAATTGTTGCAATACAAAAAATTAAGACATTTATATTTTTATTACATTAAAATTTTAATTTAATAGGCAAAATACCAAACATTAGCAAGTTTGTCTACTTACCTTTGAAAATGAGTTGTAACGAGAAACCGACGCTCTCGAAAATTGACATTCTCTCTTATTGCTGGTCTCCCAGCCGGTCGTATTAAGTTCCGATTGGCAGGATTTGGTTGGACATCACCTCCAGCAATTAGTCTTTCCCAGGGAGCAGGTAAATTTAGTTCCAGGTCGTCAGGCGGCAATGTTTCCCGAGCTCTTAAAGCTATGTTGTGTAACACAGCAGTTGAAATTATTACAGGAAAGGCTTTTTCCAAATTTACCCGCAACCCGATTGCCAGCACAGGGAACCTCCTCTTCCACACTCCAAACATTCTTTCTACCGGATTTCGGGTTCTAATCTGTGACTCGTTATAAAGGTGTTAGGCTGGTGTTTCACAGTAGTCCAGAGGAGTCAAAAGGTATTTGTTACAGGCGTAACCTGAATCTCCAACAAGTAAAGAATCACCGTAACGTAGTCTCAAATAGTACTTTACGGCGACAGTTGTTGAAAATGTGAGAGTCATGGGTACTCCCTGGCCATCTACAGACAATGTCAGTCATTTCTAGCGCTGAGTTACAAATCACTTGGACATTTAAAGAAAAGAAATTCTTCCTATTTCAGAAGATTTCACAATTTTCGGTATCTAAAAAAAAATGTTTATTATTGTTGTTTACAATTTTACTTTAGAAAAATCAACTACTATATAGGCTCTCTTGCAAAAGAACCGCACGCACTATGATAATTCCACCAGGCATAGGGCTCTTCTAGAAATTTACTATATTCAAGCAAAAATTACCATAAAGTCATATTTTTCTGTTCTTAAAGTGGATTTTTTGTCAATAGGACCCTGCTTGAGTGCTTATTAATATATTTAAGGGGAGGCGAAAAGGTAAAAACTCAAATTTTATTATTTTTTTTATTTTTTTTTATTTGAAAAGCGTTTTTTTCTGAAAACAATGATATATAACATGATGATATCATAAGAATTTTACATATTTAAAAATTACAACAAACAAAGGCCTATGTATAACGGTAAATCTGTCAATTTTGTGTATATATATATATTATATATATATAATAATTATATAATATATATATATATTTATATGTGTAATATATTATATATATAATAATATATATATGTATGTATATATATAATATATCTGCTGTAGATGAGCAGAATCACATTATAACTCCCCTCGGCCCCTAGGGCTCCGCCACGCCATTTCCCGAATTTATTGTTTTTCATGTAAAAATGTACCTTTTCTCGGAAACTACTATTGGTAGAGACTTGAAATTTTCACACAACTTGTATGTGGTGGTGTTGCATACACTGAGTTTTTTTTGTAACCTAATCTTAACCAACTCGGCCAGAATAAAATTAAAACCAAGAAAAATTTAAATTTTTTATGGTATTTCAGAATAAAAATTGTATCTCAGCTATTTTTCGGTGGAAGTGCATAAAAAAAACTCAGCATTTGTATCAAAGGTATACAAACAACTGACAAAAAATTCAAAATGATAGGCCTAATAGTTTTTTAGAAAAGGTACATTATATTAGCATTACGGAGATAGGGATTCCGCCTCCCCTTAAACACAAAATTTTATGGAAACAGGTTTTTATAAAAAGCAAACGCTATTATTTTCAATTTTTTTTAAGTGTCATCGAAACACCCATAATGATATAAAGAATCTCTCACAACACAGTTGATGTGGTGCTAACCCATCGTTTAAATTGTTAACTGACCAAATTTGTCCAGTTAACACTTTAAGTGCCGCAATGACAGAAAAAAAACTTGCATAAAGGCCAATTTCTAATATTTGGTTAGTTTGTTCGTGTGTGAGTTAAATATTTAAAAAATCGTCCAAATAAAAACAAAATGCTTTTTTGTACTTTTTTATAATTTTTTTTGTGGTGCCACATTAGCTTCACAGGGCCGTAAGTGATTATTTTGTTACTTTTAGGCCACGTGAGTCCAATGTGTCATCATACCTGAAGGTGATTCCACATTGATCTCACGTGGCCAAAAACACTAGTTTTAGAAGCTTCAGGCCACGTGATACCAACGTGGCACCACGATTTACACCCGAGCTCTGCCGATCGTCTACGGTATTACACGAGCAGTCCCGATGTCTTACGGAAATTGCCGATTACCTACTTGTTGTCAATGTGCTTTTTGAGGTTTGAGGTTATGGTGGCAAATCTTTGTTTTCTTATGTGTGCAGTGTTGTATTTACTATGTTGAAATGGCAAGACGGTACGAAACATTAGAAAATCACGTAACAAAACTTTGGCAGGAGTTTATGTCAGATGACGAAGAGGCTTCGGCGGACGAAGAACTTTTTGGTGATGTTTACCTTTCTGATGAGTATCAACCATCACATACAGAAAGTGAAGCTACAAGTGATGAAGAAGTAGAAAAGCACGTAAGGAAGAAAAGGCTCATTTCTAAAGGTAAAAACCTGAAACCTACAGTAAGTTGTGAAAATCCGAGGCCTGGTTTTGATCTGGCTGTTCCAGGAATTTCCGAAAGCAACAAACTAAGACCTATTACTAGCGATGAAATTCCTGCACCAAATTTTTATGGGGCCGTTCCAATCATTTCCAAAAGTAATATTGGCCTACTAAAACCTACTACTAGTGGCAAAATTCCTACGCCTAATTTTGGGGAAGCTGTTTCAAGTTCATCCATATTATCATTGTGTAAATCAGGCCTAAATCGTAATTTAGATTCATGTACAACTCAGGCAAATAACTTAGATGTTGTTGAGCCAACTGAGGTGACAAATGTAACAGTAGAATACGTTGTCAACACCGAAGAGAATCCTGAGATCCCAGTATGCCTATTACATGCAAATCAAAACAAGTCAGTAGAACAATCTACAACAACTACAACAGAACCTTTACAGCAGGTAGACACAATTACAGAGACTATTGAACGAGTTATAGCAGATGTGCAAATAACCTTGTCGACTCCTGATACTGTTGTAGAAGGCATCAAATGGGGCAATGTTACGGGGGATCATTTGAAGCAGTTTGTTTTTTCTGAACCATCTCCTGGCTTGAGTCAAAAAGCAAAAGATGAATTATCTGGAAAGACCCCGTATGAAGTGTTTAAATATTTTTTGAATGACAATTTATTGGAATACATTGGAGAACAAACCAACAAATATGCTCAGCAGACCATTGCAAAGGGAATTTCTCCAAAAGCTAGACTCACACGTTGGAAACCCACGAATGTCGAAGAACTAGAAAGGTTTTTTGGTATATTGATGTTCATGGGGCTGTGCAAGTTTCCAACTATACCAAGTTACTGGTCAAACAAAAAAATATACAGCAATGAAATGAGGAAACTTATGTCAAGAAATCGTTTTCAGCTTCTTCTGAAGTACTTGCATTTCAATGATAATGAAAACCTAAATATTTCTGATCGACTTTGTAAGATTACTCCATTGCGTGATATCGCCAGAGAAATTTATAAAAGTGCTGTTGTACCACAAGAGGTAGTATGCATTGATGAGACCCTTGTTCCTTTCAGAGGACATTTGAAATTCAAACAGTACATACCAAATAAACGGCATCGATTTGGAATAAATATGTTCAAAGTATGTGTGCAAGGTGGCTATACCTACGATTATAGAGTGTACTGTGGAAAAGAAAAGGGCAAGTCGTTTGTTGCTACAAAAGTTGTGATGAGCCTTATGTCTAATTTGCTCGACAAAGGCCGAACATTGTGTACCGATAACTGGTACACATCAGTTGCATTGGCTCATGAACTACTAAAGCGTCAAACTCATCTGCTCGGGACACTAAAAAGTAACAGGAAAAACAACCCGACTGAAGTTACTAAAGCGAAACTACAGAAAGGAGAAACAATTGCTCGTGAGAGCGATACGGGTGTTGTAGTACAAAAATGGCGTGACAAGAGAGATGTGCTCATATTGTCTACTAAGCATACCGATGAAATGGAAACCATCCAAAGAAGAAATGGTACAATCCAGAAACCGAAAAGTATCTTAGATTACAATAAAGGCGAAGCATTTATAGATACATCTGACCAAAAGAAGAGCTACAACACGTCACTGCGCAAAGGTACCAAGTGGTATCGTAAACTAGCTTTTGAAGTATTAACTGAAACTAATCTAGTAAACGCTCTCTACGTGTACAACAAACTATCAAACCAACAAATGAGCATCCACTAACTTCAAAGAACAAGTTGTTGAAGGACTGACCAAGATAAACAATGTTTCAATTCCTGAGCCTGAAGAGGAAGTACAACATAAACTTGTAGATGCTGGAAGGTCTGGAAGAAGAAGATGTCATAAGTGCTATGATAGCCTGTCATCAGAGGAGGGAAGAGCCTATGCCATGAGGAAAACACCTCAGTCGAAAATGAAATGCATTGCCTGCAACAAGCACTACTGTTTGGACTGTTTTTTTCTTGTTCATAAATGCAGTTTGTAATTTTTGTCTATTCGATGAAAATGGAATAATTTGATTTGTCTTAACTCAAATATTAACTTAAAAACAAATTTGTCTAAAAAAGTAAAAAAAAATGTTTTTTATTATTATGACTATAATAACTATATGTATCTTAGCAACATTGTGAGTTTTTATTTTACCTTGTGTTTATGGCCCTGTGACTCCACCCTGACTTTACGTAACGAAAGGCCAAACACAGTTTCTTGTAATTCAGGCCCACTAGTTTTAGACTGCATTGGTTTCAATGCTTATCGTGAAGCCAATGTAGAATCACAGAGCCAGATGTTCCGAACTAGCATGTGAATCCACATTGGTCTCACGGGGCCAGACAGTCTAAATTGTGCGTGAGTCCACGTTGGACTCACAAAGCATACATTTGGGCACTTAAAGTGTTAAAAACGTTAAACCGGGGTTAAGAAAGTATTGCAGTGTCCACATATTAACATGCTAGACAGGTGATATTTCATTTTATCATATGTTCTTTGTTTACAAAAATGGAAACTCCAGTTAGCACTCCGGTTAGCACTGAAAAATTGTTACGTTAAACGTTAAGATCAGTAAAATGGTCTGTTCGTTCCCGTATCCATCTCGGTCGGCGAACCACAAACTCGTCATCAACATCTTCTTCAAATGCTAAATCTATCGCCCTCCGTCTCGCGTTCGGTCTTTGCATAATTTAAGTGTAAACCAAAAACTTGATATACAAAAGAAAGATATAAGCAAGGAATTTAAAATAAATTTTAGATTTCTTGGATATGGGAATAAAGTGTATGCAACGACCAATAATTGGTCGTTATTATTTCACATTAGGTTTCACTTTCTCCAAATAAGTTTAACCCTTAAATAAAGTTTAAACCAATTTTGAACATGTGATTAACAATTAGTTAAGCTAAGTTTTAAGTTAAACGTGTTTCGGGAAAAGCCCCCCTAAATTGGGGGTATATTATAACTTGTGGCTCATAGGAGCAAACCCCCCAATCACAAAATTAAAATAATCTAGACATTAGCGAATTACCAGTATTTTAATGAGAAAGATTCAAGAGGATTTAATAGTATACATTTCATCGTTAATATTTTTGCAATATCCGTTGGATAGACCATTCGCTTCCAAAACACTCTTTACAATCTTGAGACACAAGTTTAGAGTTAATGCCTAACTTTCTGTATCGCTAAAACCAATATCGGTCTTTAAAAATGAGATTTAAAAAATAAAACATAGTCCTTGAGTTTTTACGATAAATTTAACATAATGTAAAAAGTGGCAATGAGAAAAAACGTGACGGATACTCATCAGCATCTATTTCAGGATTAATCTATACTTATTTAATACGCTAAGGGGTTTTTTGTCTTGAGAACTCCTCCTACAATTTTCAACGGATTTTCAAGTTTTTGGTGTCGTTGGATAGGGCTTGGTTTGTAGTTGTTTCCGCCAAAAACTGATGAGAATCGGACTAAAAATAAAGGCGCTATCCACCATTGAAATCTTAAAATTTCCCATTTAAATAACATTGGGATTGATTGAAGCATTTTAAACGTCTGTTAATAATCAGCTGTAAATACGTGTTGTTTTGGTGATTAAAGATATTCACAATAGTAGATTGGCCGGATGTGGTTGATTTTGAGCTAAAAGTAAAATTTGTATTGTATTAAAGTAAACTAGAGATCGCCTCCTGATCGAAATTCGATCAAAATTTCAGTTTATCTGGGCCAAAGAAGCTGTAAAACATTTTAGAACTAAAACATCTGTTCTTCCTAATTTTCTAGCAGTTGTTCTTACAACAGCTGTCTAATGATTCATTCAATTCTCCTTTCTCCATAAGATTAACATTGGAACTTTGAAAGCCTGTGGAGTGTGGCCCTGGAGTCTGATGTGAATTATAATGTGATTCTGCTCATCTACAGGACTATACCTTTCTAACGGTATGCTCGGATTTATCCTACGATGCATACGAGCTGAGAAAAATGAGGAAATGAAACATGCTTGCGTATTAATATATAGATTGCTCGATTTCGAGCAACACATGCACGTATACTAGTATACATTCAATAGTGTTCATCATGACCAATCATTTTATCCTTTCATTTCGTTCATGTAAACGACTGTGAACAAATCAGGTGTCATTTAGTAATAATTTGTAATATTACTAACACCCCTAGTGGACTTTGTAGCCATTCGACGCGAAAATAATTTTTCTTATAGTATTGCCACTTTAGGTGATTATTGAATTTTTACTCTATGGAACATAGAGTATAAAATTCTATACGATCGAGTTTAAATTTCACTTAGGCGAATTTTAGACCCCCAAAAGGCTTTTTTATTAATAATTTGATTTCAATGAAATTCTCAGGTTAGGTTTTAAGTATTTTAAACTAGGTAATAAACTATAATTGAGCAATTATTTTCAAGTATTAAAAAAGCTTATTTTGCGGAATTTTTTACAGAACTTTAGTTGTTTAGTCTACATGATTTGACTAATGTAGTTGCTATGATCAGTTTATATTCCCCCATCGCAGCTGAGTTGTCGCTGTGTATGCTGAAAACAACATAACCTTTTCTTGTTTATATCTGCTCGCCGTTATGTTACGTTTTTAAATAAAATTTAATTGATATTTGACAGACCTATTTGTTAAATTAAATAGATCAACACTGATGTTTACTTGTTGAAGTTATAAATTATACCAAAAGATAGGCATGTTGATGTTGAATGAATTGCTGTCGTACGGAATTATGCGATTAACTAATTTATGGGATACAACTAATATCTATTTGGGAGAAAGATTTAAATTGAACAACTAATTAGAATGTGTTGTGCCATTGTAGCCTATGTCTCAGGTAACAAAACATGCATTAAATGTTAAGTAAGCGTAATTCTACACTACTTACATTACTTGATTTTTATTAATTTGCAATCATGGATTTTAAATTGTATTGTTTTTTTCGCTCTACAATCTATTTACCTTTAATATTGTAAGCATAATTATTATTAAGTTACTTGCTTGTTTTGAGGTCTTAGCTAAAATCATTCTTTGTATGTATTTATTTGTAGGCTAGGCCTAGGATGTACGCCGGTTGACTTCGGACGGTTAGATGACGTTCCACTCTTCACATTCGAGGAGATGGAAACCTCCGTTCTCTCCCTAAAGAGCAACAAGGCTCCTGACCCGGACGGGATTCCCAGCGAGGCCTTAAAGAAAGTATTTTCAATTAATGCTGACTTGTTGTTGAGAATGTACAACGCCTGTTTGGTAGAAGGGGTGTATCCGGCTCCCTATGGAAAACCGCAAACTTGTACTGATCGGCAAGGGCAAAGGTGATCCCGAGCTGTCGTCGTCCCACAGGCCTTTCTACACGTTGGACACGGGTGGGAAGCTGTTCGAGAAGCTGATCCGTTCCCGCCTGACCTCTGCCGTGGAAGCTGCCGGGGACTCATGCCCCCGTCAGTATGGCTTCAGAAAGGGACGGTCAACGATTGACGCTATCACCGAAGTCCATAGAGAGCTGTGAAGAGAGCCGAGAGCTACAACCATTTCCCTCGCTGAGTAGTGCTTCTTGTTACGCTTATGTCAACAAGAATGCCTTTAACTTGGCAAGGTGGGTCGATATGTTGGATGCGCTTCGCAACACCTTTCGCGTTCCTGCATATCTATTGCTACTCATCGAGGATTATCTCCGCGCTCAAAGCCTTATTTACGACACAAGGGACAGAACGTGTACGATGGAAGTCACTTCTGGTGCCGCGCAAGATTCAATACTCGGCCAGGATCTCTGGAACGTTGCCTATGACAGCCTCCTGAGGTCGGAGATGCCTGAGGAAACCACTTTGGTTGGGTACGCCGATGATGTCGCAGCTCTCATTGTCGCACGCAACGTTGAGCTGGCCCAACTAAAGTTGAACCGAGTCATGCGTGTGGTCAATACATGGATGTCCGATCACGGTCTCTCGCTTGCTCTCCGTAAGACGGAGATTGTGATCCTTACGAAGAAGAGGATAGACACCGTCGTTCTGTTCCGAGTGGGAAGGGAGGTGGTCCAATCAACTCGTGCTGCTAAGTACTTCGGGATTATGGTGGACACCAAGTTAAGCTGAAGGGATCAGATCTTCCGTACTGCGGACAAGGCCGCTAAGGTAGTCACTTACCTTAGTAGGCTGATGGCCAATGTCGGGGTTCCACGATCCAGCAGAAGACGTCTGTTGATGTCCGCGGTTCAGTTGCTTCTTTATGGAGCAGAGGTGTGGGCAGACGCTCTCGATAAAGAGTAGTACAGGTTGCGACTCGCCCGGGTTCAACGTCGAGCGGCGCTCGTAGTGTGTTCCGCCTACCGGACAGTGTCCGATCCTGCCGTCCTTGTGGTCGCCGGAGTTATCCCTGTCAAGCTCTTGGCAGGAGAGAGAAAGGCAATTTATCAGACACAAGGCGAGATTGGCAAGGACACGGCAAGAACAGAAGAGAGCTCCCGAACCTTCCATTAGTGGCAACACAGCTGGGAGCACGACACCCGAGGACGATGGACTGCGCGACTTATCAAGCACGTCCAACCATGGGTGGAACGGCGGCCAATTCTTGACAATTCACGGCTATTTTCGGTCGTACCTGAACCGGATGGGCAAGACCGGTTCACCGGACTGCATTTATTGCCCGGGCGTTCCCGACGATGCGGAACACACATTCTTCCGCTGCCCCTGTTGGGAAGGGCCCCGCCTGGAGGCCACACAATTTTTTAATGCATTTTCGGTGGACTCGGTCTGCCAAAAGATCTTGGAGGATGAGGGCATCTGGGATTGTTTATCACAGTTCGTCCGGGGCATCCTCCTGGAAAAGAAACCCGATGTGGACCGCGAAGTGGCCCAGATCCATTGATCGAGTGGCTGGATAAGGAGTGAGCCCCACCGGCGTTAGCCAAATTTAGGCCTAGCCTGACGTAATGTGATAAACAATTCCAGGTTAGAATCCTAAACAGTAGAGGAGGTTTTTTAGTGGGTAAACCCGTTTTTTAGGGGAGCCCCACACTACAGGCTTGCCACCTGTGTGCGTAATGCATTTTTCTCACCTCTCCCTAAAAAAAAGAATCATAAAAAGCGTCACCTAATAACTTAAAAAGTGAGTAAAAATTATCGTACGGGACGGACATCGGAGCGTATTCCTAGTTATAATATAAGATCATCTTCACTCATTTTTTCCACCTCTTTTTAAAATCAAACCAAAACACATGTTCTAATGTACACAAAACAGACGTATTTCAAATCCCTATGCAATTTTTATGAAGGACAAATTAAATTATTTCTCATTTCCTGGTGACTTTATGGACAGGCCGATAATTTTCCCTCGTGCTCGGGAACGGGGCCTTTAATTTGAGACCCCTCCCATTTTCCTTTAATTTGTAAAACGCTCGCAATTTTGTAAAAAAATTTCGCTGAAAAATTATAGATAATTCAAATATAAAAACAACAAATAGTAACTACAAATTCCGCTTGTAGCAGCACGTACTAACCTTCGGTTAGTTGCTAACCGACGGTTAACAAAACTGCTAACTCTGAATTCGTCAGTTAGAGCTAACAATGTCACTAACCGAGGTTTAAAGTTTGATGAAATCCGGCCTAAAAGATTCTTAACTGTCGGTTATCCAATAGTAGGCCTGTTGATCGGAAGAATGCGCTGTTTAAAAGCAAACTGAAAACAATATTGCAATATCCTTCCTTTATCAGAGAATCAAAAACCATATGATTCTAGTTTGATAATTGAATTTTTACTCTATGTGTAAACATAGAGTAAAAAATCTTGGCGATTGAGTTTAAATTTCACTTAAGGAAATTTTTGACCCCCAAAAAACTTTTTTATTACTAATTTGATTTCAGTGAAATTCTCAGGTTAGATTTTAAGTATTTTAAACTAGGTAATAAACTATAATCGAGTAAGTATTCAAAAAGCTTATTTTCCGGAAATTGTGATCAAATTTTAGTTGTTTACTTCATTTTTGTTGTACAACTCAAAAGTTGATTTGACTAATGTAGTTATTATGATGAGTTTATTTTTCCCCCATCTCAGCTGAGTTGTCAGACAACATAACCTTTTCAGATTTGTTTATATCTGCTCGCCATTATGTTAGTTTTAAAATCAAATTTAATTGATATTTTTACAGACCTATTTGTTAAATAAAATAGAACAACACCGATGTATACTTGTCGAAGTTATAAATTATGCCAAAAGATAAAGGAATTTTGTGGAATGATTTGCTGTCGTACGGAACTATGCAATTATCTAATTTTATGGATACATTTACCATTTACCATTTACCATTGATGTCTTCTCCGCCGTCCTTGTAGACAGGGGAATCGTCAAATCTTGAGGATGTTGAGTGTTTGCGTGTGTGTGTGTGTGTGTGTGTGTGTGTGTGTGTGTGTGAAAGTGTAGGGTTGAGCATTACCAGACTATTTATTTTTTAGGCTATAGTTGTGTTCCTCAATAAACTCTGATAGTTTATAATAGGGTCGTTCAGTCAGATATTGTTTAAGTTGTTTTTTAAAAGCTTTGATTTCATTTATTTCCTTGAGGTTTTTAGGCAAAAGATTGAACATTTTGATTCCCATGTTGTTTGGGTTTTACTGGTTTTATTTAGCCTATGATAACCTAAATCAAGGTTGGTTTTATTTCTGATATTGTAATTATGACATTGAGTTCTGAGTTGAGGGGGATTTGCTTTAATTGAAGTTATTATTTCTAAAAGATAAAGGGAAATTACGGTTAGGATTTGGTTTTGAATAAAGAAAGGTTTGCAGTGGGCTTGTGGTTCAGCTTGTTCAATTATTCTGATTGCTTTCTTCTGTAAGACTACTATTTTCTGTATGAGGATTTCATTTGCAGAACCCCATGCTATGATTCCATATCTGATATGTGATGAAAATATGGCATGATATGCTGTTTTGGTAATTTCTTTGTTGGTCAGACTTCTGATTCTTCTTAAAGCATATAGTACCTGTGAAAGTTTCTTACTTAGTTGATGGAGATGGTTATGCCATGTTAGTTGATTGTCTAAAATTATTCCAAGAAACTTTGTGTTGGCTTGTATGTTTTCATCTGCAGTTAAAATTTCATTATTGTGGTTGGTGGGTTTGAAGTTCATTACTATTGTTTTTTGTTTGTTTATTTTCAAGTTGATATTATTGCAAGTGGTGGTAGAGATTTGCATAGTTTCGTCAATTTTAGATTTTATTTGCCATTAGACCTACATACAGAAAAGCCTATTATATACAATTTGGTGCAACTTTTACGTTAGAAAGTAAAAGATTTTTTCCCCTAAATCACACTCACTTTTACTCATTTGTGTGTTGAAAATAGTTACATAATGCTAGTAAATCGGGCATCTCACCCATCTCACATCTTTGAAATCTACGTCCTATGCTTAGCTAAATAGTTTTTTTTTGTGTTATACATTCAACTTCTATTTTCAGTTGACTTTGGTGACTAATTTATATTTTATTATAAAAAATAACGAATTAATTAATATTTTTGTGAGAATTTGTTGTGCTGATGATTAGTTAGATATTTTGTTATAGTTTTAGGTCATAATTCAAAAACTGTATTTCACCATTCTAATTTTAAAATTATACTTAATTAAATTTCTTCTTTTCTGGTATAACCTAATAATATTTCATGATGTCTAACATTACGCATAAAAGCCAAACGCCTAAACCTCATCGCTCCTTTCCTATCACTACTATAATTTTATTAAAGGCTAAAAATTATCAATAGCATTGCCAGTCACTAATTTTCATAACAACGTGTATGTGGATCTAAATGCAATAATAAGTGTTTTAAGTCAATATTACTAATGAAGTTTGAATAGAGGACTAGAATTAAATATTACTATAATACATAGGAAAACAAAATAATACAATAACGCAATAAAAAAATAACTTATATCATAAAAACGTCACCTAATAACTCAAAAAGTGAGTAAAAGTTCTCGTACGGGACGGAGCGTATTCCTAGTTTATAAAACACTTGGGATGCTTACTAGTGCAACAGCTGCGTGTAGAATATTACAATTTTAACAAGATCAGCTAAGAAAATCTGGGATGGTTCAGTTAAATTTATTAATTTGAACCAAATAATATTTATTTATTTATTAAATATTATTTAATTTATTGGTTTTAAATTTTTTATGATTATATTAAGAGTACAAAGTTTTGTTCACATGTTTTATTACAAATTTCCTTGAAATGAAATCATTGAATTTTTCGTCTTCTCCCTGTTTGGAAATTTCATTTTACAGCATTCAATATCACTATCACTATTTAGAGACAGGGACTTCACATAGTGGGTATTTGAACCTGAATATGAATGAGAGATGAGTGTAGGTGATTCTCACGCCCATTCTTGATATTCGGTATTGACAACTAAAAGTACTTAATATGAAATTATTTTTAACCACAAACAGTTATAATATTAAAAGTAATTATTTTAGGATACTGGTTCCGAAGAATGACCCTGTAAAAATATAATACAGCCCCCCCCCCTAAAAAAGGGCTCCTGTAATATAGGGTTGGATTACGATATGTTGACCACATATTGTAAGCCATAAGGCCTACCCACATTGTAGGCCTACTTACGCACAATGAAGAACATAGGCTACCAGAAGTTACATCGTAATGGCGAGAGATCGCGGGTACTCTTGCCGCTAAACTAGAGGAAATGCAACTCTCTAAACATTCTTTATACTGGCTTTCGGGTTGCAATCTTTGGTTCGTTGTATTGGTCTTCCGGCTTGTGTTACACAGATATCCAGAGGAGTTATAAGGTATTTTTGCATAAGTAGCCTGAATCACCAAGTAGTACAGCATCACCGTAACTTCCAGCCTCGAATAATAATTTATTACCACAATTGTTAAAATGTGTGAGTCAAGGGTACTCCCTTGACTCACAAGGGGGGTGACATATACAGACAATGTCCGTAATTTCTAGTGCTGAATTGCAAAATTACTCGGACATTTAAAGAAAAGAAATTCTTCCTATTTCTGAAAATCACACCATTTTCGGTATCCGAAAAGAATATTAGTAGTGTAAAAGTGGGGCTGCTGGGCCATGACGTCATCACGATGACGTCAGCAGTGATGACGTCATCAATGACGTCACGAATGACGCCACTAATGACGTCATATGACGTCACATGACGTCACACCTATGACGTCATGGTGACGTCATTACCGCTGACGTCATCATGATGACGTCACTGACGTTAATTAGGTCAAGGTCACGCAAGAATACAAAAAAAATTTTTTTGCACTTTTGCGATTCCTCAAATTTTGTTGAGAAATTGAAATTTCTCGAGGAACCACAAAAGTGCAAAAAAATATTTTTTTTATTCCCTAGCGATCAGACACTCGACCTAATGTATCCGTCAGGGGTCATTGACCCGTCCCAGCAACCCCACTTGAAAAAAAAATATTTTTTTATTTTACTTACCCACCGAGAGACTGAGAGCCGAAGAATAATTTCTTCAAACACCCGACAGTGCGACAAACGACACGCGATCCGAACAGCACCGCGTCTGAAGGCATACTGACTTGGGCGCAGGCGGTTCCCCAGGTACCCAGGCTCAGTGGTGGGGATAAGGAGGTGGTGGGGGTAAAGTGGTCAGAAGGAAGAAAAATTAAAATTTTTGCAACAACTCATCCGAGTCTGTCCTTTACCGTAACTCGGATTGGAAATATTTCCTGAGAAATATTTATTTTTATTCTTTCTCAGGTGATCTTGGAATTTGGTCGGGAATTGGAGTCACCAACGTAACCTTACTGGCAAAAGTTAGCTCGTCTAAAAGTTTCTGAAACATTTTATCATCCATAGTGATATTTGTGTCCCTTGAGTAAAATATTGGATTATTTTTGAAGCAACGTTTCATTTTTGTTAAAGTGGAAGTCTTGGACACCTTAACAGAATTATTTTGCTTGGCCAGCAAAAATTTTACTCTTAATAATTTTTCTCGCAAAGTTTCAGCCATAGGTGTGTCTCACAGTAAGGTTTGGATAAAACTGAAACACTTAGTCCAGTGTTGTACCTTAGCTGGAAGTAGTGGGGGAACAGGGCTATAGTGGGGGAATGAGTAGTGGAGGGGGTAATGCGGACTGTTGTTGACAAGTGTAGAAACAGTTTGCTGGGAACTGTCCAAGGAGTAACACGTACTGTGCAGAAAAATTAACCGAGAGACTTGTGTAAAATTTAACTCCAAGAAATATTTAATGTAAGACTAAAAGAGGTAGAGCCAAATGAAAAATAATTTTGTAGGAGACGGGTATGGATCAGTTTTGTAGTAAAGTTCAAAATCCACTTGTGTGGAATAAAATTAAATTGTGAGCGAAAAATATTTAGCCACACATGCAAAATACAAGTGTAGGAAAATATTAGGAGACCTGTATAGCTAAATAAAAATTAATTTTGTATCAAACAGTCTTCCAACATTTCAGTTTCTAAGTCTTAACAAGTAAGGAATAAAATATTAAATAATGAGTGGAAAATAATTTGTTAAGTAAACGTAATTGTTGCAGTGTAACAAAAATTAATTTTGTGCAAAACAGGCTAGGTTCTGTTTTGCTAAGTTTAATAAGAAGGAAAAATAAAAATTTACTCACAGAAAAGTCCCGCGGCGGCGAGGTGTGGCGTGTTTGTTGGCTTGCAATAAACTGACTTACCTTCTGTTGAGCTACAGTTGGCAAGCTGGCCAAGAAACCAGTCTGTTATATAAGCATTACGTAACCGTCTCTGCCGGCTGTGCTGAGTTTGGCAAGCTAAAATATAATTCTATACTACAACTGTCCTGGACCAAAAATATTCTAAGTCCCAAGACCCCTCCCCCTCCCCCCCCCTCGGCTCCGGACGAGAAGTGAGCCCCCCCCCCCGGGGGAGGAGGAGGAGGTGGCATAGCCCGAGGCGTTGCCATACCTTGACACGTGTTGTATAATTAGATCCGGTTAGTAATGTATTCAGGTGTGGCTCTTGGAGATTGTCCAATGCCGCAAACAAGTACGTGTCGAGGTCTGGCTGTTTACGTAACCAGATCCGGTTCCCCCACTCCTGACCGGCTCAGCTTCGGTTCTCTGAGGCTTTGCTTCCTCGCAGTTGGTTTCAAACACTTCAGCTGAGTGGTTGAAGCTCTGCCCTACAGGATTCGCAATGTAATGTTGGCGCCGCATTATATTGGGAATTCTTTTAGTCTAAGGCATGGCATGTGTAGTGTTAAGAAATATTTTATTTTGCGCTTGCTGCTTCTGCTAGGTCTTGGTGTTGGATTTATTTAGTCTAAGTGTTGTGTGTTGAAAAATATTTCTTTGTACTAATCTTCACAGGTTGTCCCCAAGTAGAAATTTTTCTAAATTCGCATCTTGGAGGTACTCCTCCGTAAATTGGCAGCTTAAGTGTTAGGCTTTTGAGACTTAACAGTCTCTGTAAAATAAAAATTTTTCGAGGTTCAGAACCTCAAGAATTATTTGTTACCAACAATAGCATGGCGCCTAACGAGCCCGGGGGTAGGCCCCTGGGGATCCACCCTTAGGCCTCTTTCGGTCAGGGGCGCTAATGGACCTCATCACTCTAGATGGGTGGTTGGCATCCTTTAGCACGAGGCGTCGGATCCTGACACTGACCGGTGTGCTAGGCAAAAGTCAGTACCTACGGGTTAAGACGGGATCCTCGGTCATGGTTAGCATGGCCTCTTCCAAATTATTGTAGCATGTTTCCCTTAAGGAAACTCAAAATTAAATAAATAATTTTTTATTAAATCACCTCCCCCTAAATGTTGAGATCCCCCCGATGCCTCTGACCGCCGGCGGTCTTAGGCATCGGGGGGATTTCTTTTTTAACTTTTGGATGACCTTGACCCATATTTGTGTGTGAATAAAATAATATTTTGTTCCACACGATATGTAGGTCAGCCATGACTTAGGCGGATTTTTGCCTGAGTTCTGAGGACTCCTCGTGACTTTGAGCGAGATGCGACTAAGTGTTGGCTGTCCACACTGTGGTGGAACAAAATATTATTTGATGTTGACACATGAGTAAAAGTAGCAGGTATCCAAGAGTTAAAGTCCTAGGGGTAGGTGACCCCCCCCCCGAGCCCCGGACGGCAAGTGAGCCCCCCCCCCGAAATTTTTTTTTTGGATTTTGACCTTGACCAAAAATTTTTTGCTCCGGACGAAAACTGCGCCCCCCCGAAATTTTTTTTTGGGATTTTGACCTTGACCAAAAATTTTTTTCTCCGGACGAAAACTGCGCCGCCCCCCCAAATTTTTTTTTGGGATTTTGACCTTGACCAAAAATTTTTTGCTCCGGACGAAAACTGCGCCCCCCCCCCCCTCGAGGGAGGTGGAGGTGGAGGCCTCTGGTACTTTTCCATTAACATGTCTGGCCATGTGTTTGCATAAGTAGATCCGGGTATTACGTAACAGACTTGTTTGTCCCCACCACATAGCGCGCTGGAATATTCCAATAGGTTGCGAGCTGTTTCATTCTGCTTACAGTATCGCTACGAGTAAGTTGAACATTTTCCTGCTCCGCGCCATGCCTCGCTTCAAGAATTATCCGCCTACCACCACTGCCGTCTCGACCTCCGCTTCATTGCCACCCGCTTTGCCTGCTGTTTGTACCTCTGCCTCAATGTCTTCCGCTTCGATGCCAAGCCTGTCACCACTGCCAACCTCTATCGCCTCGGGGAAAAAAATTATTGTGGACTTGAGACCTGGATCTACAATTACCGAAGACACTTTGGTGAAAACAATTTTGACTGCTGTGACTGCGCTGACGACTGCAACGACGACAACAGTGACGAGTGTGCTGAGTGGAGCTAGGCCGAGTGTAATTTCTTTGGATTCCAGTTCTGATGAAGAAATTTTTGTGAGTCCAAAGAAGCCGCCATCACCGCCAACACCCGCATCCCCCACTGAAGAAATCCTTACATATTTCAAATCTTTCTTTGACCCAACCACTCCTGTCACTCCTATCACCCCTGTAACAAGTCCTGCTAAACCCAAACAAAAATGTATTTCCCTTCCATCCACATCTAAAGACACTCCTGTAACAAGTCCTGCTAAACCCAAACAAAAATTTATTTCCCTTCCATTGACATCTAAAGACCCTCAACTTGAAGTGGAGCAACCAAAAATTAAAGTAAGTATCCCATTGAATAAAATCAAGCCGGGTTTGCGTAAAACAATAAAGTCTAAAAAGGCGGCGGCACCGAAACGCCAGTGTACATTTGTTTGGAAAACTTTAGCGAAATTTAACCAGAAATGTGCCAGGTGGGCTGTTAGCGGTGAAGAGTTATGCCGCTATCATCTTCAACGTGACTCAGCTTCCACCCGGAACATAGTAAGGCCTTTTTCGCTAAACATTGCTCCTAAAACGCAAACAGAGATTCCTATGGTTCGTTATCGAAGGCTCTATCTTGGTGATAAATACTTTTTTCGAAAACACCTTAAAGTAAAGCCTCACATCTTTTTGATGAGGCATGAGGGCAAAAATGTTCATGTGAGAGTTGCTCCCCATTTAGTAAAAGAAAAATTTATGACCATGAGAGGGTATTTGATACGAACGGTGATCATGGGTCAACGTAGGACTGTGTGGCGTTTGCAGGAGTAAATGTAAACTTTTGACTTGACAAAAGTTTTGTTTTCCAAACATTCTTTTCCAAATTACCTTTTTCAAAATTATTTTTCCAAAATTTATTTCTTCACCCTCTTGAAATAAGGGAGGGGGGTATTATATAAATGAGCTATTAAAAAAAAAAAAAAAAAAAAATTCATTTATATAATATCTTAACCTGGGGATAATGTTTTCTTTTTATTTATAAATAAAAAATAAAAAAAACATTATTCAGACACGTCCCAAACCAGTGTCCTGGACGGTGAAGAAAATTTATAACAAATTAATTTTATTAACCAAACAGATGTTTAGCATTATGGTGAAGCAGTACATGATTATGTGACAACCGGTTTCCCCCACTAGTGAAAGGTCACGTGACAACCAGTTTCCCCCACTACTACTGAATCTCACTCAGTTCCTAGTGCTACTCACTTGGCTCATTCTGCTTTATTCCTTCATCCGAGCAGCACATTATGAGCGGAAACATGACTGAAGTGTCTTTCGAAGCGCCCAACAGAAAAGTTCACCCAGACCACAAGCGGGTAGTAAAAATTTTAGGACCCAATCCGTTTGCGGGGGACTTGGAGTTGGAGCGTTTACCATCAGGTCACGTCTATGCTCCGATGCTGTTGGACTACAAAAATAATTCTTCACCTGAACCACAGTCATCACCAAAACCTGGCCCATCCACTGAAGTTGAGCAAGAAAGTATATTAAGAAGTTTGTTGGTTAAGGACATGAGACAAAAAAATAAAGAGAAGAAGCGGCTGGCGGACCAACAGCGAAATTACCAAGAGCGTTTGGCAATTTTCCGGCTACAACTGATCGTGCCAACAGTGAATTTTCGCTCCAGTAAGCTGGACACTCTAATAGGAGCTGCAAATTATATTCAGCAGCTGGAAAGAAAAATTAAATTTTTAGAAGGGTTTGAAAATAAAAAATCAGATGGTTATGGGGGCCAACATTTAGAGATGTAAGTGTTGAAAATTATTTTATTTTGTACGACTTGGACTTGGACATGGACTATTTGTTTGGTATGTGGAAAAAAACAGAGCGGGGGATAGAGCACTTTGTGATACTGGAATAACATATCACTTAGTGCTTTATCCCCCGCTCACAGGGTAATTTTATTTGACCTTGACCTACTTAAAAGAAGTGGTGGGGGTAAGTTTAACCAGGTGTAGGGTATTGAGGAGGTTGATCAGTCTCAGTTCAGCGTAGCTAGGAGACGCACACCTCGAGATGGCTCCTTCCAGTCTTCTACAATTGTGTTTAATGAAAATTTCTGATGACACAGAATTGTTCAAGTATGTGGTGCATCAGTCTGGTGCACCACCAAAAATTAAAATTTTAGTTAAGGAGTTTGACTTTGAAAGAAATGGCTACACAAATTATTTTGCTTATGTTTTCAGAAACGAAAATATTAAATTTTGTAAAGACTGTGGTTTTGCTGCATGTGAGGACATGACAGAATTTATAGAAAGCGGTGGCTACATGATGATGACTGGAATTTCTAACATAAAAAGAGATGAAATACCGCAAGAAAGGTGTGATATTTGTGCGGCTTATTTACATGATTGGCATACATACAGCAGAAACCAGGTGGAGCCTAAGAGAAGCTTATTATTTCGTTGGCCAGGGGCAGTACCTAGGTTTTAGTTTAAAAAATAAAATCTTACTTATGATGTTGAATGTATGGTCTTGAAAAGTGGTGGGGGTAAAGTGATATAGGTGGTGGACATCAGCTGAGGAACATCACTCTTGCTAAATCCAAGGAAGAAGCATCATGGTAAGTCACTGCGTGGAGTTTGTGCTTTTGGAGGAGGACTTGGTAGAGATTGTGGAGCTAATAGAAGACACGACAAGGAAAGGGACTATTGAAAATGTGAGATGCGAGCCTCAGGATGAGAGATCGCAAAAAATTGTTGAAGCCTTTCTGTCTACCATGTTAACTGATAAAACAACAAATTTTGAGTTTGTAAAATATTTATTTGACAATCGGGTGAATGCCAAAATGGCTATATTTTTCAAAAAATAATTTTAATTTCAGAATGACTTGGACATGGTTTGTGAGTTTTAGTTTACGGACAAATGGTGGTGGGGGTAAATAATTTACATATCTATATAAAACTCTAGTTTGTTTGCAAAGGTGAAACATTCCACTAAGATGCCTCCACTGGACAACACTAATGTGCCTCGCAGACAAATTTTTGAAATTTTACAAGACATACCAATTGAAATAACAAATGGGGAAGAGGAAGAAGAAAATGTTACAGAAGATGAAAGTGCAATGGAAGAATTGGATGAAGAAGAAAATAATTTAACAGATATTGACTTACATGCTTATGAAACATTGGACTCGTCATCAGAAGAAGAAGAAATGGAAGATCAGAACACCCCTAAAGTTGGAGCTATATTGGACAGAATGTCGTTGTGTAAAAGACTTGTATTTTGTAGTAGAAGATTATTTTTGGAGAGTAGTGATGACGAGGATAGCAGTGATGAAGTTTCACCTTTGTAAATAACTTTTTTGTAAATAATTTTTTGTTTTGCATTTTACAAAAATCCAAAAAAATTATAAAACTGTAAAAAAGAAGAAAAAGAATATGAGCGGGGGATAGAGCAGCAGATGCTCTATCCTCCGCTCAAAATAATAATTTCCGATGGCCTTGACCCACTTTTGAGAATTGATTGTGGTGGGGGAGAGCATTAGTGGTGGGGGAAACGTCATATATACGGGTAGTCAAGCCTCAGTGTCATTTGGTAAGAAAGAGGGAACGCTGGATCGGAGGTGATGGTAAGATTGACTCAATAGCAAATACTTTAACACTGCAATATGTTAACAGGTTGTCAATGGTTAGGAAATATTTTTATTTTTATACTCGCTAGTTTGTTTAAGCTTAAAATTTTAAATATATTTTGTTTTGGTTAAATGCTTTTGCCAGACTTCCTACACGCTAAGACTCATATAAAGTACAGGATTAAGCTGATATCTCGGGGAAATACTATGTAGCCACCTCACATTGGTTATCGGAGTCGCATAGTATTGGTGATTTATACAACATAAAATATTTTCAATATGTTATATATCTCCAATTCTTATTCGAGTCAGATAACCAATGTTAGGTAGCACATCAGTATTTCCCCGCGAGATCAGTCTTAATTCTGTACATTTTTTGAGTTTTGGCGTGTGGTAAGTGTGCCAAAAGCATTTGCTCAAACAAATATATTTAAAAGTTTTAATTTTAAATAATTTGGTATATGAAATTAAAAAAATATTTAACTTTTGCACCTGTTGATATATTATTGAAAGTATTTGTTAGAAAGTTGATCTTACTACCATCTCTTATCCAGTGTTCCCTCTTTTTTACCAGATTTAAGGTGGCCTTGACCTATATATTTGTCCTAAATAGCAAATTTTAAATAAATATATTACATTTTGTTCTGCGCATGCGCAGAACGGGTTTTCCCAAGATCACCCCCCACCACCCGCTATAAAAGGAGGTCGGCCAAGAGCGTCTCTCATTCTTTGGTGAACTTTTGTAGAGGTAACATCTAAAGACGCTAGTGGTAAAAAGTGTTAAAATGCTTCTTTGCCATATTTGTGGGGAATTTTTCCCAGATGAAGACATTTTAGCTATACATCAAGAATTACATATGGAAGACCCGGCGAGTGAAACGGCTAACGAAATGGACATGGACTGGATTGATGACATTTTGGCTGAATTTAACCGCAACCTGGACAATTGGCAAAGTGAACTTCAACAGATTCAACGCAGAAGACCCAGTGTTATTCAATATGGAGGTGCTGGACCGTCAGGACTTAGAAGAGGAACTGTTGCGGAACCAGAAGAAGAAGAAGAAACGGACACTGATACAGATTTAGACACGGACATGGATTTGGATATAGAAACAGAACAAGGAGGAACCAGACACTTATGCACAACTGCTTTTCCCGGACGCACGGTAATACATAACAAAATAAATAATGTGCAACTAGATTTAGAAAATTTTGTAACCGAGGCAAAATCATTGATTAGTGAAACTTTAACTGAAGAATTGGCAAGATTAAATTTTATTAAATTTGGTTTAGTGTTGGACGCAAAATTTAGTAAATCTGATGGTGAAACCACACTTCGAGGTTTCATAACAAAAAACCGTACTTTGATGTTTGCCTCGGATGTAAATAAAATTGTAGACGAATGTATTGAAGAATTGTTGACAAAAATGCAGGAGCATGAAGGGAGAGGGTCAGGTTGGATGTTTACATCCGTAGAGGGTTTAGATTTAAGAGTACATAAGCACGGTTACGGTATGAGGGGTAGTAGCTATATCCCTCTACCAAAAGCCATTGAGAAAACGAAAGCATGTATAAATGTACAAAATGTAGATAATGAATGTTTTAAGTATGCTATGTTATGTAAATATATTTTGCCAGAGCAGCACCCTTGTAGAGTAAGTGGACATTATGTAAATGTAAATAATAGGTATAATTTTGTAGGACTATCTTACCCTGTAAAAATTTCTGATATTTCTAAGTTTGAGAAAAACAATCCTGGTGTTAGTGTAAATATTTTTGGTTTGGATGATGCAAATAATGTGTACCACTTAAGGGTGACTAAAACTGAACTTAGGAACCATACTGATTTGTTATTAATAACAAAAGGTGAAATTTCACACTATGTGTACATAAAAGATTTTGAAGCTTTAGTAGGTAAACAGTTATCCAAGAGGAAATGTAAAAAAACAATTTGTAAAAGGTGCTTTTGCTTTGTAAATAAGGAGTTAAGAAGAGGAGGTGCTCAGTGGCTACAAGAACACCAAAGACTCTGTAATGAAAATTTTGAATGCAAAATTAGTTTGCCTGCACCTACTCGCTCTATTGTAAAATTTGAAAAGATTAGCCATCAATATAGGGTACCATTTGTAATTTATGCAGACTTTGAGTCTACACTGGTACCCCAAGAACATCCAGAAGGGGAAATTACCAGTAGGACGAAATACCAGCTGCATAAACCTAACAGTTTTTGTTTGCTTGTTAAATCCACACTAACAGAAGAACATTTGAAAAATTTTGGTTTAAGTTCAACACCAATTTTGTACAGAGGTGAGGATACTGCTAAACATTTTGTAGATAACTTGTATTATATAGCTGATAAGGTTGAAGAAGTGTACAGTAATATTGTCCCTATGATTCCTCTAGATGAAGAGGAGGAAATTCAATATATCAATGCCACTAATTGTTACTTGTGTAAAAAAGAATTTACTGTTGAGAACCATAAAGTCCATGATCACGATCACCTTACTGGTTATTACAGAGGGGCTGCTTGCAATTCATGTAATATTAATTATAAACTTCCGAAATTCATTCCAGTTGTTTTGCATAACCTTAGTGGTTATGATTCACATTTTATTATTCCGGAATTGGGCAGGGATGATGGGAAAATTGATGTATTGGCCAACACTTTAGAGAATTATATTAGTTTTTCCAAGACTGTTGGCAAAATTAAGCTTCGATTCGTGGATTCTTTTCGATTCATGTCATCTAGCCTTGCCAACCTAACTAAAAATTTAAGACGACAGGATTTAAAAGAAACAAGAAAAATTGTGCCAGAAGATAAAATGGACTTGGTGCTAAGGAAAGGTGTGTTTCCATATGATTACATTACTGGACTTGAAAAATTTGATGAAACATGTTTGCCACCAATCGAAGCGTTTAAAAGTAAATTAACTGAAACCGAAATTTCAATTGAAGATTATAATCATGCTCAGAAAGTCTGGAATGAATTAGGAATGAATACCTTGGGTGATTATTCTGACTTTTATGTAAAACTAGATGTAACATTATTGTGTGACATAATGGAAGAATTTAGGAACACCTGTTTCACCGCTTACGGACTGGACCCCCTTCATTCGTTTACATCTCCCGGCTTAGCATGGCAGGCCATGTTAAAATCCACCGAGTGCAAGTTGGAGCTGTTAACCGACATCGATATGGTTTTAATGATCGAATCAGGTGTACGCGGTGGATTAACTCAGGCCGTTACAAGACATGTCAAAGCTAATAATAAATTTCTACCAAATTATGATGAGACTAAAGATTCGATTTTTCTTGGATATTTTGACGCCAATAATTTATACGGTTGGGCGATGTCCAAACCCCTTCCGTATGGCGACTTCCAATGGGTAGACCCGGACAGCATTGGGGACATCATGCAGATCCCACAAGATGGACCGACCGGCTACATTTTTGACTGCGACTTCGAGTATCCAGAACACCTACACGATCGTCATTACGACTTGCCACTGTTGGCTAAAACTGAAGTATCACCGACAGGAAAATGGCCCAAATTAATGATGACATTAAACAACAAAAACCGATATGTAGCACATTATTTTGTTGTTCAGCAAGCCCTGGAATTAGGATTGATTATCACCAAAATTCATAGAGTTTTAAAATTTTCACAATCTTGTTATTTAAAACCATACATTGATTCAAACACTGCGAGGAGAGCAGCAGCAACATCAGCCTTTGAAAAAGATTTTTACAAGCTCATGAACAACGCAATATTTGGAAAAACTTTAGAAAACAAAAGGAAACACAAAATTGTAAAATTAGTAACAAACCCCAGACAGATGCAGAAACTTGTACAGAAACCGAATTTTGGAACAAGTATAATAATTAATGAAAACTTGGTAGCAGTCAGCATGAAGAAAACTAAGATAGTAATGGAAAAACCGTTGTACATAGGAATGTCAATATTGGATATAAGTAAAACGCACATGTATGACTTTCATTACAACAAAATGGTTCAACATTATGGAAGAGAAAATATTGGAGTAGCCTACATGGACACGGATGCACTAATTTATTGGATTAAGACACAAGACATGTATGAAGATCTTCGGACGTTCATACACAAAGATGATTTTGATTTTTCCGACTACCCAAGAAATCACCCGAACTTTAATGAAAATAATAAGAAAGTTTTAGGCAAATTCAAAGATGAATGCAACGGAGCAAGCATGGAAGAAATTGTTGCTCTAATGTCAAAATTATATTCTTTTAAAGTATATAAAGAACAAGAAGAAACATCAACCACTAAGAAAGCAAAAGGTGTAAAGACAGGTTATTTGAAGAAAAATATAGACTTTGAGCACTACAAAAACTGTCTATTTAACAACACCACTTTGACTGCTAAATTCAACACCATAAGGAGTGAAAAACACAAACTTTACAGTGTTACAGAAGTGAAAAAAGCACTATCGGCAAATGATGACAAAAGACATATTATGGATGACAAAATCAACACTCTTCCTTTCGGCCACTACTCTCTCAACCCTATCGACAACTAACCTATTCTTCGTCCCTCTTCGTCCTTCTTCGACCTAAATTCCTTTTCCTTCCGTAAAAAAATGGGGAACACGGCAAGTCCAACGCCGTGTTCCCCATTTTTTTACATCAATTTGAATGACCTTGACCCAGTTAAATATGGGTATAATGTAATAAAAAATTTATTTTTACTTCATCCATGAATGAGGAAGGATAAAATTATGGATTTGAAACAAAAAATTGTTCATGAACTTCATAAACCGGCTAGGAGAAAATTTCCCCGAAGAAATACTGTTATAAAAGGAATGAATGATCTATATCAAGCTGATTTAATCGAAATGATTCCTTATAGTAAACAAAATAAAGGATTTAAATATATATTGACTATTATCAATTGTTTTACAAAAATGGCAGATGCTTTACCGCTAAAAGATAAAACCGGCAAGAGTGTAACAAAAGCCATGGAAACTGCTATACAGAGAGACAAAAATACCATAAAACATTTACAAACCGATGATGGTAAAGAATATTTCAATAAAGAATTTTCAAATTTAATGAAAAAACACAACATAAACCATTATTCGACTAATTCAGAGGTAAAAGCATCAATTATAGAAAGATTCAATCGAACTTTAAAAGGTGCGATGTACAAGATGTTTTCAAACAGAGGATCGCACGTATGGATTGATATGTTACCAAAACTAATAAAAGATTACAATAACAAGTTCCATAGAACAATTGGTATGAAACCGAACCAAGTGACTAGCAAAAATGAAAAACTAGTATTAAAACGTATAAAAATGAATACTAAACCAAAAGTTGAAAAACTAAAGCCTAAAGTGTTTAATGTTGGTGATAAAGTGCGAATAAGCAAATACAAAGGTGTATTCAGTAAAAGATATCTGCCTAATTGGACAAATGAGGTTTTTACCGTATTTAAGGTACAACCTACAGTGCCGGAAACTTACATTTTAAAAGATAATAAAGGACAATTGCTCGAAGGAGGGTTTTATGGACATGAAATGTTAAAATCCACAGTAGGTGATGTATATCTCGTTGAAAAGGTGTTACAACGGAAAAAAGATAAAGTTAAAGTGCGATGGTTAGGATTTAATAAGAGTGAAGATTCTTGGATACCTAAAAAGGATCTCATATAATGATGGAGCATCATTTTAGGTTGAACCTTTACAAAGGATGGAGATAATACCGCAAAAGGATAGTTTTCCTATTAATAATATTGATGAACTCACGGTGGACAATTCAGAATTAAACAGTGGCAAACATGGTGTTTTGTTACCAAACACGGTGCGTTGTCTTGTAACCGGTCCATCCAATTGTGGTAAAACAAATGTAGTATTCAATTTGATTACAAACCCAAAAGGATTACGTTTCAATAACTTGTATGTCTTTTCCAAATCATTACAACAACCCAAATACCAATTATTAGAAAAAATATTTAATAATGTGCCAGAAGTGAAATATTACAAGTTTGATGCAAGTGAAAGCGTAATGCAACCGCATGAAGCTAAACCATTTTCAGTTTTTATATTTGACGACGTATCCTGTGAAAACCAAAACACTATCAGGAGCTATTTCGCTATGGGGCGACATAACAATATAGATAGCATTTACATAGGTCAGACTTATAGTAAAATACCAAAACAACTGATAAGAGACAATGCAAATGTGTTAATTGTATTCAAACAGGATGAAACTAACCTAAAACACATATATTACGATCATGTCAATGCGGATATGTCATATGAACGGTTTAAAGACATATGTGGTAAGGCTTGGGCTGAAAATTATGGATTTTTGACAATTATGAAGGAACAACCACTAAATAACGGTCGATACAGGATAGGTTTCGATAAATTTATATTAATTCACTAACCACTATATCACACAATCATTCTTGTACAGCACGTCTTGCTACAAACATGGTTAACCAAGAAAAGTTAGCAAAGGAAATTAAATCACTTAGTGATTCTATTCGGGCTAAAAACAGAGCGTTAAAGTTAGGTATCAGCGAAAGGGAGAAATTTCTCGAATCTACTTTTAAACCTATTACAGAGCCTTTGAAACAATTGAACAAAAAATTGACTAAACCTTCTTTTCAAGGTGATATTATTGCTCCGATAACACAATATGAAAGGGAAAGTGTAATATCAGAAGATATTAGCGATGAGGACCCGGAAGCCTCCATATATAGTGATACAACGGCAGAAAGAGAAGATGTATATGCTGGTAGTGAAGAAGAAGCGGTATCTATAGCGAGTGAAGAAGAAAAAACAGAAGGAGAACCATCAAACATAAGCTTATTGGGTGAAAATATTCATACAAAAGGACCTTTAGGAAGAAAATACTTGTTAAAACTGTTAATTGGAACTGATTCTACTAAAAAATACCACAGTTATGGAGCAAGAATGTCCAAAGAAGGTGTAATGATTGGTAATAGCAAATTAGATGTCGATGAACATGATAATATTCACGTAGGTGATCAAATATATAAGGGAACAAGGGGACTATTTGAATTATTATTTGAAAATAAACCTTTAAAAGCATTAGTAAAAAATGATGATTTGGAAGTGTATAGCAAAATTTTGGATCAAACTAATGCATATAAAAGAAATTATTTACCTGAAGCACCCATATATAGAAATAAATCTGTAAAATATAAAGATTTTGTTTCCAAATTAATACCAATTATAAGAAGAAAACCTGTAAAAAGAAGATTAGTAGCATCCACTTTAGATTTAAGTTCCCCAGAACCGAGAAAAAGAAGCAAATCAGTCACCGGTAAAGGATTGATGAAGAAACTATACAATACAAACGTAATTTATTACAATAATATCAATAAATTGGTAGATAGAATGAAACTAATACATGAAGCCAAAGAAGCGGGTCATACTGGATTGGAAAACGAATGGGTGGCTTTAGTGGATGAACTTAGAAACCGCGGGGTAATCTCATAAGAATGCTTTACCCCCTAAAATGCTATTCAGTTGCACCATGTGTCGACAAGTTTGGACGGTATTCCTCGGATGGATTATATTACGCGAATAACTTAAAAAGAGGTGCTGGTTTACCACAAACACCTGAAGGAGATTATGATATTAGTAATAAAAGGTTAAAAAACTTAAAAGATCCCACGGACGAAAACGATGCAGTAAATTTAAAAATAGTAAAGGAAAAGCTATCACCAACATTAAGACTACACAATAACACATATGATGCAGAAAATCATAGAATTATCAATGTTGGTAAACCAAATCAAAACGGTGATGCAATAAACAAAGGTTATTTGTCATCTGAATTAAAAAATACGTTAAAATTCAATGGAAAAACGTATAGTGCTAACAATAAACGTATATCCAACGTAGATGACCCTAAAGATGAAAAAGACAGCGTGAATAGACGCTATTTACATTCCTTGATACCTGAAAAGACAAAAGATGGATTTTCTTTTTATAAATTTGTTATTAATGATATAGGTTATCCAAAAACTGAAAACGATGCTGTAAATCTAAAATATATTAAAGATCATTGTATCATACGTGATGTAGGGGTTATAGATTGTTTTAATAATTGTTTAGCAAATGTTAAAGATGGTTCGGCGCCATCAGATGGTGCAACAGTGGGCCAAATGAAAGAGACTTTAAAACAAGAGACATCTGGATTTGTAAAACAAGACCAAGTGGTATCACGGCAGGGGGATGTGTTTGTACAAGGAAATGAAAAGTTTACATTACTTGAAGAAAAGAATAAAGTTCTTGATGGACATGTATTAAGGAATAATGTTTGGGATGGTAAAGGAAAACAAATGATACATATAGCTCCCGCTTCATTGCCTGGTAATGTTGTTACTTTTGAACAGATAATACAATTAGAGCCAACTGGACATAGATGGTGGAATTGCAATAACAAACGATTAACAAGAGTTGCAGACCCTGATTATGTAGATGACGCTGTAAATATTAATTTTCTTGTTAAAGTGATAGGTAATATAATGTTTGATATGCACAATTATATTGCAAGCGGACAATATAATCATGTTGATGAAAAAATGAGAAATTCATGGATAAAACAAGAAGTTTTTTATAAGTATTTTTTTACTAAAACAACACAACCTTAAGGATCCACATTTTAGGATCCTTTTAGTATTTAATTGATCAAAAGCATAAATAAAGTCATTTATGTTCAACTTGTCGTAGAGGTAACACATAAGTTGCGAAATTCAATTATAAAAGTGCATTATGACATTTCAATATATCAGTCCATATCGAGACACTGTAAGGAAAGGAGGTGGGATCACGTCCACAGCGGTTTCTCTATTAAGTAAAGCCTTAAATCGAATTCCAGTAGGATCCATCGTAAATAGAGCAATAGACGCTTTACCATACGAATTTCACATACCGGGAGGTTATCAGTATTGCGGACCAGGAACTAAATTGAAAAAACGACTGGAAAGAGGCGATCCAGGCATAAATAAGTTAGATCAGGCTTGTAAAGAACACGATATAGCATATTCCACATTTAGCGATACAAAAAATAGATCAATAGCTGATAAAAAGCTCGCGGATATAGCTTGGCAACGAGTAAAGTCTAGTGACGCTAGTATTGCAGAAAAAGCAGCAGCTTTAGCGGTAACAGCAGGTATGAAGGCTAAAACAGCGGTAGGAGGTGGAAAAAGGAGGAGAAAAGTAAAAAGGAGATCGGCAAAGACAAAACATGGGGGGAATATTAGAAGAAAACGACGTTCCACCAGAAATTGTAGCAAAAAACCAACAGTATGGTCAATGGTAAAAAACGGGCCAGGACTATACCTAAGACCGTATCGTGCATATTAAATAAAAGAAATCAATTAGTAATACCACATAAAGCGTTAACAAATATCGAATTATTTAAATACATTTCATGTTTAAAAATACCTTTTTTTCGCGGTGTCTTTATGAAAGATGCTTTACCAGTTAAAATGTGGAAAAACGAAACCGGTATTGTAAATTTAGACAATTCTGAAGGTCCTGGCACTCATTGGGTTTGTTATAAGAAATTAGGTGATAATATTTATTACTTTGATAGTTTTGGCAATTTACCACCGCCTAAAGAACTCGAGCATTACTTTAAATCTGCTAAAAACATATATTACAACTATAAAAGAGAACAACCTGATAACACATTAATATGTGGCCATTTATGTTTGGAATTCCTAGCTAAAAGTATCAGTCACCATTGACATGTCATCCTATACGGTATCATTAACAGGAAAATCGTCCACTTTACGAAGTATCCTTTTTCCAGCGTTACGCTTGCAAAAAGGAAGATTTTGGGAAGCGGCACTGTTGGATTTTACAACTTACAACTCTATTCCCAATGTTACGGAAGGTAAAAATAACTTATTGCATTATTATAAAGGAAAAGATGCCAGTGGGAAGTTTACAGACTTAGAAGTTTGCACTCTACCCACAGGTTCTTATGAAATTGATCATATTAATGAATTTTTGCAAAATAAAATGGGAAAAGACAATATAACATTAAAAGGTAATAACAATACGATGAAAGCTGAAATTAACTCCAAATATTATATAGATTTTACTCAGGAACACTCAATTGGTGAATTGTTAGGATTTCCCAAAGATGGGGCAATTTTAGAACCAAATCAAACACGTTCTGGTAAACAAACTGTAACTATACTAAAAGTTAATAGTATAGATATAACTTGTAACATTATACAGGGAGCTTACAGAGATGGAGCAAATACTCATATAATACATACTTTTTACCCTAGTGTACCTCCAGGATTTAAAATTGTTGAAAAACCACAAAACCTAGTATATCTGCCGTTGAACACCACTTTCATTTCAGACATCGTGTTGAACGTATTGGATCAAGACGGTAACTTGATAGATTTCCGAGAAGAGCCAATTACAGTTAGATTACATTTAAAATCGACACTTTAATACAAAAATCATGGGTTTATCATTTAAAAGTGGACAACCTACGGGAAACCGCATTAGTAGCTCTTCAGCTGTGGAGGAGTTAACACGCGAGAACATTCGTTTCTTAGAAAAGATTGGATTAAAATTAACCGATTATGGATATACTGGATATAGCGCAGGAACCGACATTCGACGAAACCCTATGGGAAAAAGAATATCACACCCACAACCCTTACACTTCATCAAAATTGAACAATAACGACGAAATTCGTATTCCTATACAACATCAGGACATTTACACACTACCATGTGAAAGTTACTTGTATATCGAAGGAAAAGTTACTAAAAAGGATGGTTCTACTACTGGTACAACAGTTCCATTTATAAATAATCCTATGGCTTTCCTGTTTGATGAAATTAGATATGAAATATCAGGTGTAACAGTTGATTCCACTAAAAAAGTAGGTATTGCAACAACTTTAAAAGGGATAACATCTATATCACCTAATGAAACCAATTTACTTCAACCTGCCGGATGGGTTTTACCTGAACATGACACAATCACTCCGAATACAAAGGGATATTTTGATTTTCATATTCCATTACGTTTGTTGCTTGGATTTGCTGAAGATTATAGAAAAATAATATTAAATGTTAAACAGGAATTAGTTTTGTTGAGATCTTCTAACGATAAAGACATTATTAAAGCTCCAGACGGTACAGCAGATGCAACTTTAGAATGGAAATTAACATTAGACAAAATTGTATGGAGAGTCCCACATGTTAAATTAGCTGACGAGCATAGAATGCTACTATTAAGGAAATTAAAGGCTGATCGTGATATTGTAATTCCTTTTAGAAGTTGGGAATTCCATGAACATCCCAGTTTACCTGCTACGGATCGACACACTTGGACTGTTAAAACATCTAATTACGTAGAACGAGCCAGGTATATTATATTTGGTTTACAAACAGGTAGGAGAGACAGTATCACAAAACATGCAGGCAAATTTGATCATTGCAACTTAAAAAATATTAAAGTTTATTTGAATTCACAGTTTTTCCCCTACGACAATTTAAATGTGTCATTCGCTAATAAAAAGTACAGTATATTATACGATATGTATGCGAGATTCCAAAACTCATATTACGGTAAAACAAATACACCTTTATTATCACCAGAAGAATACTTAGATGGTTACACAATAGTTGTAATTGTTTGTTCTAAACAAAATGAATCAGTAAAATCATCAAGTGTTGACATAAAGATAGAAATGGAATTCAACGAGCCTATACCTGCAAATACAACTGCATATTGTTTAATTTTACATGATAAAATTGTCACTTACACACCTTTGACTGGAATTGTTAAAAATGTTTTATAAAAAATCGTTTTTGTAAAATTTCAATCACGGGCGCGATTATAAAAGGGGAGCGCGCAGGTCGCTCCTGATCAGTTTGTTGCCTGACATCGTATGGGTAGCATCTTCTTCAATATGGCTTCTACTAGTGGTACAACTGAATGCGATATAGAAAATGAAATTTCAGAATTTTTGGACATGAATGGACAGCAACACGGCGCAGATCAAGAAGGAGAAGAAAAAGGTAAAAAGAAAAAATATTTGACCAAGAGGAAGAGAAATGTGGAAGAAAATATTTCACCAAATATTTTGATGGAAGTATTTTTACGAATTTTTTATCCAATCTCTTCAAGTTTGGATAAAAGTGTTTTAATTGGAGTTATGAAATCAACCGACTATTCACCTACAGTAATTTTAACTCACGGAACAAAAATGATTTTGTTTACAGCCAATGCTTGGGAATCTTTTATGAAACACCTCCATTTGTTGGAATGTTACTTTAATAGCAACATGTTTGGCAGAAAAACAAAAGTAGGACTATTGGATTCAGACTTGGAAATTGATATTATTAAACACCGAGGTGAACATCAAATGAGATTCAGAGATACGACCAAACATGACATAAAAATTCAACTGAACAGAGAAGAATTTTTTATTTTAACATGTGCAACTGAACCAATAACAAGATATTTAAGACAGCTAGTATTCTCCAGTTCAATTATTAAAGATTATTTAACAGACACTTTGGACAAACAACCGGATGCACCAATTTTGTATGGACCTGTGGACACTTCAATATTCAACAGAATTCCTCATGAAGTTCAAATGTGGAGACAATTGGAACAATATGTGCAAGAAAAAAATAATTTTATAAAATCGGATGAAGAAACACATTTCAGTGATGAAAAGGATCAAAGTGATGAGAATGACTACAACAAAAATAACCAGATGGAAAGTTAAGTAAAATTTTAAATTTTTCACAACATTTTACACTTGAATTGGCAAATTTTCAATAAAAAATTCAAAATTTTGTGGGTGTAGGCCTACCGGGGATGGTGCCCACGTTAAATATACACCAACGCGCCTTCAACTGTACGGCCTGGCATAAATACATGCCTACCGTGGTGTGGAAAACAGTTGACCTTCTGACACCGTAATGGATAGACGGGTGACCTTTCAAATGGACATGGAAGAAGAAATCAAGTCCAAGCCGGGTATTATTGAATTTCAAGCTTTTCGTGGTAACGATGATCGGTTTATAATTAAAGAACTCGTATTTTACGATTTAGATAAAAATATTCCTTACACATTTTTATTTAAACCACCATGCTCTTTTTCTTCACTAACCACCAAAATCGCAACAACAAACCGATGGACTTGGAAATATTTTCATCACATCGATTGGTATGACGGTTTTACCAGTTATTCAGACTTGTATCATATTATGCATCAATTTTCAAACAGATTTACTTATATTTACACAAAAGGATTTGAAAAGAAAAGATGGATAGAACAATTTACATCTACTCCAGTTAAAGATGTGCAAATAGATAAAAATTTTAAATTTATTGCTGAAAACATTTGTATTTGCACACAAAGTGTGGAACATGAAAGGGACAGGCACTGTGCGTTAAAAAACGCTTTAAAATTAGCAACTTACCTGCAAGATGGAGAAATCGGCGATGGTGGTGGGGGTAACGGCGATTATAAAAGCGAGGAGCAGACCGAGACCTGGCACGAGTATTACTCGAGATTCCGAGACGACAACATCTCAGAGCAAGAAGACAGCGAGGACCTCTAGAACAACCATGGCATCCAACCAGTTTCTGCAGTCTTTGGTGGAACAATTCAACGCCCACTCCAAGTCTACAATTTTGCCGGTAAAAAAATGTTCTGAACTCAAGGATGAAAAACATTATATTATACATGCACTGAAGAAAATGGAAACTACTGTCGGCGAAGCAATCTGCTGCAGTCTCAGCGAAGCACCATATACTCCGGGTGATGAAGCAAAATTCCAAATTTACCTTCCGGAAAGATTTGTCCACCTACTACAAAATGAAGATCTACGCTCCATTCAACCAGGATGTCTCTACTTGGTGTCCCACGGATGCAGCGGCAGCAACTCCACCGAGCTTACCATCCACATCGCAGACAAGCAGCAGTGTTAAAAAATAAATAATTTTTTCTTTCTTGTATCTGTTTATATATTTTAACTATATAATTTTTGTCATGTAATCTTGTTTGTACTGTTTTAAATAAAGATAGTAAAAAAAAAAAAAAAACACAAAAAAGGCAACATATCAATATGTGAAACACAAAAAGAAAATTTTCACATATTGATATGTTGCCTTTTTTTTAAAGCTCTGGGGTGACCTTGACCTTTGACCTTTGCACAAATAAAAAAAATATATTTTCCAAACAGAAATACGTGTGTGTGTGTATGTGTGTGTGTGTGTGTGTGTGTGTGTGTGTGTGTGTGTGTGTGTGTGTGTGTGTGTGTGTGTGTGTGTGTGTGTGTGTGTGTGTGTGTTTTCCCCCACCATTTCGGGTTACCAGCATACAGACTGTAAAGAAGTTCAGTTTGATTGCAACTGTCAAACAATGAGCACCCTATTTGAGCTTTGTGTAAGAAAAATTATTGAAGATCAACAGCTATTTAGCCATACTTTACGATCCAACGCTCCTCAGCAAATTAAAATTTTTATCAAACAGTACAAGCTAGACAACAGAGGTTACAACACTTTTGGTTGGTACAAGTTTGGTGATGGTACAAAATTTTGTCGAAGTTGTGGAAGGGCTGCTGTCTCTAACCCGGCACAATTCCTACAAGATGATGGGTGTTTACAATATGGTCATGTGGCTCCAGTTTTAAGTTACCATACACCTAAAGAACTTTGCGCCATTTGTTCAATCAATATGTTTAGTTGGAAAAAATTTAACCACCTCCCATCAGACAGCGTGTAAAAACTTCCCCCACCACTATTTCATACTACCTTCAAACAACCATGCTAATATTCATTCCGCCTTTGGACATCATACGGAAAACATCAAGATGGCTCTGACTGTAAAATGTGCAAATTATGAAGAAGTATTTGTAAGAAATATGGAAGAATTAAACGGAATTATTCAAGAATTTAAATCACTAATCGAACAGGGATACCGATTGAACATGCAAATTTTTGCTTGCAACACAAAATGCCCTCATGTCCCCAGGGATGACGAGCCGCCTAGGTCACCATCATCAACTTCTTCAGCCTATTCTTCCAGATCATCCATGAAGACTCAAGCCTGTCCAAACTTGGAATATTTCTCCTGACTAATATTTATATTTTGTATCCTCATTGTACTTCAATATGCATATTTTTGTATTGTAATAAAGGAATGATAAAATAAAAACAAAATAGAAAAACCTATCTTGCTACAGTATTGTAGCAAGATAGAATTTTTTTAAAACACAAATTGGATGACCTTGAACATGTTCTAACATGTTCAGGTGTAAACTTAAATAAAAATATTCAAATAATATTTTTTTTTTCAAATTAAAACTTCCCCCACCATTCAACCTCATCTCCCACCACTTTTACTCTGGGAGACCTGAGAGGCAACACCAATGTGTTTCATTACATCTTCATCTTTCAAGCTGCAAAAATGGATGTTCCACCACCAATATATGAAGCTGATGAAGCAGAAAGCCTGGGGAGAAGAAGATGCCAGCATGTGGATCTAGTGGAGATGATGGAAACAAGGATGGAAGAAAGACGGATCAGGAAGGATCATATGCTAATTCAAAAAATTTTAAAATTAGATCTCTTCATAATCTTGGCCTTATTGATTGCAATCTTCTTCTACTTGGTATACGCAGTTGTATACTGCCTAAAATGCATCGAGTGTTCAGATAAAGCAGCCAAATTGCCAGTTTTCAACATTACTCTGTAAATAAAATTTTCTTTTTTTAAAACTCCAAATGGTTGACCTTGAACATGTTTCAACCTGTCTGGTTGTATCAATTACCCCCACCACCACAATTCCAAAAGACCAATCCTACATGCAAGTCTGGCTTCATTTCCAACTCAGCTACGCTAAAGGTTACACTACACACAATGAAGTGGGAATTACTTGTTGACAGCCTTCAATACCTAAAAGAAATCTATGAAAAATTGCACATGCGGCTTCTTCAAAATCCAGGGATGATAATAAAAATGAACTTGGAATACGACTGTCCACTCATCGACGACAGTATGGATGAAGCAGAAGGGGTAGTCCAAAATACACAAGGAACATGTTGCTGTGAAGAAAATCCTTCAACAACATCAAGCACAAGTCCGGACAGCACATATGGGGATGAAGGAGGATTTTTGTAAATAAAATTAAAAAAATAATTTTTTTTAAAACTTCAAATGGTTGACCTTGAACACGTTTGAACATGTTGAGCAATGTGGATAAAAAACGTTTTTTTTTTCTTATGCCTATTGCTGAATAACAAACTCAGTTGTATAGTTTGCAAAAAAAAATTTTTTTATTTCATCTGACCACTTTACCCCCACCATCTCCTTATCCCCACCACCCTGCCGAGTACCTCGGATACACGGAGAGACTTGCTCAGTTGCTGTTCAACTCTTGTAGTGTGCACATCTCACTTTTTGCACTCAATTTACTTATATTGAGTTTAAATTTAAATATTTAGCCAAATATCAAACATTTCTTAATTTTTCGGCAAAGTTTCAAATAACAAAAAAAAATTTTCACTTTTGGTTTGATTGAATTTTCACAAGTTCCAAGATCACCTGAGAAAGAATAAAAAATAAATATTTCTCAGGAAATATTTCCAATCCGAGTTACCGTAAAGGACGGGCTCGGATGAGTTGTTGCAAAAATTTTAATTTTTTCTTCCTTCTGACCACTTTACCCCCACCACCTCCTTATCCCCACCACTGGGCCGGGTACCTGGGATACCGTCTGTGTACAAGTCAGTACGTCTTCGGACGCGGTGCTGTTCGGATCGCGTGTCGTTTGTCGCACTGTCGGGTGTTTGAAGAAATTATTCTTCGGCTCTCAGTCTCTCGGTGGGTAAGTAAAATAAAAAAATTATTTTTTTTTTTCAAGTGGGGTTGCTGGGACGGGTCAATGACCCCTGACGGATACATTAGGTCGAGAGTCTGATCGCTAGGGAATAAAAAAAATATTTTTTTGCACTTTTGTGGTTCTTTGAGAAATTTCAATTTCTCAACAAAATTTGAGGAATCGCAAAAGTGCAAAAAAATTTTTTTTGTATTCTTGCGTGACCTTGACCTAATTAACGTCAGTGACGTCATCATGACGTCATAGGTGTGACGTCATGTGACGTCATATGACGTCATTAGTGGCCCAGCAGTGATGACGTCATGGCCCAGCAGCCCCACTTTTACACTACTAATATTAGTTATCATTTTGATGTTTGCAATTTTTTATTTTACATAATCGACTAATGTATAGGCTCTCTTGTAACCTCCTCATTCCAAATATCATTTTTTTTCTTTTAATTTTAGATTTTTCATTTAAGTTGTGTTAAGTACGACCTAAAAAACATAATTTTTTATTTTAATTTTTTATTTAATTTTTTACTTAAAAACTTGATGTTGACTATGATGTCGACATTTGGAATACGGCTTACTTAATTGACGCCTAAAGCAATATTAAATTTTTAGGTGTTTATGGTATTAATTAACTAAGGAAATGCAATAAATCAATGTAAAATATGTTTTATTGATACAAAAAATACTAAATTGAATAAGCACACAATGTTACTCTTGGCCTACAATGCATGGTATGCCTTGAAACAATTTCTTGTTTCCTGAATACAAAGGAAAACTTTACATGTAGCACATCTGATCCGGGCTCCATTTGAAGTGCAGCCAGGGAATCTGAATCGATTCTTTGATTAAGCAGTAGGAATTTCCGGAAGATGTAGCACATTCTTTTTCCTCAGCACATCCGGTGGGTGCGCTATCCGACGTTGTTTCCTGGGCGGGGGTATAGAGCTACTGCAGTCGCTATCCGAGTCATTTGTTACAGCTTGTGTACTCACATGGATCAAAAAGTCTGCATTTTTATTTCGGAATTGCATCAGGTCCATAATATCTTTCCTGTGTGTTTGAAGAGCTTTCTGATCTCTCCGGTATTCAATCCAATCGGGTTAAATTGTGAAATCGAAGAAGTGCATGATTACTCTTACCGTCCACTTCCGGGTTCTTGTTGCAATTCTATAATAGCCTAACTATTTATTCTATCAAGGAATCGATCCCCCCATATAAGTGTTATAGTTCTTGACAATAAAAGGCCTTTCAACTTCTATGAATTTTTTAGTGATCTTATACCATCTCCTACACTTGTCAACTGGGTAAGTCCCCTCTTTGTTAGAAATCGTAAGTACTGGTTTTTTGTCAAACATTCAACCAGACACACTTGCCCATCTGACCTGACACTCTGGTCTACGGATCCTCTGCCATCTTTTTTTGATTTCTTGTCCTCTTTAAGCTTACAATTCTTCGGCAGCCGTTGTTTTCAGAGTGTCCCCGTCCCTGACACTTCAGTTTGTAATGGAGCATGTCCATTAGGTATTCTGATGTAAAATTCCTATCCATATACACAGAAATACCTTTCGGAAATGTTCTCAACAGTTTTATGACAGCCTTTTCACCAATAGCCAGGTTACTGAATATGGGCTGTTCAACAATTTGATCTCCTTTACCATTGTAAAAAAATAAGTCTAAAGGTAAGCCATCTGGGGCTGCCGCTACAAATATTTTTATTCCACATGGGTTAGGTTTGGATTTGATGACTTGCCTGGCAGGGCAATGACCCCAAAAGGGGATTATTTGTTCATCTATGGCAACATTTGATGTTTGATCATTAAGAAGGCGCCCTGTCCTAATCAAATTCATGATAGGGATCCAAAATTTGGAAGCAGTATTCTCCTCTAAAGTAACTTCATTGTCATAGACAACGTTTAAATTATTCCTGATAGCGAAAAAATGATCCCTAGGCAAGATTGGCCCGAAATTAGTGAATAAACTTCCTTGTACATTCTGGAACATGTCGACTTCAAAATTCAAAAAGGTGGTGCGGGATCTTCTATTGGCTAACCCAATTTATTGGGTCCATGAATTTTTTAAATTGCTGGACAGACATGAAAGTAACTTTTTTATTGGTTGTGATTTGGAGTGTGATTGGATTTCTCTGCATATTGTGTTGCAAGCTTGGTTTTAAGTTTTGACTTTTTACCATACATTAATGAATGTATGTGTCCCAAGGAATAAAGGTTTTCTCATCTCTCGTTTAATTTCTCATTTATCTGAGCCAAAAAAGGTTTCCAAAGCATAATCTTGATCAGAATTTGCATACTCTGGATCATCAGAGACTTCTGATATACGGGGTGTTACACAAACGTTCGTATGTATCAGGACTTTGTTCTACACATTAAAATAAGCAACAGTTGTTCACGTAAACATATGTCATAAAACGCTTTATTAAGTAACTAGCCGCTATTTTTTTTTTAACTTAATTTTTATCTATTTATTTCCGTAACGGATAGTTATATTACATTCATACTTGGCATTAACCTTTATCACCCTAATGTCCAATTTTAGGGAAATAATTATTTTTTCCGGTGTGTATATTTTGACTGGCGACCATTTAAAATTTTTAAACTCAACTCACAACCGGTAAATTTGATCCAAATTTTACAATAGACAAAAAAGTTGACAAATTAAACTATCAAAAAGTTTACGCCTAGTTTTTTTTAAGATCCTACAACAAGTTACGTAGATTTTTCTGCAGAAAACATTGGTTTTGGGTTATTTTCAAGGAAAAATCTCAATATCTCCGTTATTTGTTGACGGATCTTAGGTCACGGTAAGACCTTAGTCCGGGACCATGATACTGTTTTGTTTTGAGGTCCTCAGAAGCCAAAAACACTGTTCGTTCAAATTGATATATACAGGGTGATTCAGACCACCTGAGCAGTATTTATAGCAGGAGAGCAGAGTGGTTTGAGTTAAAATAATGAAATAAAGTTTATTACCACTAAATCGTATATGGGCTTTCGAATATAAATATTTTCATTAATGTTGATAAAGGGTGTTCAAAAACTGGGGGTCACGGGTTCGAATCTTAAAATCTTATTATATAAACATCCATATTATTTTACATAATTTTAAACGGAGCGTTCAATGGAGCGTTTTAGTGAAAACATAGTGAATTTATCTTTTTCCGTTTAAAAATGGTAGAAATTTTAGTCATAAATGACTCCTGATTCAAAATACTTATTTAAAATGAGCTAAGCTTTGCAATCATGCGTCAAAAGACCGTTTTTTATTAAAAAAGTAAAATTTCAAAAATTTAACAATTTTGAAAATGTTTGCAGTAACAAAACTCTGAATTTCTAAATTCAAACACATATCATTTTGTATATCATCTTAAATCTCTTTTGGTTGTGTAGGAATAATGTAAAAGTGTTATTTTTCCATATTTTATGATTTGAATGTTAATTGTTCAGTTCTTTATAGTATGGAGGTCCCTCTTCGATTGTCGCCATAACATTAAATCACCATGCAAGTTATATGGGAAAATATACGTTTTTACGTTATTACTACAACTTCACAAGAGATACGGCAATAGTGTAAATTACAAATTCGCTCACTTCAACGAGAGATATAAGATGATATAGAATGCTATGTCTTTGCATTTCGAATTATTGAGTTTTGTTTATGTAATCATTTTCAACATCGTACAAATTTTGAGATTTTATCTTTGTAACAAATGTGGTCTTGTGACATATCATAGTAAAGCTTAGCTCATTTCAATTAAGTATTTTGAATCAGGTTTAGGTTATGACAAATAATAAAAACAATTACAGGGTATTCCGTAAATGTCGATTTTTTACAAAAATGGCCGCAATTTTGAAACGGAAAAAAGATATATTCATTCTGTTTTCAGTAAAATGTTCCTTTGAATAATACATTTAAAATTATGTAAACAAATCTACATGTTTACATAAGAAAATATTGAGCTTCAACACAAACCATTTAAAAGAGCTAAAAAATTGGTATTTTGAATTGTTAACTTAGCTTAAATTGTTACGGAGAAATTCCAAAAATATGTTTCCCATGCTATTCTTAAGGTAAATAAAGAAAGCCTTCTATCTTGCTTATTTATGAAAATTTCTGTATAAAATTTTGTATTTACATTAATTAAAAAGGGTTTACCTTATATTTGCTTACAAGTCCCAAAAGGCGTGAAACCTACGCACTCACTCACCCCCATGGAGTTTATGGGGAAATTAAAAGAAACCCATAGCTTGATAATATTTGGTACGTACATTTACTACGTAGGGTTTAACTTATATTTACTTACAAAACCCATAAGGTGGTAAACCTACTTCCTCAACCCCATAGTTTTTATAGGAATATAAAATAGGAAATATACTAATTCGATTGTAAATTCGCTGAGTACGCAGATCTACTACGACGGGGGTATTTTTAAATTTATAAGGATTTTCAAATATATTCAACCAGCAACTATTGTGTTCTGTTCACGATTGCACTTATGAATGAATAAACATCAGTTCAAGTACGGTCGGTTTGTTTCTCATTGTGCAATAAACTGAGTGGCAATAAATGCGGCAGCTGATTTACAATACTGGGATATATTGTTTTACACTAGATTAAACGTTGAACGCCATACATGAATTTCAACGCCGAAATCGATAAATCGCTTAAGCCAGAATTATGAGTTTTCGTTATGATGTAATTTATATAAACGATTTGTGTAATGAGTTTATGCGTAAACTAATATTCTTAATAGATAGAAACAGTTTAGGGTCAGTGCTCACCTTTGAAATTAAAGGTTGCCGGTTCGATCCTGAGAAAATTTAGTAGGTTTTTTAATGGTTCGAAAGAATTAGTGTCATTACGACACTTAATGACACTAATTACTTCTTGATATGAGGAAGGGCACAAATAAAGAGATGAACAAGTACTTGGCAATCGGATACAATTTTTTTATGCAACAGGGTCATTAGAAAACAGATTATTTCCTATATTTGCAAAGAAGGAATTGAATGAACTGGCAATGGATCTGGGATCTGGCGTAGATATACAACCTTTTGGCATGATGTTGTAGGCCTCATTTTACAAATTTTGCCAAAGTTACACGCCGTAAGCATGTTCTTTCTCTCGCTGGCCCAAAGGTCACACAAGCTTTGTCCTCTCGAGTCCCATCTCTATTCATCTAATTCCTTCACATGTTGTCATCAATTTTCAGAACCTGTAGCAATTCTGCTCTTCTCGCTTGGTATAGATTTTCATCGATGTTAGGGATGGCCGTTGCTCCTTAGTCGGTGTCGGAAAACAAGCATACTCGCTTCCTTAACTTTCCTACGGTTTACTTTTTGGGTTGCAACCTCTTTTTTGACTCCTCAGGGAAATTGATTTTTAGTTTTCCCTGGACTAACGCCACGTGTCATCTTTTTGTAGATTAGTCTTCCGGCCTCTTCTTTCTCATTCATTGCCAATGCTTATAATTTCCTGCGAGTTGAGTAAGTGTTCCTTTGGGAGAGGTTTACTCTTTTCCGGCAACAAACTTACAAACTATAGAATTATAACATTTAGCGAGATTGGTCGTTACACAGTGCAATAGTCTAAAGGAGTAAAAGTTTAGAAAGTTGTTGGCTGACATAATGTGATTCAGTATTTTCAACAATAATTACTTCTTAGTTTTTAAGTACGTTTATTAGTTGTACATTATTTTATTTCCAATTACCCTTGATGAGTAATATTACAATTTTAAATTTATAATAAAATACATTGGTGTTATTTATTAACAAACAATGAACACCCTTAGCCTATATCACTAAACCACATGTCACTAAACTATCTCTGCTTTAAACAGGTAACAATTTTCTCTCTATCTCTCTCTCTCTTTTTTATCTTACTGGCAGTAAGTATCTTTAATTTTAGTTGTTGTTGAGAAAATGAAATGTACATTTATGTAACAATGCCTATTGTACAGTATTGTATTTAATGGCAATAAAAATCTTTGAATCTTTGAATGTTTATGTAATGTGGTTATGAGATATTAATAGTCTATTATTATCTTTACTTATCAGATTTTCATAGATTGGCCATCGCAGGCCGAAAATTTTGTTTGCTTTTTCTAACAGGGCTGCATAATAAACCTAAAAACAAAAAAGTGTTGTACATCGGAGTCAAAAACTCTTACTGTTGTATACGTGCAAGAGCTCAGAGCATTGCCCAAAAACATTGCTATACCTGAACATGTATGTTATAAGAATTAGTCCAAAACCTCCACTGCGATTGAGATCGATATAATAGTAGAAGGGTTCAAAAAGAGCAGAGAGATGTACAACTTGAAGTATGTGAACGTGATTGGTACATAACCAGTTGATATATTATAACCTATCCAACTGTTAATAATTACTTTTGTTACAAAAGTAAAGGTTTGTAAAAGTTTTATAACGTGTTATTTGCTTTATTTTTTTATTATAATTGTTGTTTTATTACTTTCAGGAGATGGTGACAGCAGCGTAATGGCAAAACTGATTGAAGCCCAACAGTAGGACTGGCTACGACAATCAATGAAATTGAATGCACAAACCATCTACTAAGAAATTACGTAAAAAAAGCTTAGAGATGTTGGTGAACAAATAAGGAATGAAGTTGGTCCTGTTCCTGGGGAACTGAGAAACAAAGTAAAAGCAAACCTCCTCAGATTGAGGTATATAAGTTTATTTCACAAATAACCAGGTTTTTTTACTGTTTTTACTGTAAATCTGTGGAAATTGAGTTTCCACATGATACCACCACATAGATAATGATTTTTTAGTAAAATTCCAAGCTGAATTTTAACCGTAATTACAAATGGTATAGTATACCTAAATAACAACACATATTTAATAGTCTACTACGGAACAGGTAATGAACTTACGATCCAACGTTTAATAATTGTACTTAAGAAATATTAAAAATTATAATATTACTATATTTAAAAGTGTAGTATTACATAAGAAACTTAGATGAATACATTAGAATATGTTTGCGTTGATTAAATTACGTTGCTACAATCATTTGTGTCTTCCCCGATGTCCAAGGACAAGACACCTGATGCCGGTGTAGATGTCGAACGTTGAGGGGTTGGTGTCCGTGTTGGTGGCGTTGGCTGCTGGGTGCTTGTTTCTTGAGTTTTTTGTTAGCTCTTTGGATATCTGTACTCTTCACTGGTTGAAGTTTGAGGGTGAATTTGTCGAATGTATCGGTTAGTGTATTGTGAATGTATGGATTGTAAAAATTGTGGAGGCACCTGAGGCTGTTGTTGCTGATAGTACATTTGAGACTGATTGCCGGGATACGGATAGTGGATTTGTTGGTACTGTGAAGTGGGGAACTGGCTGGTTTCTTGCTGATTGCTTCCTTGGGCTTTTAAACCTCAAGAGTGCCGATATGAGATTCTAAGAACTGTTCATTGGTAAATGTTTTTAATGCAGATAGCAGACTCTTGTAGAACCCAAGGTATTGGTCTTCGCTTTCAGTTTCATCTAGGATTTTCATCATTTTAAGCTCAAACTCATCCTGGTTTCTCTTCCTTTTCTTTGTCACTTTTGTTTTTTCAGGCTGCACTTGAGTAGAAGTGTCAGGATCATCTATTTGTTCCGATGGTGACAATGGAATATCGCCTTTTCGTGCGCGTTGATAGAGGACTCTAAAATTTTTGTTTGACAGCTTGTTTAAAACCTGCAGCTGGTCGTGGTATACGTATTTTATTATTTTGCTTGTGCAGCTCCAGATTTTTTGGTGTCCATTTATTTTTTGATTTGCTTAAGCCACCCATCTCTTATGTTTCGCCATTTCTTGATCAAGCTGTCACCTGAAATAACACCCTGCATCAATTATTTAATATAAAAAGACTTACTGTAACTAACAGTAGTGCCATTCATTTGAAGGTTGAATTTTTTCTTGTGTCAAACATTTTTATGGTTGTCAAGCAATGAATACGGAACAAGTATAGGTGTCTTCGACAAGTTAGCGTGAGGCAGAGAGACACCGGACCGAAGTAATCGGTTTTTTCAACTGCCACCCCAACAGCCGTCATAAAACTGTCCCAGCGTGGCGTGACGCGTGACTCACCTACATTTGGAAAATTCGAACTGTTTTATTTTTTTGTTATATGAATTCGGAATGGACACCATATTAAACACCGTCTCGATTTACTGATAAATTTTATACCAAATGTAATTTCATTCCTACGACATTCAAACTGCAACGAATTATGGAGCCTACTCGAACTTCTCACTGTTTCGCACTTGTACAGCTTGAATGTTGACGGAATTTGATCAAATTTTGTGTTAAGTCTTTCAAGGTGGGGACAGTTTTATAGCTAGCCGGTGGGGTGGAAGTTGAAAAAACCGTTCGGTCCGTTGATTCTCTGCTACCAGCTCAAAGTACCGAGCTGGGAGCCAGGCCAGGTCGAGTCAAGGCCAGGCCGAACGGGCGTGGCTCTCTTTATCACTGAAGGAGGTCACCTTCGGCTGTGCCTAGCCCTGGCGGAGGTGGCTTTGCCAATCGCGCTTACTGGTTGTCTCACTCTAGCTCCCAAAAAAGGAAAAAAATAGTGAGGATGTCGGGGATCTGGGGCTTCCGTGACCTTCGGGCGCGGTTGCAGTGTAGCCGGCGTCTTTGACGTGCGAGTTTCCAGTGACCTAGTATTCCGAGTATTCCGCTTGGGAACTACCCCAACTTACCAAGGAAAACAAAAAATGGGTACCTCTGGTTCCGGTTCAAGCCCCTCATACCTCGAAATTTTGAAATTTAACAAATATTTCTCTCTGTGACGTTGCAAAGTAACTCGATTTTCCTTAGTAATATTTGTTAAATTATAAAATTTCGAGGTATGAGAGGCCTAATATAACTATTCAACTAAACACTTACCAAGTTCAAAGAAAATCGGTTGAAAACCGGCGCGTCAGAAACAGGGAAATAAAATACCATGTTTTGCATTAAAAGCCGTTTGGTTAACATTACCAACTGCGCAACAATGGGCTACTGGCACAGGGGTGGAGATGACTTAACTGTTCAGAAGAGAGTTTTCAAATACAGGTTGAGAAGACGAAGAAGATTGACTGAATCACTTTTGGCATTTTGAGCAATAAGTATCGGATCTTTCATCGTCCAATGAATGTGAACATCAATTTAGCTGTAAAGATAACCAAAGTCTGTGTAATTCTACACAACTTTGTTAGAGTAAGGGATGGAAATAGGTTAGAAGATGCATATTCTGTTGTAGGATGGGAAGATTTGCCAGTACGTACCAATCAAGGAACTAACCATCGCGAGGTGGGATCAAGTCAATTTAGGCCAGGCACGTTTTAGATCAGTACTTCAGGACAAACGTTCGATCAGTCTCATGGCAGTTAAAAACAATCTAAATCATCACTCATGGAAAAATTTGTGAACTGTTTACAATTATGATATTCATACTAATAGCGTTATACTGTATACAGTTAAGGGGATTTGATACTAATTGTGGTACAACTATTGGCCTTTACAACGGTAAACAACATACATAAATAACAATGAAACTTAGAAGTATGTCCGTTTTCACTCGAAAAATTACAAAAATTTACTTTTCAGACACTTTTCAGTTAGAAAATTAAAATCGGTATGCATTTTTCTTACGTAATAAAAACTACACAAAAAATCGTTCTAATAAACATATATATATATATATATATATATATATATATATATATATATATATATGTACAATATCCTTAGTTTCATTACTAATCGTTCGTTTTAAAAAGATTAAAATATAAATTCCAACTACCAAATCTAAAAATCCAACCAACTCTTACCAAATCAATAAATAAAAATCGGCCGTTTTTAGGGGTTTTTTTTAGGAGCAAATAAACTTAAATAAGAAATTTCTTACACAATTAACAACCACAATCTCAACGTTCTAAAATTTAAATTAAAAATTATTTGGAAAATATATCAGGGTTTCATACTTTTTTACCTCTTCCCATCATATTTGAAATAATTTTTTAATTTTTAAAATTTACTTATTCGTTGTGTTTTTAGTTTTTTTTTTTTTTTTTTTTTTTTTTTTTTTTTTTTTTAATATGCCTCATTTTGACACTTAACAGTTGTATTATTCCTGTTCTAATAATTTTAAATAAGTTGGGAAATAGAGAATTTCCGATAGGGAGGAAGCTATTACCATAGGTCTCATGGTAAGACCTAAGCCCGGGACCATGTTACTTTTTTGTTTTGATCTGCCCAGAGACCAAAAATAATAGTAATTTATTTATCATCAATAAAACACACATACACATAATTTAGTGTTGTATTTCCCAGCAGAGCCAAAAATTACCACCAAATGTGGTAATTACCATTCTTGACAAGGGAGCAAATTATAATTTTTCCGTTAAAATTTGTTCTTTTTAAGTCATCATATGGTGATATATGAAGGGGCAAGTATGACATTGATGAGATGGATTTGTGCGAGGAAGGTGACCTAGAAGCTAGCAAAGGTCATAAACGGACAACGGACAAAGGACGAATTAAAAGAGTAACTATAATCTAATTTTCAAATAGTTGAATGATGGTGCCTGAATCCGTTGGGTGGCCCCAAAACTAAAAAAAAGGAATGAATTAGCTTTTTATTTTTTTGTAAAGTGTGCCATTCTGACATTACAGCCCACAAAAACACAAAAATGATTTCATTAGACATCATCACTCTGACAAACATCAGCAGAGATATAAAGACATCTCCTCTACGAACGATTTGAGGAAGACACTGGAGAGTTCTCCTCATGAAAAAGTCTAAAAGTACTGAAACAAAAATCGTAGCTTTCGTGGCAGAAAACATTTTGCTATTTACATTTATGGACGTGTTAAGTGAGACATTAATTAAAAGAAAGTTTTCCCTGACTCAAAAACAGTAAGCAATTTTAACCAACATAGGACAGAAGCAACAGCTGTAATGAAAAATTGTCTTAGTTCGACTTTGAAAATGCTCTTTGAGAGAAACTTACACAACCAGACTGTTTCTAAAGTTTGATTGTTGATGAAACCACAAACTACAGTTCCGTAAAAAAAAATCAGGATTATTGTTTTATTTTTTATGACAACTCCTGCAGTGTCAGACCAATTTTTTCGAATTAATTGAAATACCGTCATCAACTTAGAGATACATGATGGATTGTGCTTTAAAACCTATTTTCATAAAAAGGGAATTTCATTCGAAAACATAGTTGGGTTTTCAGCTGACACTACAAAAGTCATGGTTGGGACAGTGTGTAACTTAAGTGCTTTTCTCAAGCACAGGTGAAAGGTGCAGAAAGACATTTTTCCCATAGTAATTATTGAAAATTAAGGTTATTTTAGTAGAAAAAACCCTAATAACTCCTTGTTTGTTTTCTGATCCCTACAAACTTGGTATCATTAGTTAACAAATTTTATTTGTCAACTGTAAAAATTTTATAAAATTTTCCAGTTTTGAGTTTTTAAGTTTAAAATAGCCACCATTTCGAAAATACACATCTGAAAAAATAATTCTTTGCCTGAAAATATACATTGGTGTGACAAGGTTCATACCAAATATGAACTTAATGCAACCATCCGTTACGGAAATAAAAATTATTTTGTGTAAGAAAACAAAATGGCGGCTAGTGACTGAACAAAATTTTAGAACCTTATTTGAATGATACCAACTAACCCAAACCAATTATTGTCTCGCTGCATGGAACAAATATACAAAGGTGTTCTAGGAAATTCCGGGACATCTTATATATACTCTTTTTCTCGTGATTTTTGTTTCATTTCGATTGTAAGTACTGGCCACAAAGCTATTACTATCTTAGACTTATTATTCTATTATACCATAGATTTAATCAACATATATATATGATAATTGTTGATTAATATATAAATAATTTTTTATTATATATATATTACAAAAACGTTTCTGTTATATTTTAATTAGGTAATGCCTTTTGACAATACATTTCATTTTACACCTCTTTATAGCTTAATTTGAAAAACATTGCACGCTTTTTCAGTATGTACTTTTAAGCCATGGTGGCAATTTTTGCAGGAGCTGTTGATAATTTAAGTAAATTGGATTGGCAACATTGAATGTTTGGAACCCCTCTCTTTGGGACCGTATTTTACTTATTATTTTTGTTTTGTTTTAATTAATGCTATTTAGATGAATTCTTATTGATTACTCAGAATAAAGTTAAGAAGGATTTTTGCCAGAAACATTTAAAAACATATAGTAATATTAAAAAACAAAACTTTTACTAGTTTGATAGTATTTGGTAATATGTAACCTTTATACAAAATGTCCCTCATAAAAATCGTTCTTTACTTTATTGCGAGTAAAAAAAACATAAGTAAAAAAAACAAACAAAAAATGGGGTCCTAAAGAGACGCGTTAACATTATTCAGATGGACAGTAAAACCAATATGGCGGTATAGAAGCCGGCTCTTAAACGGAAATAACCCACTATTTAATTAATATAAAATATGACTATAATCGATCCAAAGGACAAAACATAAACATACAATACATTTTGTAAATTTTATCTAGTGTTACGACAAATAAGAAAACACGTGGCAACAAGGATGTTGATTTAAAGACAGATTTTTTTGTACAAGGGGCTCCTGGTGTTATCGTTATTGATAAATGCGCGAATTTGAATTTTTTTAGAATTAAAACTTTGGGAAGTTTTTAACGAATCAGACCAATGTGCGGCTACCGACGAGGTTCAAACACACTTGAAAAGTTAAAAGTTTCTATTTAATCGTTCGATTTCTTTTCGCGCAGATCAACAAAACAGCATTTGTTCTAATTCGGACACGCTACTTGCAAGAACTGTGTTTTGATTTAACGTGACGAAGTTCACTTACATTTAAATTCCGAAAGTCGACACTCAAGACCCCCTAGCACACGCGTACCGCTCCACGGTCGAGCAGGAAGCGAGGGCGAGTCGTCCCCTCCCTACCCTCCTGGACATTCTTATCAAACTCACATCGCAAAGACCTTGGTCAATGAACTTTGACATCAACACAATTATTAAAATTTTAATCAGAATATCGGCACACTTGAAAAATTTTGCGAAACCACTTTAATCGCACTAAAACATTCATTTAGGGAAGAGCTTTCACTTTTTCCAACGAAGTCAGTTTTACACTGTCTACTTCCTTAACTGCGACACTGTTGTCCACTATATTAACAATTAGCTATAATAATACAAAAATCATAGTTAATTATTCCTACTATAGCAAGAGGCGTCATGGAAGTTTGTTTAACAAACTTAACATTTCTTAATAGTTGATGAAAAACAACAATCAAATAATATGATAGAAAGAATAACATAAAACTGTATAATACGGTCATGTAGCACCAACGACCATTTGTCGGTGCGAAACGTATGTGTTCACTCTCACATTTAGTTGATTTGTGACGCCATAAATACACCTGCCATTATCGTTTGTATTTCAATACAGCTTTGGTGAAATCGAACAAACAATTTTGGCCTACAAATTGTAAATGATTTAACTATGTGAATATCCTAAAATATTATATCATTCCAAAGTGATTACTGTTTTAAGTTAGTAATTTCCTAGTATGATATTTGTTGTGGTGTGATGTAAAAATAATAAAATTACATGGTTGGATATATACTTTTTTTATAATCGAAACAACACTTCACATCATAAGCTGTAGGCATACATTGGACTGGAACATCATACTAGGAAGAAGAAAAACATAAACAGAAAAAACCTTCCCAATCCATAGTCACTACTGTAGGCTGTGTTACAACCAAATATAGTTCACTTCATATTATATCAATGTTATTAATCATATTACATTAACTTTTACAAAAGGAAAAGGCAAGAAATTAACTTTAACCCATGCTAAATATGCTAAGAAAGTATTAGAAAAATAATTAGAAGTCCTAATCCATCGGAGACATTTTCAGCGCCCAACTAACATTCTCCACAACAAGTTTCCTCATTAAGCTAAATTCAAACTTTCCTGCCACAACGATATAGCTTTTAGCTAAGTTTATGTCTCTTTACATTTTCTCAAACAAAGTAATCTTATCGTTCCTTATCCTTTGTTTTAGTATATCATTCCCAAATATTTGTATCTATATTTCTGTAGCATACATTCCGTATGAAAATACCTTTGCATGCATACTCAGTGAGTATGAATTTGTTAATTTTTTAATTTCCCTATGAATAGCATTAGTGTGAGATTTAGGTTTGCTGTCATGGGGCTGTTATTGGCAAGCATCGTAGCCTATTGAATAATATGTTAAATGTAGTATAGTACTTTGTTCATAGAGCCATAAGTTAATGATCCTGACAAACGAATCAACTGGTCTTTGTTAGTAACAAGGCTCCAGCTCATCGGATCCATCGCACTCAATCAAGTTTACCCTTCAATCATTCTCACCTGCACCACAGAAAGCGTCGGTGTCTTGAGAAATGCATCGTAATTTTGAATTTTACTGTACCATAGTGCATTAGAAAATAATTTCCTTCAAAAATGCCTTATTCCATTAAGTGTTAATCCAGATTATAACACCAACTTCATGAAGATTAAGAAAACTTTGAGTCATGTCCATTTAGCTGCCATATCCATTATCAACTTAAACAAAAAGTACCTGTAATTATTTTGATTAACATTTAAAAAATAATTAATTAAAATACTTGCTACGTAATAGCGTTCACGGGTGTCAATGTACTGTTCAACTTACCCATATAGCCTGGAAATATCAAATTTAAAATAAGCATATTTTTCCCAAATGTTTTTCTTTTATGTTTAACTTCATTGGTAAACTTTAGAATATTAATAACTTATTATGTCGAATCATTGAATTAATAATGAGCTATAGGCAATTAGCCTTGACCTATAGTATTGACATTTCTTTTGATTCATCAAAGTATCGTAATGTACTCTCTATCAGGCCTACTTACAAAGAATGATATTACAGGAACATAAAGACCTACATAGAACTTATTTATTTAATTTCAACGGCGACCGCCAATTTGTACATAGGCCTATTAAATTTGACTTTACAATAGGTTATAGAACTGTACTCTAGATTATCAATTAGTGAAGTTACCTCATTGAAAAACAAAAAAATTATTCACCAAAAAATTCAATGCTATTTCTGTAATTTATGATTCCAATTCTAAGTAATGACCCGTAACTGATTATATCCCGGTAACTGATCGTTTTCTAATTTCCTTTTCAGATGAATAGAGTTTGTTTAGTTGAACAGTCTTTCTGACTAAAATTAATTACACCACTTGATGAAAACATTGCATCTGTATCTGTTATCTTTATCACAGTTTAAATTAATTATATTAGTAAAATTCAGAATATTTTAGTCATGTTCTATGTAAACAAAACAATTCTATGTTTTATTTTACTTTATTAAAACTCCATTTTTTGTTTTTGGTAGTCTTTTGTTGTATATGTATGACCGTTTCAATAAGCAAATCATTACACGTAACAACATTAAGAGTTGAGTTATTAAACCAAACGCAAACTATTTACATAGTTAATTCGTTATGATATTCTACACTAATTAGAGGTCAACGAAAGCATTCTGACGAAGTAGTGTTATAATAGAACTGCACTTTAGATGGTTGTTCCATTAGGATTCATGATTTAGTTTCTTGGTGTACAGAGTGTGATCTGGTGTGAGTGAGAACGACGATCAGATCAATCGACATCGGGGTTTAGCGAATAACTATAAAGTCTACATTTTTACTAATTTATTTATCATATTTGATAAAATATTATATATAAGTAGTATTCAAAAACACTTGGAACAAATAAAAAATGCAGTGTTTATCCTGTACTAGGATTATATGATCGATCAAAATAAAGTTTGCTATTTATTTTCGTACATGATAATCAAATTAGTTGTACTTATGTATTCTGTATAACCGGACTAGTTTTAATTTCATACATCAGTCGTTAATGAACTGGGCTAATGTAATTTATTGCGCTGTAGTTACATGTTTTATTACCAACAAGTGTCATTATGCATAATGCCATTATTGATCGTGCAAACGAACATCCTTACATAATTTTGTAATTATTTTAAAAGCAAACGAAAATTTTATTTCAACAATAAGACTTACGTACTCAACTTTTTCACATGAAACATGTTCGATAAGCTATATTTGTAACTAACCGTTAAGAAACTTAGATGAAAAGTGGCATTTTTAACAGATATATTTGTAAGCTATTTTCATGGGAAACGTCAAATACCCATAAAATTTTGGGAAAACTCGAGGCGATCGAGTATCCTCAATCACTAGGGTCAACTAATGCAACTACAATTACAAGGGTCGACTCGGGGAGGGGAGAATCGAATACCCACAGCGGCCGTGGCCATGTAGACAGACCGGCTAGAGAACGGAAAATGGAAAATTTGTTTCCCAGCCTTCAAGCCATTTGATGTTCCTCTGAAATTTTCGAGATGTCGTAAGACAAAGTGAATAATTGCTTGTGAGAGACCATATAAACGTGACTTTTAAAATTCATTTGTAACAATTTTTACATTTTAAATAACTACTGCCAATACTAAATTAAAACTTCGGTTGACAGCAATGGAGTCTTTTGCTCTCAAAAAACAATTCACTTTTCCGCACTTCGAAACGAACTGTTTTATAAATCTGAAATCTCCAACTTTCGAACTTGCTTTTCATCCGTCGCTCAATACAATTTCTGCAGCCATGCCTCCCATGGCAGTGGAGTGTGCTAACTGAACTCGCCCAAATACCACAACTCACCCATGGTGGCAAACCTACATTTTCATTCCCACGGCGTACTATTTATGAGGAAAATAAAAAATTCCTCTAATTCCGTTTGGAAAATCGCTGAGTTTCCAAGTTCGATCTGCTGCAACGGGGTTTTATAATTATTCTTTTAATAATCTCGAAGATATGAATATATACATACATACACAGGGTGTCTTAGACCATCCGTACACCCCTTTTAAAATCTACACAATAAATTTTTTACAAAAAAAATTGTCCCATTATAGGTAAACAAGTTGCGCTCTATCCATTGATGATAATTTCAATGTACAGGATGTTCCAGAAGTAACCCATCTAGACCGGAAGTCATTAGTTTTAAATACGAACCCCCATTTTTATGATATTTTTGGCTTCTAGACATATTTTAAGACTACTTTACAATTTAATGTGTACCGGTACCCGTAATCCTAACGGTTTGGGAGATAATGGCGGTGGAAGTTTTGTTTTTTCCCATAAGAACAACACGGAGCAAATTTTCATATTCATTAAAACTGAAACTTTTACCTTTAACATAACTGTCCAAGCATAAAATATCTCATAACCTCATTTTAAATAATATATCATCATGACATATCGATTTTCACTTAATTAATTTTAGTTTTCTAAACATTTAAAATAATCTCCGCCATATTGAAAAATGTATGGAAAAATAAAATAATTTATGACAAAACTATTAATGTATGATGCTAAAGTGTTCAAAAGAAAAAGATAAGGTATTTCTATGCTTATTAGTTTAACTGGAAGTTAACAGAGATAATGGCTGTGACATTTAGCCCCATGTTATTCTTATGGGAAAAGATAAAACTTCCACCTCTATTATCTCCCAAACCGTGAGGATTAGGGGTACACATTAGAATTATGTGTAGAATAAAAAAATACCCTAAAAAAGGGGGTTCGTATATAAAATTAATGACTTCTGGTCTGGATAGGTTACTTCTGGTACACCCCGTACATTGAAATTATCATCAATGGATAGAGCGCAACCGCTTTACCTATAATGGCACAATTTGTTTTTGTGAATAATTAATTGTGTAGATTTTAAAAAGGGGTGTACGGGTGGTCTGGGACACCCGTTATATATATATATATATTTGCATATAAATATATACATTTTCTTATTTGGAGAAGTGTTAAACGACTGTTATAGTAATAAAAATTTTATGAGAGAGAATAAAATGAAATGAAATAGATAAATTGCTAGTTTTCGTTTATTAAAATAAACGTTTTCAAACAAGAAAGAGAGAAGGATGAAACTTTGACATAAGTTTCATATGTCAAATTTTCAAATATGAAATATATGAAAAACATGTCAAAGTTTCATCCTTCTTTCTATTTTTCTAATATTTCTCTAACTAGAATAAAAAATACTGCTGAAAGACATTGTATTTTAATAACTGATAACATTTCCCATGAGGAATAATAGAAAGTGTGTCACTGGACACATATGTACAAACCATCTCTCCAAATCAAAACACACTAGAGTACCCACTAGAGTGAGCAGTGGTTCAGAGCACTAGAGTCCAATTATTTAAAATTAATTGCAGGAACAACGTTTGCTACGTTGTTGTAACGTTTAAAATGTCCTTAAAATATGTAACAACGCAATTCTAAATGGCATTAAGATAAAAACTGACTAAAATCATACAAACAAACAATGAACGTGTTACTTAGGTATTACCTAAATAATTTATTAACTATCATGAACCTGGTTTACTCTTTAACATTTAGTAAAAACACTGCATCATTGCAAAAACGTTACAAAAAAAAGGTTTTTTGGATTTCACAATCCATACTTAATTTATATACAAAGGGTTATTTTTGTGATAGGAGCTCCTACACTTGTCTACTGATTTTTATTTTTTTGTGTCGTTGGTTAGGGATTGGTCTGCAGCTGTTTCCATAAAAAATGTATGAGAATTGGACTTGAGATAAAATCCCAATCAATCATTGATATTAGAATTTCCACATTACAATACGATTAGGATTGGGTTAAAAGGGGTCTAAAGGGCCCCTTTCAGAACATCATGTAGTGCTTCACCTGCTCCCATTTGGTGCCTTTATTTTAAGTCCAATAAAGGTAGGAGGGGTTTAAATCAAAGATAAAGACTTGGGCTTTTGATTCGCTTTTTCATTTTATTTTTAATCCATATCAAGCGATAATGGTCAAAAGTTGACTAACTTTAGGTAAACTTTATATCAATTTGAACAAATTCTGTGTTGGCTTATATGAACCTCAAACCATAATAGCGTATTCTCTATGGGTAAATTCGCTAAACTAAAAATAATAAATGAAAATTGGTTGGAAACGTCCTTAAAATATGTTACAACGCAATTCGAAATGGCATTGACCTTTGTTTAAATTTTACTTTACATCGTAAATATAAAATGACATACAGTAATCTTTAGACTTAACAAATGACAGATGCGCATGCTGTGATTTTTTTTTTTTTTTTTTTTTGAGGGAGAGGCGGAAAAATGCATTACGCACACAGGTGGCCAGCCTGTAGTGTGGGGCTCCCCTAAAAACGAGTTTACCCACTAAAAAACCTCCTCTACTCTTTAGGAATCTAACCTGGAATTGTTTGTCACATTACGTCAGGCTAGGCCTAAATTTGGCTTACGCCCGTGGGGCTCGCTCCTTATCCAGCCACTCGATCAAGGGATCTAGGCCACTTCACGGTCCAGATCGGTTTTCTTTTCCAGGAGGATGCCCCGGACGAACTGTGACAAACAATCCCAGTTGCCCTCATCCTCCATAATCTTTTGGCAGACCGAGTCCACCGAAAATGCACCAAAGATTTGTGTGGCCTCCAGGCGGGGCCCTTCCCAACGGGGACAGCGGAAGAATGTGTGTTCCGCATCGTCGGGAACACCCGGGCAATAAATGCAGTCCGGTGAACCGGTCTTTCCCATACGGTTCAGGTACGACCGAAAATAGCCGTGACCTGTCAAAAATTGGGTCAGGTAGTAGTCCACCTCCCCATGCCGCCGTTCCACCCATGGTTGGACCTGCTTGATAAGTCGCGCAGTCCATCGTCCTCGGGTGTCGTGCTCCCAGCTGTGATGAGCACTCTAGGTTTGCTAAGATTATTAATGTAAGAGGCATCAACAAAACTTCTTTTTTAGTAGGATACTTAAAACAAATTAAATCAATTTTTTCTACTGCATCTTTTAATGCAGTAAAATAAATCAAGTCATGTTGTAGCTCGAAGTGTACCATAAAATATTTTAAAATTAATTTTTATTCATCGCTCGAGTATTCAGCCGATTCAGCCCGATTATTGAATTTCGTCACTTAAATGGGCCACCGAGAGTAACTACAAGAAAAATTTTATAAAAACCAACAAGGGTCGTTTTTGCTGTGATCAGAGCAGCGCCTGGCCAGCGCGGGGATGACGTCAGCAGCGTGGCGGCGCGGCGATGACGTCAGCAGCGTGGCGGCGCGGCGATGACGTCAGCAGCGTGGCGGCGCGGCGATGACGTCAGCAGCGTGGTGGCGCGGCGATGACGTCAGCAGCGTGGCGGCGCGGCGATGACGTCAGCAGCGTGGCGGCGCGGCGTCGCGGGACCCATATCTGCCGTTACCAAGGCAAAAACTGTAATTGCATTCTGCCCCCTTGCTCAGTGAAATGTCAAGTTTTGTTATGTATCTAGTACATTGTTAGTTATTTTAATATTATATCAAACCTACAATGTAACGAAATGTAAAATTAATGAGCCATTCTAGGTAGGCCTAATGGCTAATAATAAAAAAATAATAAATAGTAAATAAATAAAAATAATAAATATAATAAAAAACTGGGTTTTCGAGATTCATGTAGAAATTCATTCAAAGATCTGGGGTTTTTAACTTTGCCAAGTCTCTACATTAATTTTAGAAACTACCCTTCATTGCAAATTCAAAGGCCAACTTACTCAAGGACAAGACATCCATCAATATCCTACTAGAGCTAGACTAGATTTTCGCTTAGAAAGGCATGGAACAACAGCTTTTGAGCACCTCCCTTCACAGATGGGCGTTAAGTTTTTAAACAAACTTCCAGATAATTTAAAAGCGTTAAACAACCCTACAATTTTTAAATCCCTACTTAAAGCAATACTGACGTCATTGGCATTTTACTCTGTCGAGGAGTTCATGGCCCATCGCTTTGAGATATAACCAACATAGTTTGTCCGTATACTCTTTTTATTAATCCACATTTGTGTGTAAATGTGTATTTTTTATTTTATTAAATGTTGTATCGGTGTGGTCAGCTATTATATTTATATATTTGTGCCATTTTATTTGTATATTTGAGGCAAATGTATTATTTTAACAACCTTTTATTTAAACTGGCCAAATTTTAGTACACTAAATATATATATTTTTAAATTTTTTTGTAATTTAATTTTCATATTTTAGACTGCCGTATGTTTGCTTTTTGTATAAATACTCAGACCTATTTCTTATTTATGCTATGACATGACGTGTATTTTTTTATACGATGACATATATATTTATTGTTATTTATAACATGACGCTTGCTACACAATGTAACAATTGTATATTTTTACGGCAATAAAGATATTTATTTATTATATTACTTATTTATTCTTAATAGCCAATAAGTACGCCTTAGTATAAGTAGATTATAACTAGTTTGAATAGACTAGTTGTATCTATAGATAGTTCAGAAGTGTTCCTCGGCTGTTAACAAATGTAAAATATACATGCAGGGTGTGAAAAATATTTTTACTGATAACAGAATTAGTCATCGTCACGATAATCAATCTTTTGAACTCAGGTGATGGATACATTGTTCTTCCCTTTCCTCTTAACTACGCAACCCACTTAAGTTGATGGGTCTGTTAATGAATGTTATTAATTCAGTAATGTACTCCGAGGTTTAGGTGAGTAGTTTACCACCACCCTCCCTGGCTTTAGTAACGATATTTCGGCAATCTTACGATAAATTTTATGTAAAAGATGGTTTTAAATGAAACAACCGTCTATTCACAACGTCAATTTAAACTAATATAGGTTGGTTTACGCTCTTTATGTGACCCTATTATTATGGAAATCCACAATTTGAAATAAAATGATATTTTTTTTTAACCTTCTCAAAATGCTTACACTTTTACATAATACAGGATACTCTCCATTCAAAATACACACATAGTTCTCACAATTTACTACCTAAAATCATGAATACAATCTTATCAATATTTGTAATGCTAGTTGAAATTCAATTAAAAGGACCTATAAAAGGGCCCCGAAGTAATAACCTGTACTTGAACCTACATATGTACTTGTTCTTCCCACTCTAGTGGTAGCTGTCAGCAATCAACAGGCTAGTAACAATCTTATACATACACGTTCAATACATTATGTCTAGGTATAATCAAGCGACTTCATATTATTCAAAAAAGTTATGACACAAAATCTTACAATTTAAATTTTTTTAAACCTTAAACGAAACGAGAAAAAACTGATTATAACCAAAACGACAGTGTTTTGATGATTTAAGTTGAAGAACCTCGATGTAAAATAAATTAATAAAAAACTGCATTAAAGTTTACATCCAAATCTATATAGACATTAACTATATAAAAAAATGCCCCTCAACACTTGTGATAACGCATCGAGAAACATTTTAGTATTATCACGATTGAGTCGGTGTATCTTAACCAATTTACATATTTGTTTTATTGCAAATGTTTTTAATACTGTCGTTAAATGATTAAAATATGTTGGTGCTAAATAAGTATGGAACTTCTTTTATAGTGGCAATTTGGGTTTAAAAACATTCAGCTTTGAATTTATTTAAATATCGATTAACAAATACAAGGCTACAAGACAAAGCAGTATTATTTATAGCGATTACTCTTCAATTCTTGTGCTATTCTCTGCCGGCTATTCTTTGATGTAACTTCACTTTGTAACTTACACGTTTTAATAATAAAACTGTGTCGCGTGGCGAATATGTTGCAAAGCCGTACAGTAAGTAGTAGGGAATGGGGGCTTTTGGAACATTTCAAGGTCACCTGAGGGATGACGTCATCGATGACGTCATCGAGGTCAATGACCTCATCGATGACGTCATCGATTGCATCATCGATGACGTCATCACCAATGACGTCACATCCATGACGTCACACCCATGACGTCACAGAAATGATGTGCCGATGACGTCATCACCCCTTACGTCACCAAGATGACGTCATTGATGTCACAAAAGGTCAAGGTCATGCTGAAACCTAAAATTTTTCGGCACTTTTGCTGTTTCTCGCACTACGCTCCGAGTTTTAGTCACAGTTACCATAACCTTGACGACTTGGAGCGAATTTGCGATGAGAAACAGCAAAAGTGCCGAGGAAATTTGAAGTTTGCAACGTGACTCTGCCTAAACCGTCATGTGACACCGCTTGGGTGACCTTGAACTGACCCAGAAGCCCCCATTCGACCATTACTGCAACCGCGATGCGTACCCTACGACAGACACCGAGCGACTGACTGTCCGGCCCCGCACACTCTAGGTATATGGGAAGTGGTGGGGGAAATTGTGATGACCTCGGGAAACTTGAAAATGTCAAGCCGGGTAGCACCGTTTCGGTGCTACCTTAAAGTTACATGCTAAAGTGTGATGACCTTGAGTAAAAACATAGAAATACTACAAGTTGATACCGTCCCAGAGTTAAAGTGTGGTGACATTGAGTCAAAACACTGAAATACTATAAGTTAAAATCATCCCAGAGTTAAAATGTGATGACCTTGAGTGAAAACACAGAAATAATACAAGTAGATCCCGTCCCAGAGTTAAAGTGTGGTGACCTTGAGTCAAAACACAGAAATACTACAAGTCGATCCCGCCCCAGAGTTAAAGTGTGACGACCTTGAGTTAAAAAACTGAAATGCTATAAGTCAAAATCATCCCAGAGTTAAAGTGTGATGACCTTGAGTCAAAACACAGAAATAGTACAAGTCGATATCGTCCCAGAGTTAAAGTGTATTGACCTAGATTCAAAACTTGTAAAAATACTTACATATAGAGAGTTAGAGAACAGCGAAACGCACCGCATGGAAGCTGGAGACATACTGGCGGAGCGGTGTTGTGCAGCCTAGGGACTCAGTTGTGGTGGGGGTATAGCCAACACTTAGAGTAGAAGTGTTGTGGGTGACCTTGACCCACTTACCCCCCCCCACCCCCTCCCCCTCCCCCACTCCCTCCCCCACCCCCCCCAACCCCCCCTCCCCCACCCCCTCCCCCCCCCACCGAATTTTTTTTCGGAAAATTTTTTGACCTTGACCAAAAAGTTTTTTGCTCCGGACGAGAAGTGACCCCCCCCCGAACTTTTTTTTCGGAAAAATTTTTGACCTTGAACAAAAAGTTTTTTGCTCCGGACGAGAAGTGACCCCCCCCACCCCCTCCCCCACCCCCTCCCCCACCCCCTCCCCCACCCCCTTCCCCCCCGAACTTTTTTTTCGGAAAAATTTTTGACCTTGACCAAAAAGTTTTTTGCTCCGGACGAGAAGTGACCCCCCCCCTCCCCTCCCCCACCCCCTCCCCCACCCCCTCCCACACCCCCCCCCCGAACTTTTTTTTTCGGAAAAATTTTTGACCTTGACCAAAAAGTTTTTTGCTCCGGACGAGAAGTGACCCCCCCCCCGAACCCCCCCCCCACCACCACCCCCACCCCCTCCCCCACCCCTGATATCCTGGGCGTGGCAGCCCCGGTGGGGATATAAGGGGGCCCGGCCAGAGCCGGCTCGCAGTCCGCTCCCGCGCGTTGAACGTGAACGATCGGGACGGACCGCCATAGGCATCACTAAATACTGAATGGCGCCTTCAGTGTTTAGCGAAGTCTACTCTAACTTTAAGACTTGTATTAGTTGTAAGATATTGCGCTCGCGTTTGGGTATTGCGAATTGTTTTATATAAGAGTGTTTCACTTGTACCCTATGTCTCCTGTGTGACTTTTATCCTTTGTGTCTTGTTTTTCATATGTGTTTAATGTGTATGTGCTTGTTCCAGCATTGACTACGTTGAGCTCAATTGTGTGTTGTAAGTGTGTTATATTTTTCTAAAGTGTATACGCTTGTTTTAGCATTTCCCCCTTGAGCTTTTGCAATGCTCAAAGTAAATTGTAAAGACAGGGAACGGGAGTAGGCCCCCGTGTAAAGTTACTTTTGTATAATTGTTAGGCTCCTCTCATGCATGCTTCAATGCGGCTGAGAAATAGGAGTTGGTCCGTTTGTACGCCTATATGGGGGTAATGAGCCGATGGCCTCTGCATTCGGACCGAGGACGTAAGCCACTAGGGTGTCCTCAGTTAGTTTCCCTTCTGGAAACTCAAAATTATGTAAATGAAACTTTGTTAGCTATTTGTGTTTTTTTGTCCCCAAGGCCCCCGAACATTCGTGGTTCGCCATGGATGTACGGGGGCCGAAATTTTTTAATGTTCGTATGGCCTTGACCTAGTAAGAACTTATATAAATTTACTGCATTGCTGAACTTAAATATTAAAGATAGGGAACGGGAGTAGGCCCCGTGTAAAACCACTTTTTATAATTGTTAGGCTCCACTCATGCATGCTTCAATGCGGCTGAGAAATTGGAGTTGGTCCGTTTGTACGCTTATACGGGGGTAATGAGCCGATGGCCTCTGCACTCGGACCGGGGACATAAGCCACTAGGGCTGTCCTCAACCTCTTTCAAAATTATGTAAATGAGTTTTTGTTAGCTATTGGAAAAGTTATTTGTTAGCAATGCAGTAAATGCTTAAGTCTTGCGTGGTGAAGGTTATACGACATTGGATGTTGCCCAGTTGTCATAGTTGGGTCTCTTCGGAGGCTACAGCGATGCCAACCCAAGTGCCCCACACCCCCATAGGGGGGTGTGGGGCTTAATTTTTTTAAAGTTTTTTCGTGACCTTGACCTATATATAAAAGTTTTCAAATCTTTAACAGTCATGTTTTTTAACACAGTAAATATATTAAAGTACTTTGTAAACATTAATGGGTAGGCATTACTAACACAAGTTTGGAGTTGTCCATAGTTGTGTCTTTTCGGAGACTACAGCCGATGGTAACATAAAAATGCCATGGGGCTTAATTTTTTTAAAGTCTCCCCCCCACCCCCTCCCCCTCCCCTTTAAATTTTTTTGAAAAATTTTTGACCTTGACCAAAAAGTTTTTGCTTCGGACGAGAAGTGCGGCAATGGACTAGCATGCTGCTTAGTGGTTTATCCCCCGCTCAAAGGGTATCTTTACGCAACCCTGACCCACATAAATGCATAGTTTGTGGAAATATAAAAAGGCAAACCAATTGGATGGATACACCACTTCTATAACATGGCTCCATTGCAGTGCTCTATCCCCCGCTGAAAAATAATAATTTCAAATGACCTTGTTTCACATAAACTTGCTGAAACAGACATCTTTGAAAAAACTTGTACAAAGTAGTGGATTTAGATCAAACATCATTGGTTTATCAAGCCTGTTGAAGAATATATTGAAAATGGGTGTTTAAAAGCCAAATCTACTACATGATTGATAAACCGGATGTATATGACGTCACCTTACCCCACCCTTCAACCTCGGGTATAAAGGGACCCTTTTGAGCGCGCTGCTCATTATTGCGTGGACATTCACCGAGTGCACACTCAAAGCCAAACTGTAAAAAATGGCCCTTTGCGATATTTGTGGTGAGTTTTTCCAAGACGAAGATATCTTTGTTTTACATCGAGAATTGCATCATGAAGAGGACAGAAAAGAAGAGATTGTAGCAAGTGAAGAAGACTTGGATGCGATTGATCGGTTTTTGGAAAACCACCATAATCAGATGGACGAATTGGATAGCTATCTACAGTTACACCGAGAATTGCATCATGAAGAGGACAGAAAAGAAGAGATTGTAGTAAGTGAAGAAGACTTGGATGCGATTGATCGGTTTTTGGAAAAACCTCAGAAGCAGGACTGGGCTAGCTATTTACAGTTAATGCAAAGAAGAAGACCAAGTGTTATTCAATTTGCCGGAGCTGGACCATCTACAGCTGGAGGATTTATTCAAGCAGAGAAAATGGAAGAAGAAGATACGGAAGAAGAAGTGGAAGATGTAAGACAACTGCGTACCCAAGAAGAGGATATGGAAGTTATAAGACAACTGCGCACTACAGCCTTGCCAGGACCAGTTGTAATTCATTTCAAAATTAATAACGTGCAATTAGAATTGGAAAATTTTATAAGTCAAGCTAAAAAGCTAGTTGTAAAAACATTGACGGAAGAATTGGCAAGATTGAACTTTATTAAATTTGGATTGGTGTTGGAGGCTATGTTTACTAATACCAATGGTGAAAATTCACCGAGAGCATTCATTGCTAAAAACCGAACCCTTAAAACCACATCTGATATCAACGAAATTTTAGAAGAATGTTTGGTTGAACTGCTAGTGAAACTTCAAGAACATGAAGGAAGAGGATCCGGCTGGACGCTATCATCAATTGAAGGTATGGATGTGAGGGTTCACAAGCATGGATATGGTATGAGAGGAAGCAGCTTTATCCCTCTACCAAAGGTGATCCGAGATACAAGATCATGTATCAATGTGAAAAATGAGGATAATGAATGTTTCCGGTATGCAATGTTAGCAAAATATGTGGAACCTATGGCCTGTAGACCTAGCATAGCATACGAAGCTGTTCAACACCGCTATAACTTCCAAGGTATGTCGTATCCTGTTAGTCTTAATGATGTTGCTAAATTTGAAAGAAAAAACCCAGGAGTTTCAGTTAATGTGTTTGGTTTAGACGAATCAAATAACGTTTACCCGTTACGAGTTACAAAGACTGAACGTCAAAACCATACAGATTTGTTGCTATTGACCAAAGGTGAAATATCACATTATGTTTACATCAAGAACTTTGAAACTTTGGTTGGACGACAAGTGACTAAAAAGAAAATTAGAGTAACAGTGTGTAAGAGATGCTTTTGTTTCACAAATAAAGACTTGAGACGTGGAGGATCAGAGTGGTTGTCAGAACACCAACGTCTTTGTAATGACAACTATGAAGTGAAGATTAGTCTGCCACCACCATCTAGAGCATTTGTTCAGTTCAATAAAACAGTTCACCAATACCGGATTCCACTAGTTATCTACGCTGACTTTGAATCCACGTTAGTGCCGCAGGAACTTTCGGATGGTGAAGTAACTAGAAGAACCAAATATCAATTGCATCAACCTAACAGTTTTTGCTTATTGGTGAAATCTACTTTACCTGAAGAACAATTGCAAGACTATGGCTTAACATCCACTCCGATACTCTACCGTGGGGAAGAAGCTGCTAAGTATTTTGTAGACCAGTTGTATGACATTGCTGAAAAAGTGGAACGCCTATACGGTAATGTTTTACCCATGAAACCTTTGAACCAAAATCAACAAGAAGAATACATTTCGGCAACAAGATGTTATCTATGCAAGAAGAGTTTTAGTGAAGAAAATCAAAAAGTAAGAGATCATGATCACCTCACAGGGTTATACAGAGGACCTGCTTGTAATTCATGCAATATAAATTACAAACTACAAAACTTTATCCCTGTCGTGTTACACAATCTTAGCGGCTATGACTCCCACTTTATTATCCCAGAGTTAGGACGAGATGATGGAAAAATCGAAGTATTAGCTGAAACATTGGAGAAGTACATCAGTTTCTCAAAAACAGTAGGTAAAATTAAACTTCGCTTCGTAGACTCTTATAGATTTATGTCATCTAGTTTGAGCAAATTGTCTGAGAACCTAAGAAGAGAAGATCTAAAAGAAACCAGCAAAATTGCACCTGAAGGTAAATTGGACTTAGTATTACGAAAAGGAGTTTTCCCCTATGATTATATAACTTCCACAGAAAAGTTTGAAGAAACTAGTCTACCACCGATTGAAGCCTTCAATAGCAAATTAAATGAAAGTGAAATCTCCGTTGAAGACTACAATCATGCTTGTAATGTTTGGAACCAACTAAACATTCAAACTTTAGGGGACTATTCTGATTTTTATATAAAATTGGATGTAACTCTGCTGTGCGATGTGATGGAAGAATTTCGGAACACCTGTTTCTCAGCCTACGGATTGGATCCTTTACACTCGTATACATCCCCTGGATTAGCATGGCAAGCTATGCTCAAGTCAACTAACTGTCGATTGGAGCTTCTCACAGACATTGATATGGTCCTCATGATCGAATCAGGTGTACGAGGTGGTTTGACTCAAGCTGTGACCAGACATGTTAAGGCCAACAACAAGTATATCCCCAACTTCGACGAGCAACAACCATCACTCTACCTTGGATATTTTGATGCGAACAACCTCTATGGTTGGGCGATGTCAAATCCACTTCCCTACGCAGACTTCAAGTGGATTGACCCGACCACCATCGGTGACATATCACGGATTCCAAAAGATGGTCAAACAGGCTATATTTTGGACTGTGATTTTGAATATCCGGAGCACCTTCACGACCATCATTACGACCTGCCTCTCCTAGCCAAGACTGAAGTTTCACCGACAGGAAGGTGGCCCAAGCTGATGATGACCTTGGAGAATAAGAGTCGATATGTGGCACACTATTGGGTAGTTCAACAAGCACTTGAATTGGGTCTACGTATAGTGAAAATTCACAGAGCAATTGAATTCACCCAGTCTTGTTGGTTGAAACCATATATCGATTCCAACACGACAAGAAGAGCTGCAGCGACAACAGCATTTGAAAAGGACTTCTACAAATTAATGAACAACGCCATCTTTGGGAAGACCTTGGAGAACAAGAGAAAACACAAAATTGTAAAATTAGTAAGTGATCCTAGGAAATTGGAAAAATTAGTGCAAAAACCAAATTTCGGAACATCAATGATTATAAGCGAAAATCTAGTTGCTGTCAGTATGAATAAAACAACAATAGTGATGGATCGTCCGTTATACATTGGAATGTCGATTTTGGATATAAGTAAAACTCTGATGTATGATTTCCATTACAACAAAATGGTTAAACACTACGGAAGAGACAACATTGGAGTTGCATACATGGATACCGACGCGTTTATCTACTGGATAAAGACTTTGGACATGTATGAAGATCTAAGGAGTTTCCCATACAAAGACGACTTTGACTTCTCTGACTATCCGAAGAACCATCCAAATTACAATGAAAAGAATAAAAAAGTAATCGGAAAATTTAAAGATGAAGCAAATGGAATACCTTTGGAGGAAATAGTTGCGCTGATGTCCAAATTATATTCCTTCAAGATGTATATAGAAAATGACACACCGACAGTGAAGAAAGCTAAAGGAGTCAAAACATCGTACTTGAAGAAACATGTGACATTTGACCATTACAAGACCTGCTTGTTTGAAGATTCTACAATGTCTGCAACGTTCAACACTATCAGAAGCTTTAAACATGAGGTCTACAGTGTCACTGAAGTTAAAAGAGCACTATCAGCTCAAGATGATAAAAGGCATATTATGCCGGATAAGATTCATACTCTTCCTTTCGGCCACTACTCTCTAAACCCTATCAACTAGTAACCTATTCTTCGTCCTTCTACAACTTCGACCTTATTCCTTCCTCCTTCCGTAAAAAAATGGGGAACACGGCAAGTCCAACGCCGTGTTCCCCATTTTTTTACACAAGTTTGGATGACCTTGACCTATATAAATGATGTGAATATTTAAGACAACATTCATTGTGATTATACATGTGATACATGAAACATTCAAACCTGCAATATGAAGAACTCGAAGCAAGAAATTGTCAACGAGCTTCATAAACCTGCAAGAAGAAAGTTTCCACGAAGAAATACAGTGATAAAAGGAATAAATGATTTATATCAAGCGGATTTAATCGAAATGATTCCTTATAGTAAACAAAATAGAGGATTTAAATACATATTGACTATTATTAATTGTTTTTCAAAAATGGCAGATGCTTTACCACTAAAAGTTAAAAGTGGCAAAAGTGTTACAAAAGCAATGGAAACAGCTATACAAAGAGACAAACATACTATAAAACATTTACAAACTGATGATGGAAAAGAATATTTTAATAAGGAATTTGCAAATTTAATGAAAAAACACAACATTAACCATTACTCAACCAATTCAGAGGTAAAAGCATCAATAATTGAAAGATTTAACAGAACTTTAAAAGGTGCCATGTATAAGATGTTTTCCAACAGAGGATCACACGTATGGATTGATATGTTACCAAAACTTATAAGCGATTACAATAACAAGTTTCATAGAACTATCGGTATGAAACCAAGCCAAGTGACTAATAAAAATGAAAAACTTGTATTAAAACGTATAAAAATGAATACTAACCAAAAATTGAAAAACTAAAGCCTAAAAGGTTTAATGTTGGTGATAAAGTGCGAATAAGCAAATACAAAGGTGTATTTAGTAAAAGATATCTTCCAAACTGGACAAATGAGGTATTTACCGTATTTAAGGTGCAACCTACAATACCAGAAACTTACATTTTAAAAGATAATAAAGGACAATTGCTGGAAGGAGGGTTTTATGGACATGAAATGTTAAAATCAAAAGTAGGTGATGTATATTTAGTTGAAAAGGTGTTGCAACGGAAAAAAAGATAAGGTTAAAGTACGATGGTTAGGATTTAATAAGACGGAAGATTCATGGATACCTAAAAAGGATCTAATATAACGGTAGAGCATCATTTTGGGTTGAACCATTACAAAGGATGGAGATAATACCGCAAAAAGACAATTTTACTATTAATAATATAGATGAACTCACAGTGGATGGTTCTCAATTCAATACTGGGAAACACGGTGTTTTGTTACCAAACACGGTGCGTTGTTTGGTTACCGGTCCTTCCAATTGTGGAAAAACAAATGTAGTATTCAATTTGATTACAAACCCTAAAGGCTTACGTTTTAATAATTTATATGTATTTTCAAAGTCACTACAACAACCAAAATATCAGTTATTGGAACAAATACTCAATAATGTGCCTGAAGTTAAATATTTTAGATTTAACGCAAGCGAAAGTGTCATGCAACCGCAAGAGGCTAAACCATTCTCAGTATTCATATTTGACGATGTATCTTGTGAAAATCAAAATACAATAAGGAATTACTTCGCCATGGGTCGACATAACAACATAGATAGCATTTATATTGGTCAAACTTACAGCAAAATACCAAAACAGCTCATTAGAGACAATGCAAACATGTTAATTGTATTTAAACAGGATGAAACCAACCTAAAACACATATATTATGACCATGTAAGTGCGGATATGCCATTCGAACGATTTAAAGAGTTGTGTGGAAAGGCTTGGGCTGAAAAGTATGGGTTTTTAACAATTATAAAGGAACAACCGCTAAACAATGGTCGATACAGGATAGGATTTGATAAATTTATACTAATACACTGATCATGATGTAAAACATTCATTGTTGTACAACACGTCTTGCTACAAACATGGTTAACCAAGAAAAGTTAATAAAGGAAATAAAATCACTTAGTGATTCTATTCGGGATAAAAACAGAGCATTAAAATTAGGTATTAGCGAAAGGGAGAAATTTCTTGAATCTACTTTTAAACCTATTACTGAACCCTTGAAACAATTAAACAAAAAATTTGCTAAACCCGTTTTGGAAGGAGATGCAATTGCACCTATTACAAAGTTTGAAAGAGAAAATATAAAATCAGAAGATTTTAGTGATGAAGACCTGGAATCCTCTACATATAGTGGTTTTACCGGTGAAGAACCTGAAAGAGAGCTAGAATCACCAGACTATAGTGGTATAAGAGAATTATATGAAGTAAAAGCTAAAAGAGGACATGAAGATGTATCAACTGCTAGTGAAGAGGAAAAAGAAGAAGAAGCAAGGGAAGGTCCGTCAAACATAAGCTTGTTGGGTGAAAACATTCATAACAAAGGACCTTTAGGAAGGAAATACATGATAAAAATGTTAGCTGGAATAAATCCTAATAAAAACTACCATAGTTATGGAGTAAGATTAACAGAAGAAGGTTTAATGGTTGGTAATAGCCCGGTAAACATTGATGAAGATGATAATATTATTGTTGGTAATCAAAGATATAAGGGCACAAGAGGATTATTTGAATTATTATTTGAAAAAAAGCCTTTAGAATTGTTAGTTAAAGAAGAAGATATGGAAGCATATAAACAGATTTTGGAACACACCAATGCATACAGGAGGAAGTATTTAGCTGACCAGCCAGTTTTTAGATCTAGGTCTTTAAAATATAGAGTATTTGTATCCAAGTTAATACCAACAACGAGAAGACAACCAATGCCGATAATGCCAAGAAAACCTGTAAAACGAAGGTTTGTGTCATCCACTTTGGATATAAGTGTTCCAGAACCAAGAAAAAGAAACAAATCTGTTACAGGTACAGGTTTAATGAAGAAACTATATAACACAAATGTGATTTATTACAATAATATCAATAAATTGGTGGATAGAATGAAACTAATACATGAAGCTAAAGAAGCGGGTCATACTGGATTGGAAAACGAATGGGTGGCTTTAGTGGATGAACTCCGAAACCGTGGGGTAATCTCATAAAAATGCGTTACTCCCTAGATTACTATTCAGTTGCACCATGAGTGTCGACAAGTTCGGACGTTACTCCTCGGATGGGTTATATTACACAAATAATTTAAAAAGAGGTGCTGGTTTACCACAAACACCTGATGGAGATTATGATATAACTAATAAAAGGTTAAAAAACATAAAAGATCCCACAGATGAAAACGATGCAATAAATTTAAAAGTATTAAAAGAAAATATATCACCAACATTAAGACTACAGAAAAACACATATGACGCAGGTAATCATAGAATTGTCAATGTTGGTAAGCCAAATCAAAACGCTGATGCAATAAACAAAGGTTATTTATCATCAGAATTAAAAAATACGTTAAAATTCAATGGAAAAACGTATACTGCTGAAAATAAACGTATATCCAACGTAGATGATCCTAAAGATGCAAAAGACAGCGTAAATAGACGCTATTTACATTCATTAATACCTGAAAAGACAAAAGATGGTTTTTCTTTTTATAAATTTGTTATTAACGATATAGGTTATCCGAAAAATGAAAATGATGCTGTAAATTTAAAATATATAAAAGATCATTGTATTACACGTGATGTAGGAGTTATTGATTGTCTAGGTAATTGTTTAGCGAATGTTAAAGATGGTTCGGCACCATCAGATGGTGCAACAGTGGGTCAAATGATGGAAACCTTAAAACAAGAAACAACCTCTTTTGTAAAACAAGATCAAGTAGTATCAAAGCAAGGGGATGAATTTGTTCAAGGTAATGAAAAATTTAATTTATTAACATACAAAAATAATGCTTGGGATTGCATGGGTAAAGGGTTATCAAATATGAGATTGGGTTATACTGCTCAAGATGCAGCTGCTTTATCACAAACCGTACATCTAGATTCAGATCATTCTTTTAGATTTTTTACATGTAAAAATAAAGTAATAAAAAACTTGCATAATGGAAGAGATCCAAATGATGCTGCAACTGTAGGACAAACATTACAATATGACAGTGCAAATAAAGAGTTTATTTATAATAAGCAAAGATTTAAATTAATGGATGTAAATGATTATCAAAATATATTAATTGCAGATCCAAATTCATTTAGCGGATTTAGAAAATTGTCTGGTGAACAATTTATTCATAAAAATCATGTGTTTCGAAATGAATCAGACGGAGCATTAGTTAGTGGAAATTTTAAATATTTTAAATGTCCCGGGAGCGATGAAAATGTAACTGATAAAGACTAAGAATTTGTATAAAAACTGATACGGGTTAGAAATCGAGACTAATATTATAAAAATGGGTTACACTCTAGAATGTTATTCAGTTGCACCATGAGTGTTGACAAGTTCGGACGATATTCCTCGGATGGATTATATTACTTTAATACTTTAAAAAGAGGTGCTGGCTTACCACAAACACCTGATGGAGATTATGATATTAGTAATAAACGGTTAAAAAACATTAATGATCCCACAGATGAAAATGATGCAATAAATTTAAAAGTATTAAAAAAAGAGATATTACCAACACTGAAACTAGACAAAAACACATATAACGCGGGTAATCATAGAATTTCCAACGTCGGTAAGCCAAATCAAAACGCTGATGCAATAAACAGAGGTTATTTATCATCGGAATTGAAAAATACGTTAAAATTCGATGGAAAAACGTATAATGCTGAAAATCGACGTATATCTAACGTAGCAGACCCTGTAGATGAAAAAGACAGCATAAATAGACGTTATTTACATTCTATAATACCTGAAAAGACAAAAGATGGGTTTTCTTTTTATAAATTTGTTATTAATGATATAGGTTATCCAAAAAATGAAGATGATGCTGTAAATTTAAAATACATCAAAGATCATTGTATTACCCGTGATGTTGGAGTTATTGATTGCCTTGGTAATTGTTTAGCGAATGTAAAAGATGGTTCTGCATCATCAGATGGTGCAACGGTGGGTCAAATGAAGGAAACTTTAAAACGAGAAACATCTGGTTTTGGGAAACAAAACCAAGTAGTAACACGACAAGGAGATGTATTTGCACAAGGAAATAAAAAGTTTACTTTACTTGAAGAAAACAATAATGTTTGGGATGGTAAAGGAAAATTATTGACAAATTTAGGTATTGGTGAAAAGCCTGGTAATGCTGTTACTTATGAACAAATAATACAATTAGAGCCAAATGGAAAAAAATGGTGGAATTGTGATAACAAACGATTAACAAATGTTGCAGACCCTGATTATGCTGATAACGCTGTAACTGTTAATTTTCTTGTTAAAGTAATAGGTAATTTATTATTTGATATGCATAATTATATTGCAGCTGGACAACATAAACCTATTGATGAAAAAATGAGAAATACATGGATTAAACAAGAAATTCTTTATAAATACTTTTTTAATCGTAACACACAAAAGTTTAGATCATCAGATTGGGGTACTTTTGATATTTAATTAAATAACATCATAAATTACATCATTTCTGTGCAACCTATCATAGGGGTAACACATAGGTTACGCTTTTCGAATATAAAAGACAATCATGACGTTTCATTACACCAGTCCATATCGAGACACTATACGGAAAGGAGGCGGTATCACGTCCACAGCGGTTTCTCTGTTGAGTAAAGCTTTAAATCGTATTCCAGTAGGATCTATCGTAAATAGAGCGATAGACGCTTTACCATACGAATTTCACATACCGGGAGGTTATCAGTATTGCGGACCAGGAACTAAATTGAAAAAACGACTGGAAAGAGGTGATCCAGGTATAAATAAGTTAGATCAGGCTTGTAAAGAACACGATATTGCATATTCCACGTTTACCGATTCAAAAAATAGGTCAATCGCTGATAAAAAGCTAGCAAATATAGCTTGGCAACGAGTAAAGTCTAGTGACGCTAGTATTGCAGAAAAAGCAGCAGCTTTAGCGGTAACAGCAGGTATGAAGGCTAAAACAGCGGTAGGAGGTGGTAAAAGGAGGGGTAAGAATAAAAAAGGATCAACCATGAGGAAACATGGTGGTAATATTAGACTAAAAAGACGTTCTCCGAAGAAAAATAACAAAAAACCGACAATATGGTCAATGGTAAAAAACGGGGCTGGTCTATACCTAAGACCGTATCGTGCATATTAAATAAAAGAAATCAATTGGTTATACCACATAAAGCGTTGACTAATGTTGAATTATTTAAATATATTTCCTGTTTAAAAATACCATTTTTCCGCGGAGTATTTATGAAAGACAGTTTACCAAAGAAAATATGGAAAAATGAGACTGGAATCGTGAATTTGGATAATACTGAAGGGCCCGGCACCCATTGGGTGTGTTATAAAAAACTAAATAGCAATGTATATTATTTTGATAGTTTTGGAAATTTGCCACCACCTAAAGAACTTGAACATTACTTTAAATCTGCTAAAAACATATATTACAACTATAAAAGAGAACAACCTGATAATACTTCAATATGCGGCCATTTATGTTTGGAATTCCTAGCTAAAAGTATCAGTCACTATTGAGATGTCTTCCTATACGGTATCATTAACAGGAAAATCGTCCACTTTACGAAGTATCCTTTTTCCAGCGTTACGCTTGCAAAAAGGAAGATTTTGGGAGGCAGCACTGTTAGATTTTACAACTTACAACTCTATTCCCAATGTTACGGAAGGTAAAAATAACTTATTGCATTATTATAAAGGAAAAGATGCCAGTGGTAAGTTTACAGACTTAGAAGAGTGCAGTTTACCCACAGGTTCTTATGAAATTGATCATATTAATGAATTTTTGCAAAATAAAATGGGAAAAGACAATATATCGCTAAAAGGTAATAATAATACAATGAAAGCTGAGCTTACTTCAAAATATTATATAGATTTCACTAAGCCAAACTCAATTGGTGATTTATTAGGATTTCCCAAAGATGGAGCAATTTTAGAACCAAATAAAACACATTCCGGTAAACAAACTGTAACAATATTAAAAGTCAATAGTATAGACATAACTTGTAACATTATACAAGGAGCTTACAGAGATGGAGCAAATACTCATATAATACATACTTTTTACCCCAGTGTACCACCTGGATTTAAAATTGTTGAAAAGCCGCAAAACCTGGTATATCTACCTTTGAACACCACTTTCATTTCAGACATCGTGTTGAACGTATTGGATCAAGACGGTAACTTGATAGATTTCCGAGAAGAGCCTATTACGGTTAGATTACATTTAAAATCAACACTTTAATACAAAATCATGGGTTTAACATTTAAAAGCGAACAACCTACGGGAATCCGCATTAGTAGCTCTTCAGCTGTGGAGGAGTTAACACGCGAGAACATTCGTTTCTTAGAGAGAATTGGATTAAAAGTAACCGATAATGGATATACTGGATATAGCTCAGGGTCCAACATTCGACGAAACCCTATGGGAAAAAGAATATCACACCCACAACCCTTACACTTCATCAAAATTAAACAATAACGATGAAATTCGTATTCCCATACAAAATCAAGACATTTACACACTACCATGTGAAAGTTACTTGTATATTGAAGGAAAAGTTACTAAAAAGGACGGTACTACTACTGGTACAACAGTTCCATTTATAAATAATCCCATGGCTTTCCTGTTTGATGAAATTAGATATGAAATATCAGGTGTAACAGTTGATTCTACTAAAAAAGTAGGTATTGCAACAACTTTAAAGGGATTAACATCTATATCACCTAATGAAACCAATTTAATACAACCTGCAGGATGGGTTTTACCTGCAAAAGACACAATCACTCCAGATACAAATGGAAATTTTGATTTTCATATTCCGTTACGTTTGTTGCTTGGTTTTGCTGAAGATTATAGGAAAATAATATTAAACGTTAAACAAGAATTAGTTTTGTTGAGATCTTCAAACGATAAAGATATTATTAAAGCTCCAGACGGTACAACAGATGCAACTTTAGAATGGAAATTAACATTAGACAAAATTGTATGGAGAGTTCCACATGTTAAATTAGCTGACGAGCATAGAATGCTACTATTAAGAAAGTTAAAGGCTGATCGTGATATTGTAATTCCTTTTAGAAGTTGGGAATTTCATGAACATCCCAGCTTGCCAACTACGGATCGACACACTTGGACAGTTAAAACATCTAATTATGTGGAACGAGCCAGGTATATTATATTTGGTTTACAAACAGGCAGAAGAGACACCATCACCAAACATGCAGGCCAATTTGATCATTGCAACTTGAAAAATATTAAAGTTTATTTAAATTCACAATTTTTTCCATACGATAATTTAAATGTGTCATTCGCTAATAAAAAATACAGCATATTGTACGATATGTATGCAAGATTCCAAAGTTCATATTATGGTAAAACGAATGCACCTTTACTATCACCAGAAAAATACTTAGATGGTTACCCTATAGTTGTAATCGATTGTTCTAAACAAAATGAATCGGTAAAATCATCAAGTGTAGATATAAAAATAGAAATGGAATTTAACGCGCCTATACCGGCTAATACAACTGCATACTGTTTAATTCTACATGATAAAATCGTAACATACACACCTTTAACTGGAATTGTTAAAAATGTATTGTAAAATACCGGTTTTCCTACATTCCAATGCATTCCGCGAGTATAAAAGCAGAGCGTTCAGCTCGCTCCTCATCAGTTTGTTGCCTGTTGTTGTATGGGTAGCATCTTATTCAATATGGCTTCTCCTAGTGGTACACAAGAAAATGTAGTAGATATTGAGAAGGAGATATCCGACTTTTTAGATCTTCAAGGTCAACCGGAGGGAGATGAACACAACGCTTGCGGACAACTCCACGCCAGTAATAATGTTGAGGAAAAAGGTAAAAGAAGAAAGAATGCACACAAGAGGAAAAGGGATATTGAAGATAATATTTCTCCTAACATATTAAGTGAGGTATTCTTGCGAATATTTTACCCAATCTCTTCCAGTTTGGACAAAAGTGTTTTAATTGGTGTTATGAAATCTACAGATTATTCCCCTACTGTAATTTTAACTCATGGACCCAAAATGATTTTGTTTACGGACACTGCTTGGGAATCGTTTATGAAACACTTGCATCTGCTAGAATGCTATTTAAGTAGTAACATGTTTGGAAGAAAGACAAGAGTAGGCCTTTTGGATTCAAATGTGGAAATCGATATTGTTAAACATCGTGGTGATCATCAGTTGCGGTTTAGAGACACAACAAGACATGATAACAAGATTCAACTTAATCGAGAAGAGTTTTTTATTCTAACTTGTGCAACTGAACCAATAACGAGATACTTGAGACAACTGGTGTTTTCAAGTTCAATTATTAAAGATTATCTGGAAGACACTTTGGACAAACAACCGGACGCACCTATATTGTACGGACCTGTAGATACTTCTATATTCAATAGGGTTCCTCATGAAGTACAAATGTGGAGACAATTGGAAAAGTACGCTCAACTACATAAGAAATCAGTAAAACGTGAAAAAGAGGAAGAAGAAGGAGGAGAAGAATCAAGTGTTAGTGATGAAAATGAAAACAAGGAAAATGTAAAGATGGAAACCTAAATGACAATTAACTACACAGCAATGGTTAATTTTTAAAACAATATCAAACACTTTGTGGGGTTAGGCCTACCGGGGACGGTGCCCACGTTAAATATACACCAACGCGCCAACAACTGTACGGCCGGGTATAAAAGTCGTACCTACCGTGGTGTGGAAATCAGTTGACCTTTGGACTTCGTCATGAGCAGACGAGTGATCTTCGCAATGGACAAGGAAGAAGAACAAGTAAAGTCCAAACCTGGTATAATTGAGTTCCAAGCGTTTCGGGGTAATGATGATAGATTTATCATAAAAGAACTTGTGTTTTTCGACATCAATACAAGTGTTCCTTATTCGTTTTTATTTAAACCACCATGTTCTTATTCATCTTTAACCAGTAAAGCCGCTACTACCAACAGATGGATTTCAAAACACTTCCATCATATCGATTGGTATGATGGTTTTACAAGTTACACGGACTTGTATCACATTATGCATCACTTTTCAGACAAGTTTACCAATATTTACACAAAGGGGCTGGAAAAGAAAAGATGGATCGAAGGATTTACTCATGTTCCGGTTAATGATGTGGATTTGGATAAAAACTACAAGTATACAATGGAAAATGTTTGTATTTGTACTAAAAGTCCAGAACATGAAAAAGATAGACATTGCGCTTTAAAAAACGCCTATAAACTCGCATCTTACCTTCAAAGTGGGGAAATGGGGAGTGGTGGGGGTAACGGGGTTATATAAGTGAAGAGCAGACCGGGACCTGGCATGAGTATTACTCGAGATTCCGAGACGACAACATCTCCCAGCAAGAAGACGAAGAAGACGATCTATAACTTGACCATGGCATCTCACCAGCTCCTGCAAACTTTGGTTGAGCAGTTCAATGCTCACTCCAAATCTACCATACTACCCGTCAAGAAGTGTTCCGAACTTAAAGACGAGAAGCACTACATTATCCACGCTATGAAGAAGATGGAGACTACAGTTGGAGAGGCCATCTGCTGCAGTCTTAGCGAGGCACCGTTCACTCCAGGGGATGAGCCCAAGTTCCAAGTCTACCTGCCGAAACGATTCGTCCATCTCCTCCAGAACGAGGATCTGCGCTCCATCCAACCCGGCTGTCTCTACCTGGTTTCCCACGGTTGTACGGGTAGCAATTCCACCGAGTTGACCATCCACATCGCCGACAAGCAGCAGTGTTAGATTTAAGTTTTACTGTTGTACATATGTTATTGTAATGTTTTATAAATAAATAAACCATAAAAGAAAAAAAATACAAAAGGCAAAAAAAATGCAACATATCAATATGTGAAGTTTGTCACATATTGATATGTTGCATTTTTTTAAACTTCGCGGGTGACCTTGACCTTTGACCTTTACTTTCACAGTTACCCCCACCACCAAGCTAAAGGTCAAACCTGCTTCGACGCAAACACCCCCACCACTTTTTCATAGTATCCCCAAGCGCTGTGCCTTAGCTTCATTTCAACTCCGACGGTCAACCGTACAACATCAAGATGTCTCTCAATGTAAGTTGTGCTAGTTACGAGGAGGTAACCATCAAGACTCAGCAGGAGTTGAACGACTTGTACAAGGAGTTGCAGCTGATGGTGGCGCGAGGCTACCGTATAAATGTGCAAGTCTACGCTTGCAATATACGCAATCTCCGACACCCAAAAGAAGAGTCTGAACATTACTCTTCTCCAGCGGTTTCATCACCGGCGTCCATGAAGACTGAAGCAAGCCAGACTTTGGATTATTTCAGCTGACTAGTAGTTGTCTTCCTTCTTCTTACCATTGTAGAATATGTTTATTTCTTTATTATATTAAAGATGTAAAAGAGAAAAAACACCTATCTTGTTACTGACATATATGCTCAGTAAGAAGATAGGATTTTTTAAAACACAATTTGAATGACCTTGAAACTTCCCCCACCACTTGACTGTCAATATACATGACACATCACAATTCCGGGAAAATAACGTCCTGCTCCCCCACTCCGTCCGGCTGTCTCACAGTCGAGTTTTGGCCAGATAGCGCTATGGAGTCCAAGAAGGAGGTTGTCAACAAAACCGATGATCAACAATTGTGGGACTCCTCTATTACAGAAGAAGAATTACATTCAGCCGTCGAAGCTGTTGAGGAAAAGGAAAAAAACCTCAGGCGGCTCTGGTTGGCTCAGATGGATATTTGCGGATCTGTGCCGCGTGATGATTTTGAACTTCAATGTCAGATGGCGATTACCCAGCAACTAGAAGAAGCCGAAAAGGAGCTAAGGAGTGGAGGTACTATCCAGGCGGAGGTGAAAACTGAGAAACATGAAGAATATAACGAATATGATGATTAAACGTACTGTTAATCCCAATTCTTTTAGTTTTAAGTGGTTATGTTATAAATAAATAGAAAAAGTTTCCTTTTTTTAAAACTCCATTTGGATGACCTTGAAATTTCCCCCACCACTCTGTTATACCAGCATTGCTCGCTGCAACAAGCATCATTCCTCCTCCAACAACCATGGCGGACACACCTGCTTGCGATGACATGTCTTCCACCGAAGATGTACCCACTACAAGTTGGAAATTGACAATCGACGACGTGCATTATTTAGAAACCATCTGCGATTGGATGAAGTCTATTCTCCTCGACAACCCGGGAATAAAGCTCAAGGTCACTTTAGATTATGATTGGTCTGAAGTTATAATGCAGCAAGACGATCAAGAATCAGATCACAGTGGAGGTCAACAATCACCGGAGTATTTGTCACATTTACCGTTGTCAACCATATATCCTACAAATGAGGTGGAAAGGGAAGAAGAGGAGCATGGGGTTTAGAGTTTCTTATTTTTTAAAACCCAATTAGGATGACCTTGAGATTTCCCCCACCACTTTCCATATACCTAGAGTGCGCAGAGCCAGACAGTCAGTCGCTTGGTGTCCGTCGTAGGGTGCACATCGCTGTTGCTACTCCAATTCCTGACAATTTGGGGTAGTTCAAGGTCGCCACACTTCTACTCTGGAACGACATCAACTTGTAGTATTTCTGTGTTTGGACTCAAGGTCATCACACTTTAACTCTGGGATGGTTTCAACTTATAGTATTTCAGTGTTTTGACTCAAGGTCATCACACTTTAACTCTGGGACAGGATCGACTTGTAGTATTTCTGTGTTTTGACTCAAAGTCACCACACTTTAACTCTGGGACGGGATCGACTTGTAGTATTTCTGTGTTTTTGACTCAATGTCACCACACTTTAACTCTGGGACGGGATCGACTTGTAGTATTTCTGTGTTTTCACTCAAGGTCATCACACTTTAACTCTGGGATGGTTTCAACTTATAGTATTTCAGTGTTTTGACTCAAGGTCATCACACTTTAACTCTGGGACAGGATCGACTTGTAGTATTTCTGTGTTTTGACTCAAGGTCACCACACTTTAACTCTGGGACGGGATCGACTTGTAGTATTTCTGTGTTTTTGACTCAATGTCACCACACTTTAACTCTGGGACGGGATCGACTTGTAGTATTTCTGTGTTTTCACTCAAGGTCATCACACTTTAACATGTAACTTTAAGGTAGCACCAAAACGGTGCTACCCGTCTTGACATTTTCAAGTTTCCCAAGGTCATCACAGTTCCCCCACCACTTCCCATATACCTAGAGTGCGCGGGGCCGGACAGTCAGTCGCTCGGTGTCTGTCGTAGGGTACGCATCGCGGTTGCAGTAATGGTCGAATGGGGGCTTCTGGGTCAGTTCAAGGTCACCCGAGCGGTGTCACATGACGGTTTAGGCAGAGTCACGTTGCAAACTTCAAGTTTCCTCAGCACTTTTGCTGTTTCTCATCGCAAATTCGCTCCAAGTCGTCAAGGTCATGGTAGCTGTGACTGAAACTCGGAGCGTAGTGCGAGAAACAGTAAAAGTGCCTAAAAAATTTTAGGTTTCAGCGTGACCTTGACCTTTGTGACATCGATGACGTCATCTTGGTGACGTAAGGGGTGATAACGTCATCAGCACGTCATTTCTGTGACGTCATGGGTGTGACGTCATAGAAATGACGTCATTGGTGATGACGTCATCGATGATGCAATCGATGACGTCATCGATGAGGTCATTGACCTCGATGACGTCATCGATGACGTCATCCCTCAGGTGACCTTGAACTGTTCCAAAAGCCCCCATTCCCCACTACTAACATCGACACCTCCCACGAGGTAAGTGTTTGAAAGCTCTTTTAAGATTACCCGTGTTTTGTAATTAAAAAGTGTTGAATAATTAATTATTTTCCGGTGATACGTTTAAAACATTATTCGCGAGTAATATTTTAAAGACTATTTTTAACCTATCGAAGTATTTTATGTGAAAATTGAAATCTGACATTGCCATCGACAAAAGGTAAACCTATTCTGAGGTGAATTGAATGATTAATGCAGCATTAATGAAACCTCGGCAATTTCCTTCCACCTTATTATTTAAACAATCAAGTCTGCTTACTATACGCCAATTGTATATCAAAACATTACTGGTCTACACCTACTCACACAGGGATCAAGTTCTGAAGCCGATTGGTCATAGTTACCCGACGAGGACCGCCGTGCAGGGTGGCCTGCGGATCCCTAGAGTTGTAAAATCGATTAATTTCACTAATGCTGTCTACATGGCCAATCTTATTATCAGAAGAATCCCATCAGAGATTAGAGATCCGCAGGTGACTATAACAACGTACAAAAAGCTAATCATGGCCTGGCTGTTGGAGGTCGGCCCAGAGTACTCCGCGGCTCTCCTGACTGCCCCTCAGCACACAGCTTAAACTGTTCACTAGACTCATTGTACTCTCCGCGCTACTACTCTGCATCATATAACAATTCTTACAATTTACACTGCTGGAAGTGGCTCTCTGTCCAATGTTGGGTTAGATTCCAACTACTTATTATATACTATCTATATTTACTATTTACTACTTTATATTTTTATTATTGTTTACTTATTTTATCGGTATTTCTTCTTTTTTCGATAGTCCAGTCAATGAAAAACATTGTACTTGAAATCCTCTCTCTGTCTATTTGTTAGTCAGTTGAATTTTATAAATTACTCAACTTGTTTACGTATTCTAAGCTAAGCCTTGTGGATATAATTAAAATATATTGCTATTATCCCTTGAATTTATTTTAATATTGTTAACAGAAAACTTAATTATTGTCATTGTCTGTAATGTCTAGTTCGTATGTCTAAATTTATATCTATTTTAGGATCTTTGTAATCTATTTTAGTTATTAGTTAAGTTAATTAATACTTACTTACTTCAATATAATTTAAGATGCACTTCATTCTTGTGTATAAGAAGGACTCGTCACCACGCACAAGCCTTATGGCTCATGTGGGACTTATTCGGTGCAAGTGATTGTATATTTTGTATTTTATTGACGGATAAATTTGATTTGATTTGATTTGAATGTCATAACTTAATACCTACAAACTCTGGTGTTACAAGTCATATTAATTATAGATTTAAATAATTTAAAGCTAAACAAAAACCACAAAAAAGCTTACCAAACAGGTATAAGAAGATAATACGGGTTGGGAGCTTTGCTCATACACACTTTCTTTTGGTCATTGACTTCAAAATTATCCAGTAAAGTCCATGCCAACTCAGAATATAAATAAATACCTTTTAGAGAGCAAAAGATATCAGGTTAATGCCTTGCAACGTAACACAACACGTTAGTGTACTTACTTACTTAACGTAACACTTGCTTTGCTTTCACACTTAATGTGAAAGGTTGTCCCACATACAGGGTGTCCATAAAATCCGGCACGGGTTTAATATTTTCCAAACGATAAAAGATTTTGAAGAAACTATAAGTTTTCTGCCATATCATGGATACTTCCGCCAGGAGTTAGAAGGAAATCTTATATGTAAGCACAGGTCAATATGTACATCAAATTAAAGGTCTCTAATAATAAAGCACAATGTCGCAAACCTGACCTCAAAAGGATTACCGAGGAAAAAATACCAGGCGATCAAACTTGGCATTAAAATTATACTGACAAAAACCAAAAATAGAATTACTCCCGTTACCCTCGACCTTTTGAGGTTTATATTGTGGCAAATTGTTAAGAATGTAATGCCCTTTAAAATGACGTATCATATTACGTAAGCCAATGCGGTTTCTCTGACGACTTCCACTAGGAACGTCCCCAAAGGAAGTCTTGGGAAAAATTTCATTGGTCTACGTCATATGATACAACATTTTAAAAGGTCAAGTTTATCGAGAGATATTGCATTTTTGTTTTCACTAGTATGATTTCTAAGCAAAGTTTGATCGACTGCCATTTTTGACACGGTCATCCTTTTGAGGTCGGGTTTGCGGCATTGTTCTCTATTCTTCGATACCTTTAATTTGATTTACATATTTTCCTATACTTACATGAAATATTTCCTTCTTACTCCTTGTGGACAGCCCCCCCCCCCCTATATGAGGAACGTTTATAGACAAGTTAAAGTTCTAGTCCCTGTTGTACGGAGACGATTAAGTTTAAATTTTCTCTCAGGTTAGAAGCGTCAATCACGTGATACTGTGAGATATTGGACTTCAACAGATTAACAGAATGTTGCTGGTGGATAACCAGAATAATTTTACTAGTGTACTCGTTGCTCGAAATCGAGCAATTTAGTTTTTACACTGATAAAAACTTTAATTTGCTGTAAGAATAAAATTTTTTTCCTAAAATAAATTTTTATAAACAATTTTATATACACTTTGCTATTTTTACCAAGACGATCTTGGTCTTTCGCGTATTAAAGTAGCTTAGCCTAATAGTTATCTATACTTATTTAATACGCTAAGGTTTTTTTTTTGTCTTGAGAACTCCTCCTACAATTTTCAACCGATTTTAAAGTTTGTGGTGTTGTTAGATGGGGCTTGGTCTGTAGTTGTTTCCGCCAAAAACTGATTGGAATCGGACTGAAAATAAAGACGCTACCCGCCATTGAAATCTCAAAATTTCCCATTTAAATAACATTGGGATTGAATAAAACATTTTAAACATCTGTTAATAATCAGCTGTAAATACATGTAGTTTCGGCGATTAAAGATATTCACAATATTGGATTGGTCGGATGTGATTGATTTAGAGCTAAAAGTAACATTTGTATTGTATTAAAATAAATTACTCGATTTCGAGCAACAGTATACTAGTAGTGGCTTAAACGGGCCGAAGTTCCTAGTCAGCTGCCCTGTCAAATTATTCAAATAACTTAGATACTTTATTTGAAACTCCGACCCACTCTGTGGTGCGTATTTTAAGGTGAGTATGACTGAATTGGTGAGTGTGATGATTGTAATGGATCAGATGAGGTGTAGCTTTGTTACTGACAAATATCAGCTGTTTCATTTGTCAGGATCATTAATTGATAGCCCAATGACCAAAGGCAGCTGGGTCCAGTATCGAACCATCAAAAAGCATTAACTTTTCTCAGGACCGAACTGGCAACCTTCAGATTCAAAGGCGAGCTCTTTAACCACTCAGCTACCCAGCCAGATAGAAATAGACCCTAGCTGAAAGCCCGTGATTTGCCCATCGGTACATCCTAAGATTTAAATTTCTATATTTTTTTAACTCTTTGGCTTTTACCACTTAGCTCCGAACTTCGAAGTGAAAAAATAAGTTTTATAAAGTAAAAATCATGACATAATATTTTAGTGATAATAATTTATTAATAGCCATGATAATTTCAATGAGGTAGACAACTTGCCCGGCAACTACAGCAGCACCCATGTCACAATTAAATCTCTTTCAGCACCATTTACATTATTGATTATAAAAACTACTCAATTTTCTTGGTTGGCCAATCATAGATAATGTATCATCAATTATAAGTTGAAAAAACAGTGGTGCTTCTAGCTGGTTTTACTGTCAGTAGTATCAAAAAAATTTAATATAGTAATGCTAGGCTCTAATTAATTATGATCGTGTTCACTCGTTCTTTTGATCGAGAAACTAGTTATGATCTGATTATCTTTTTAAAATAAAACCAAAACACACCTTGTGATGTTAATGAAAAAAGCATATATATTATTTATCTCGACGATTTTCTTCTGAAAGACATTTTATGTTATTTATCATTTCTCTGTAGGTTCTTGGACATGCCATTATTTTTACTGAGTCCGTTTGGTCAAAAAATTTAATTTGAAACCACTCATATAATTGTAGAATTTGCTAAACGTACACAATTTACCTCTAAATATTTCTCGCATGCATGTAATCAGTAATGCAGTTCGTTAATCAGGTACACTCCTTGGTTTATCTTAAACTCTTTCGTGTAAACAGGTGAACAGGTTTTGCTAATGTCCGGTGTGTACGCTTTACAACTGTTAACTTTAAAATCAACCAATTTCCTTACCCATGTTAATCAAATGGGAAAGTGAAAAACTTTGAGGGCTTTTGGGGCACTTCACTTTAAATTGATAATTACCAATTTACTTTAGAAACAACTTCACGCCAAGATCTATCTAATGACACCAAAATCATTAAAATCTGTTGAAAACTGGGGATTTTTTTTATTTTATTTTATTTTATTTTATTTTATTATTTTTTTTTTTTTTGAGTGAGAGGCAGGGAAAATGCATTACGCACACAGGTGGCCAGCCTGTAGTGTGGGACTCCCCTAAAAAACGGGTTTACCCACTAAAAAACCTCCTCTACTCTTTAGGATTCTAACCTGGAATTGTTTATCACATTACGTCAGGCTAGGCCTAAATTTGGCTTACGCCCATGGGGCTCGCTCCTTATCCAGCTGTTCGGTCAAGGGATCTGGGCCACTTCGTGGTCCAAATCGGGTTTCTTTTCCAGGAGGATACCCCGGACGAACTGTGACAAACAATCCCAGTTGCCCTCATCCTCCATAATCTTTTGGCAGACCGTGTCCACCGAAAAAACACCGAGTTTTCTTGTGGCCTCCAGGCGGGGCCTTTCCCAACGCGAACAGCGAAGGAAGGTGTGTTCCGCGTCATCGGGAACGCCCGGGCAGTAGATGCAATCCGGTGAACCGGTCTTGCCCATCCGGTTCAGGTACGACTTGAAGTAGCCGTGACCTGTCAGGAACTGCGTGAGGTAGTAGTCCACCTCGCCATGCCGCCTTTCCACCCATGGTTGGACCTGCTCGATGAGTCGCGCAGTCCATCGTCCTCGGGTGTCGTGCTCCCAGCTGTGTTGCCACTGCTGGAAGGTTCGGGAGCGCTCTTCGGTTCTTGCCGTGTCCTTGCCGATCTCGCCTTGTCTCTGGTAAATCGCTTTCCTCTCCCCTGCCAAGAGCTTGACCGGGATGACTCCGGCGACCACCAGGACGGCAGGCTCGGACACTGTCCGGTAGGCGGAACACACCCGGAGCGCAGCTTGACGCTGAACCCGGGCGAGTCGCAACCTGTAGCACTCCTTATCTAGAGCGCCTGCCCACACCTCTGCCCCGTAAAGGAGCACGGACTGGACCGCGGACATCAACAGACGTCTTCTGCTGGATCGGGGACCCCCGGACATTGGCCATCAGCCTACTAAGGTAAGTGACTACCTTAGCGGCCTTGTCCGCCGTACGAAAGATCTGATCCCTCCAGCTTAACTTGGTGTCCACCATAACCCCGAGGTATTTGGCGGCACGAGTTGATGTGACCACCTCCCTTCCCACTCGGAGTGGGACGACGGTGTCGATCCTCTTCTTCGTGAGGATCACAATCTCCGTCTTACTGAGAGCAAGCGAGAGACCGTGATCGGACATCCAGTTGTTGACCACCCGCATAACTCGGTTCAACTTCAGTTGGGCCAGCTCAACGTTGCGTGCAGCAATGAGAGCTGCAACGTCATCGGCGTACCCAACCAAAGTGGTTTCCTCAGGCATCTCGGACCTCAGGAGGCTGTCATAGGCAACGTTCCAGAGATCCGGGCCGAGTATTGAACCTTGTGCGGCACCAGAAGTGACTTCCATTGTCCGCGTTCCGTCCCTCGTGTCATAAATCAGGCTTCGAGAGCGTAGATAATCCTCGATGAGCCGCAACAGATATGCAGGAATACGAAAGGTGTTGCGAAGCGCATCCAACATATCGACCCACCTTGCCGAGTTGAAGGCATTCTTGACATCAAGCGTAACAAGAAGCACTACTCGGCGGGAGAAATGGTTGTGGCTCTCGGCTCTCTCCACAGCTCTCTGAACTTCGGTGACAGCGTCGATCGTTGACCGTCCCTTTCTGAAGCCGTACTGACGGGGGCATAAGTCCCCGGCAGCTTCCACGGCAGAAGTCAGGCGGGAACGGATCAGCTTCTCGAACAGCTTCCCAGCCGTGTCCAACATGCAGAGAGGCCTGTGGGACGACGGCAGCTCGGGATCACCTTTGCCCTTGCTGATCAGTACAAGCCTGGCTGTTTTCCAGGGAGCCGGAAACACCCCTTCTACCAAACAGGCATTGTACATTCTCAACAACAAGTCAGCGTTGATTGAAAATACTTTCTTTAAAGCCTCACTGGGAATCCCGTCCGGGCCAGGAGCCTTGTTGCTCTTCAGGGAGAGAACGGAGGTTTCCAGCTCCTCGAAAGTGAAGAGTGGAACGTCCTCTACCCGTCTGAAGTCAACCGGCGGTCGCTGTGGATGTTCAGGAAACAACGCAGCGACGATCCTCCCCATGGTGGCGCCCTCCATGATGGAAGGTGGAGAGCGGGCGTCGAGTTTCTGCGTTACAAGTTTGTAACCCAGGCCCCACGGGTCGGAGTCAACGTCGTCACGAAGTCTCCTCCAGCTATTCGCCTTGCTCCTGTTGATCGCCTGGCGGAGAGATTTTCTCGCAGCTTTATAGGCCTCCGACTTACGAACTTTGTCTGCGGGAATTCTCGCTCTAGTGGCGGCTCGTCTAGTTCTTAAACATGTTCTTCTGAGTTCCGCAATCTCTTCAGTCCACCAGTAAACGGGTTGTTTGTCGCGTCGGGGTTTCCTTCGCGGCATAGACTGGTCGCAGGCCGAGACGATCAGTTCCATCGTGGATGTTACTAGTGCCTCGGCCCCAGCCTCACCAGGATTCCCCAGCGCTCCCCGAGAGATGACTTCGGTGAACTTAACCACGTCCAGTTTGTTGGTGTTCCACCGGCGTGGCCCTTCCCGAGATGTGGAAACTCGACGATTTTCCTGATCATGCAGATCAAACACGATGTATTGGTGGTCGCTACCCGTGTAGTCCTCCACAACCCTCCAGCCAGAGATCCTCGGAAGGAGCGACTCAGACGCAAAGGTGACGTCAGGGATCGTGCCTCTCTGCCCGGGGCGCCGAAAAGTAGGTGTGTCGCCCTGGTTGAGGACGACAAGACCGGCCCTGGCGATGAAATCCAGGATGTATTTCCCCCGGGAGCTGGTAGAGGGCATTCCCCACTCGACGGCCCTGGCGTTGAAATCGCCACCAACGACGACATGCCCGGTGGTGCAAAGAACGCACTCCTCTAGGCTATCTATCTTGTCGCGGAAGTCCTGGACGGCCTCGTTGGGGGTGAGGTAGCAACTGAAGATTGTCACGTCCCTACACCTAACCCAGGCAAATCCTCGGCCGCGACCATGACTCCGCACCAAGACATCCCGCGTATTACGCGCCCAAAGTGCAGCAGTACCGAGGCTGTCGGAGATCCAAGTGTTTGGGTCTCTGTCCCGATACTGTTCGCTGATAAGGAGCGCGTCAGCACCAAGTTCTCGGGCGAGCTGATCTAGAAGGTTATCAGCTCCCCAGGATCTATGAAGATTGGCCTGGAGGATGCGAATTACCGGCCGCTGCCTTTTGCCTGTTCAAGTGCGGTTCTGAAGGCACCGCACTGACCAGACCCGGGTAAGTGACCGAGGGCACTGGAGCCTAAATCCTTGCAGAAAACTGGGGATGTTGCGTATAGATGTCGTTTCATTAAACATAAAGTTAAGATAGAGTGTAAAATTTGGGTAATTATTGAATTTAGGTACGGCCATCGGAAAAACGAATTTTTTTTCAAAATGTCGGAAATTTGACGCTGATTCTGAAAATGATAGTTTTTTCCACGGAAAAAGTCGGAAAACCCGGAAATGACTTTTTCCTACCACTGCATAGAAACAATCACATTGCCACAGCTGTAATCCTACGCAAAACAGTTCATTTCCGTTTTCCGGTCCTTTTCCGCTCTAGAGCGGTAATGGAACATTGGCGCACGCTAAATCAAGGTTATTTTAAATATACAATAGGTTAGAACGGTAAAGAAGGTGACGTCACAACACAGACTAGTTTCTATTGGTCAAGAATCACATGACAATCACCATAATTATTACAAATTAATTGTAGTTGCTTTGCTCTGAATCAGCTGATTTCACGGTCAGTATTTCGATAACACTAACTTCCGGTTACACACCTATAGTTTCCCTGTCAAATATTGACGATCTAGGTTATGTTTACATTCATCACAACAGAAATATCAAACACAACCGAAATGCATTTTATATACAATAAAACATTTAATCGGTTGTAATTATGGTGGTAGGAAAAATATTGTGTGTATTACGAGCACAAATAGTCATTGCCGCTCTCGAAATGTTTGGCCGCACTCAGCTGACGCTTCGTGCGGCCATCTACATTCTCGAGCGGCAATGACGTTATTTGCGCTCTTAATACACAAATAGCTATTTCCGCCAACAATCGTCGAGTGGGTTATATAAATAACCGGAATGATGGGCTGATCACGAATATGTATTTTTTCCCAGATACGACCACTAATTAGCCGGAAAATGCCGGAAAATACCGGGAAAGAGGAAAATGAATTTTAATATTCTAATTAACGGGCATGACAAGCTGATAACGAATACGTAATCAGTGTTTCCATTTGACTTAATATAATCCATATTAGTTGGGGTAATCCATAAATAAAAACATAGCCACTTTTACGAAAAAAAGTGTTATATTCTAAAATTTGTTAACTTTCATAAACTTTGACAAATAAAAGCAAAAACCATGAGGCAATAAACAAGTTATACACAATGTACAAACTAAAGTTAAAAAAGAAAAAAACAATGAAGCCCACAAGTTCTTAACATAAAAAATATAGTGAGCTTGACAAAAAAAAGTGTAATAGTGAGAACTTCTATAAACTTTCAAAAACAAAACAAAATGAAGCAATAAACAGTAAATAATACATATGACTAAATAATACATTGCACAATGTAACTTTGACAAATAAAAACAAAACCAATGAAGCAATAAACAAGTTATACACTATGTACAAACTTAAGTTTGAAAAGAAAAATCAACAATGAAGCCCACAGGTTATTAACATAAAAAATATAGTGAAATTGACAAAAAAAGTGTAATATTGAAAACTTCCATAAACTTTCAAAAACAAAACAAAATGAAGCAATAAACAGAAAACTTGACTAAATAATACATTTCACAGCGTATGCTTCACTTAATAGTTTACTTTTGAATGGGCTTGGGAGGGTAGAGGGCTGCTGCTGTTTTTAAAAAATGGTGCAGCCTCTCCCCCCTCTCGTACCTTCTTTTGAATTGATATTCAGCAAGGTACCCAACAAAGTGGGCGAATACCGTATCTGGGGATGGTGGACCGGACGTCCCTCCACGTCCTCTCAATGGAATTAGTGTGGGCGCCGGTGTCCGGGTCGACAAAGTTCACGGAATGGTTTACCGTGAAGTGGTAGAACAGGGTTTTGTCCGGAAGGTTCTCGTAGGCCTTCCAGCAGTCCGACATCACTATTGAATTGGGCAGGACCCAATCCTCCACGGTGGCGAGCTTGGCAGCATCACTCTTCTCGATGGGGACGAGGAAGGTGTTATTCGTACCCCGCTCGATGCTGCCAAACACCCACTGCCCCTTCAGGTATCGGCCCCGGCTGTATTTCGACTTGCCGAACTTGGCTTCGTCGATCTCAACTATTTTTCCGTGGCCGCCAGCCTCCACACTTGCTGGACGGAAAGGTTTAGCTCTGACTTTGTTGTGGCACTTTACCTTTTTCTGCTTCCGTTGAACAACCCACTTGCCACAATTATAGTTCATGTTATTTGCGGATATTGTAAGTTCGTTACAGCACAAATGGCAGTTCACTTTCTTCAATAGCACGCCGTGGTCGCACAAAAACTTCACGATGTCGCCTTCATACATGGCACACGCATTCATAAACATCGTTTCACACTTCTCTTCACACATTGTCAGTCACACAATCACACACAGTCAAAAATTCAAACAGGGACAAATCGAACGAAGCAACGGAACGGCTACTGACACTGACAGAAAGCAACACGTGCGATGACGTGTCCAATTTAGCAGGAAGGCTCGAATTCGTCCAAACAGGTGATTTGCGCATACAGCAAGGGGTAAGAGTGAACACGTGACCGATCATCTGATTTAGATTGCAGGTGGTGGGGGTTCCTGTCAAGTTTTTTTTTTTTTTTTTTGCCATAGGAAACGGAAGCTTCATTGTTGGGCCAAAAGAAACGGAAGTTTCATTGTTGGATATGTTCCCGCGGAGCAGACACGTTACCAGTGTCAATTTGTTACTGTGTTATTTTGTTGTGATGTTGGTTAATCATTAATGCGTAATGAGGATTGAGGATAGTGATAAATATGTAGAAATAAGAAGTCATCTTACAATTTTTTTTTATAAATGACGTCCGGTGCATTATGTTATAGGTTGATTAGTATTAGGTTGATAAATTAATAAATACCAAGGTTATTATGTATTTGTCTTTATTCAATCACAACTATTATATGTAGATCACAAAATAATTAGGAGCTTGTCATGCCCGTTAATTAGAATACCGGATCTGGGAAAAAATTACATATTCGTTATCAGCTGGTTGTACCGATTAATTAGAATACCCACATGACATACTTTTGAGTGATATTAAAAAAATTCCACTTTTCCGCTTTTCCGGCATTTTCCGGCTTATTAGTGGTCATATCTGAAAAAAAATTTTCGATTTTTGGCGGAAAAAGTCATATCTGGTTTTTCCGATTTTCAGGGGTTTTCTGACTTTTTCCGCGTAAAAAAACTATCATTTGCAGGATCAGCGTCAAATTTCCGACATTTTGAAAAAAACAATTCGTTTTTCCGATGGCCGTACCTAAACTCAATGATTACCAAAATTTGAACTTAATAAAGACACAAGTTTACTTTCCAAATTAAAAAATGCCTATGAAAGACAAAACTTGTTAATTTATAACTTGAACTCTATGATTTGATTTAGTTAGTTAAGCAATGCTGATTACATAATTTAAATACCGCCTTTTGTGTAGTATTTAATGTAAGTATATTCAACTGACTGTTGCAAAACATTATCATAAGCTTTTCAGGAACCAGAACTCAGCTTCCAATATTTTTACTTATCTAATCCGTTGTAGATTCGTAGAAAAAAGTGTAATCTCAATTAATTTTTCATTTTTAACTAACATTTTTTAAAGTTGCTGTATTTTTAAATTCCATTGAAGAGGTCTCACTCAATATTTACCAGTATTCAGATACATTTTTTATTCGTAAAAAGTGACATTAGGATCCAGGTCTGGAAGGGTAAAAACATTGGGTTAGGATCAAGCAAGAACGAATGATGCAAGCTCGTGTCGCTCATAATTTATGATGACGTCAAGGCTCGGGCTGTTTCATCTTTAACTGACTAAGGTGGTTTCTTTCTGTTACTAAATAAATTAAATTTTTAACACCCAACAATTAAAGTATAAATTAAGTTTACAGTAACAAAATCATTGTTTCCAACATATATTCGAATATTATACAAGAAAGGTTAGTAGTAGGGTTTTATTTGTGGTTAAAAGTTATTTTCAAAAATACAAGGAAAACCGTTCCGGAGGTTTAAAACATTTCAATATTCAGTAAAATCGTTAACGGAAATTCTTTTCCTCCGTAGGAACGATTGTAGGTAGTTTTCAACTGATTGTAAAACTGTCTATAATGTACGTCCCGTGTTTTAAACATTCAGCCAGGTTGTGCATTGAAAACGAGAAAAGTTGTTTAATGTTGGACATTATTGGCAAAAGAACATCCCCTAAACCGCTATAGAGGGGAAAAACTATTGTTGGGTATAAAATAATTCTAGTTTAACTCATGTATGACCCATATGCTATAACCATGTAGCCAGTATGTTCCTTGAACGACGAAGATTTATGGTTGGGTTTGTGGGTGGAAATTATTTCTAAAAGGACGAGCCGAAAAGAGATACGGAGGGTGAATAACTGTTCTTGGGTATAAATAATTGTTATTTAACTCATCAAAACGTAAAAAAATACTCGTATTGTTTCTTTAAGCAGTTAGTACAAATAATTTTCTCCATTAATTAAGATAAGCGTTTAGCAATCAGATATTTTGAAAAACTGTCTTTAAAATATAAGGCTGTGTTTTAACAAGATATCCGATTGAAACTATGTTGTGTTGTTAATGCTCAAACTTCCGTTTAAGGAATATTTATAGCCTAACCTCCTGAAGAATTCTTTATTGTGAGAAAAGTGAAGATATAGAAAAATATATTAGAAGAAAAATTTATGTAAAAAAATATGGTGCCGACAGAAATGATATATTTCTATATAACCAGCTACGTATTAAAGAAATGTGATTTTTAGTTCTTATTATTCACAACTCCGTCCATAAAGAAAAAAAGAAAAATGCAGAACATATATTTTGGAGGTAAGATGAAATCAAGTGTGAGCGTGGTGGAGTTGTTTTACTACAAGTCACAGGCACATTACATGAGTTTGGACTTGTGTGTAGGTAGACGGTAAACATAATTACTAACCGTTTTTTTCCAGTAAATAATTATTACTAGTGGCTTGTAGGGGCAAAGGTCCCTTACGATCAAAATGGTGATGTTGTCTCCAAAATTAGTTTAAATTTATCACCTCCTTGCAGTATTACTTTTTTTTATCTAAAGCTGTAGTGTGAATTTACACGTTTTGATTTTCTATAGTAAGATGCAAGAAAATAGTCTGATGGAAATTTAAACAGTTGTGTCCCCCTCAACCCCTCTCACCCTGCAATGTTGTCATTTGTGAATATGTTTACCATGTGTAATGCAGTACAAAAATATGCCTCAAAATAAATTTGGTAACAATGTATCGCCTCTCATCGGACCATTTTCGTGAATCCTACTAAAATATTTGCTAATCTGACGAAACTTTTTGGCCTTATCAAATCAGTTATTTATCAATAATTTCCCCTGAAACGCGGTAAAATAGTTTTAATTTTAAACGTGTCCATGATGAGTCTGTAACTCAAGTACGACATAGGCCCATTACATTAATACTGTACCCTCCTTCATGCCTCTGTGCCCCCCAATCTCTCATGCCACATGCCTGCAATTCTTCCCCGAGGCCCCCGTGCAATCTATGTTCCTCATTCCTCCCCCGTGCCCCCCATGCGCAACCACCTTTCGTGCCACCGACGTCTTTAGTACCCCTTGTGCCTTCATTTCCCTTCTTCCTCGTGCCACCTACATCCTGTACCTCTCTAACCCTTGTTCCCCCCAACAACCCTGGTGCCCCCAACAACCCTCGTGCCCCATGCCCCCGCACCTACGGTACTCCCGTGCTCACATGCCCACCGTTCTTCCCCGTAGTCCCCATGCCTTCTATGTTCCTCATTCCTCCCCCCGTGCCCCCCATGCGCAACCACCTTTCGTGCCACCGACGTCTCTAGTACCCTTTGTGCCTTCATTTCCCTTCCTCCTCGTGCCACCTACATCCCTATACCTCCCTAATCCTTGTTCCCCCAACAACCCTAGTGCCAACAACCCTCGTAACAATGTAAATATTTCACCTAATGTCAGCAAACCTATTACCGCGCCGAATAATGATGAATCTATATTAGCCTTACTAGGAAATAGTAAATTTGAAGAGGATATAATAAAAAGATTTGAAAACATCAAAAATGAAATTATTGATAAAAATGTTGACAAGCTTACAGAAAATACTCCCTTAAAAGATGTTCCATGGTCGATTGTGAAAAGAAAATCATATAAATCCAGGAATAATGTTAAGTTTGATCCAATACAATCCAAACATTACTCTTTTATTTCTAATAATAAATATGACTTATTAAATGATGATGCATTAAAAACTAACCAGTTCCAGAAAACGTCTTATGAGAAGTAAAATAAATTAGTTGATAAATATAGAAAAACAAATAAATACTATATATCAAATGTAAAGACTCAACAGGACAGTGGATTACAACAAGTAACAAAACACTATAGGAGAGCAATGGGTCATTTCTATAAGGAAGTAACAGAACAGAAAAAGAAAGAAGGAAAAGAATACAAAACCTACAGTACATTCAAAGTAAGCAAATGTCCTCCTGTTACTGCGTCAAAGTTACATGACAATGAGACATTCAAGGATTTCCTTGAGAAACATATTGAATCACTTTCATTAAAACAAAGCAAGCAGAATGTAAAAGAGGCTAAAACAGAAAGCTTTAAGTCCATTACCATCCTTCATCAAAATGTTGATAGAGTATCCAATAAAATAGAGCGTCTAAACCATCTTCTACACACAAACTCACCAGACCTCTTGGTAATTACAGAGCATGGTCAAAATCCTGATATGATTTGAAATACTAGATTTTTAGGGTATAGTCTTATTTCAGCATTCGGCAGAGAGCATAACTTAAAAGGAGGTGTTGCTATTTATAAGAAAGATGAATTCCAAAGTGAAGTGTCAAGCTTGGAATTAGAGTCATGCAGTGTTCCTCTAATCTGTGAAATAAGTGCTGTAACTGTAAAAATCAGTAGAAAGAAACAGGTTAAAATCATTGGTGTGTATCGTCCACCTAACAAGAAAGAAGAAATAAGAACTCAAGCTCTGAACCTCATACATAACGTATTAACTTCGATAAAAGCAGATAAATATGATTTCATTTTAGTAGGAGATGACCTATACCTTCATTTTGAGATATACCTTCAAATATGATTGAGATGACCATTTTAATATAGATGACCTCATACCTTCAAGGGAAGGAAGCAGTTTCAGCGACCTACTAGCAGCACATAATGCTACTAGAATTCCCTTACCACCAACTAGGGTCACAAAATATTCTCAGACTTCAATTGATGCAGTATGTACTAACATAGATCTTGGCCGAATCAAAGTAGATGTCATTAAAACAGGTATCTCAGACCATAATGGACAGATTTGCCACTTATCTATCCCTTGTCAAAATAATTCATCAACTTTACATGTATAGAGAAAAATAAATTCAGAGTCACTAGAAATACTTAGACAAAACCTTGCAAGTACATCGTGGATCAGTGTTTTACAAACATTCGATGTAGACGAAGCTTATGATAACTTCCAAACTATATTTAAACTTAATTTGGAATACTCTTGCCCATTGAAGATATGCAAAACGAAAAATCTCAGTAAGAATGTAAAATATGATGAAGAAGCCCAGCGTTTAAAAAGTAATTTCGTTGAAGCCCATAATCTATATTGTCTAACAGGAAGAGAGGAAGAGAAACAACTAACTGCTCAGCTAAAAAAATGATACGATACTAAGCTTAAATTTTTAAGAAAAGAGTTAAATGCACAACTGATTAGTACTGCTTTTTGCAAATCTAAAATAATATGGAATATAATAAATGACGGAAGGAAAACAAAAAGAGTGGACTCCAAATTTGATTACTTTTTACATAAAGGAAAGAAAGTTGAACAACCTGTGTCAACAACCCTCGTGCCCCATGCCCCCGCACCCACGGTACTCCCGTGCTCACATGCCCACCGTTCTTCCCCGTAGTCCCCATGCCTTCTATGTCCCTCAAGCCTCCCCCGTGCCCCCATGCCCAACTGCCCCTCGTGCCCCAGGCCATCGACGTCCCTAGTGCCCATTGTGGCTTCTCACCCCAGCTCCTCCACGTGCCCCCCATGCCCAACGTTCCTCCCCGCTGCCCCATGCCCCCCCCAATGACCATCTACCCATCTTGCCACCGACGCCCCTAGAGCCCCTTGTGCCCCCGCACCCCCCCCCCCGTCATCACGTGCCTCAGTGCATCTCTATGCCTGCCCAGAGTGTTACATATGTCCCCTAACACCCATGCACTCAATGCTCCCGTGCCCACATGTTCACCATTCCTCCCTGTGCCCCTCTGTCCCCCATGCCACCACCGTGCCACTAATGCTCCCCTCTCTCCAGTGCCACCGACACCCCTCGTGCCCATCGTGCTCTTTGTGCCAACATATCCCCGAACCCCCTGTGCTCCCCATGGTCCTGTGCCGCCATCCCCGCCTTCCCACGCCGTACCTCTGTGCAATCCTGTGCACCCACCGTGCCCCCTATTTTCCCCATGTCTCCCCCGTGCTCCCATGCCCCCCTACAAGAAGTGCTACTTTTCCCTCTTGCTTTGATTGTAGTCTACTTTGTCTGTTCGCCAATGAAGTAGAACACTGATTGATATATTGCACAGCTATCATTTACATGAAAAGATCCCCGTCTTATGGATCAACGGGCGTTTATTGTTCCCGTACGATCAACGTAAAGAAAGGAGAACAAAATGGATAAAACCAAACAAAATATTATTCATACAGAGCTTAACCAATGTTAGTAGTTTATATAGGTTCACATATAATGATTCAGTCGCAAATAAACAAACACTCAACCAAACGGTTCAACTCTTCAACTCTAACTACTAAATAGGCAATATATAAAGCAGTAACACTAAACGACATTCACTGAGTAAAGACAATTAATCTTTATATCAACCATGCCACGTCTAAGCCAATTTTAACCTTAGTATATTCAGCACAAAAAAGCATTCTACTCCTGTTTCCTTAATGTTATAGATAGAGTCTCGAAGATGAAATCTTCTGTTTATCCGTAACCCGTTCATGACTTTAAGAGTTCTCCTTTTTTATAGTGCATTGCCAATTAAAAAAATTTATAACTATACGGTTATCTTAACTCAAAATATCTGCTTAATAACCAGCTTAGTTTATGATAAAACACTGGAACATCTGCTTAATCACAATGTAGATCTAAAAATCTTCTTCCCATTAGATTAACATTAGAACTTCAAGGTCTGATGGGGCGAATCCCAGGTAACTTTTGATTATTCTGGTATTTCCTTGCGACCTTGGCCCTCAAGCTTTAAAATGAGCCATTATATGTTATCCTATTTTTCTTCTAACTCGAGATATTTCGTGGGGACCGATTTGCTTACGGAATTATATATATAGAAGATTGTTGGAAATGATCACACATTAATCGGAGTGACAACTAAATCCGGAGATCATTTAATAATTTTTACAGTACAACAGATAAAAATACCAACTTCCACAAATTATCGCTGATGATAATAACATACTTATCTGTGCCACAACCTCCAGGGTGGCCACTCTGAGAGACGGCCCACTAGGAGTCACTCAGAAATCTTAAAAATAAGCAAATGTTGATATTTACATCAAATTAAAGTTATTTTTTGGCAGAGTTTAATGCCGCAAACCGCACTTCAAATGGTTGACTGAATCGGAAATGGCAGGCAATTAAACTTTCAACTAAAATCATATAGCAAAAACTCTATGCAACATCTTCAGATATATTCGATCTTTGAGTTGTGGTTTGTGACATCTTTAAATTTTTAGGCGTTAAAAGTTTTGTTCGATCGGAGAAAACTTAATTAAGTTGTCTTTAAGAATTCATTGGATACGACCCTTTAATGAAGTTTGTTACATGATTACATTTAGGAATATTAATTTATAAACACCTGTTTCCATTTGAAGTATTGAAAGAATAATGTTAGTAAAAAATAATGATATTTTAGATATCAAAAGAGTGAACACAGCGAACGAGCCAATCCTGACGGCGAGTGAACGTGGCGAATGAGCTCATCTCAAGGGCAAAAAAAACCCTTTGGTTGGCATTTCAATTTGATTACTGTTGTGAAGCACGAGTAAGTAAGCTAGTTTACTATAAAATCATCATAATTATAAACCAGAAAACTGTTTCAACTTTAACTAAGCACAGGCGATAATATTAATAGGCAAAACAAAAATAACTAATATACCTAACGGGGAAAGGAAAACAGAACGACTGACAAGAAATGGCAATAAAAAATTTTCAGAAATAACGACAAGTAATACAAAAAATAAATTCACAATTATTGGTGATAATAGAAATAATTGCATCATGTTTAAAGAAATAGTTTTATTATTTTTCACCCAGTTTGTGTGAATTGGTCGGCTTTAAAAAAGTAAACATAATTGCAATAACTGCAAAAAGAGATTATTCTTAATCCAAACAAACATTGCTTAAAAAATTATAACCTAACAACATGGTATTTTTCCTTGGGGGAAAATTTCCCTTACGCCAGGTGTAATTTCATAACAAAATAGTAATCATTGGACACAAAAGAGTTAATTATTACTGTTGACGAGAATGATTTTATTTTTAAATAACACTAAAACTATACAACTTAGAAATATCTTATACTCTAAAACAAGCTCCGTTTTTACGGGCAAAGTTTTGATTGAATATGGGGATTTTGGCCACCAGAAATCGATTGGAGCTGGTCCCATAGCTGGAAAAAATTCGATTTTCGCGCTAGAGCCCTTCAAAGAGCCCTTCATGTTATGCTTATGGAGATTTTTAAATTGAACAAAAATTAGCTGATAACTGTAGATAAAATAAACCAATGTGTTACATCTTTAACCTGTGGTTTTAGGAAAATCATACCAATGTGCAGCAAACCTTCCGCCTGGCGAGTGGACGGAGCGAAGGAGCTTTGTGTGAGAAACGAAAGTAATAATTTTAGAGAGCTTAAGCTCGGTCCCCCTGGTACTAATGCTATTAAATGTTTTCATTGTTTTTTTAGCGAGGATCATTATTATAAATTATTTTATATAAAAAAAACCATTGGAAATTCACTGAGCACTCAGGTCTGCTGCGACATTTTTTTTTAAATAAAACAATAATCAAGAACATACTGGCATTTTAAAGGCTATTTCAAGGGTTTTTCAAGGACAACTCTAGTTGAAGGCATTTTCAAGGCTTTCAATTTTTGTAGACATCCTGTATATAACGACTTACTTAAAACTTGACTTTAATTTACTTGTCTATTACACGTGAATCACAGTTCATTTTTCAAGAACCATAAAATATTGTTATTTCAGATTGTTTTTTTTTTTCAAAGTGTTCTGAATTCATTGTTCTAAATTCTTCGTACGTAAGGAACGATTAAAATATTACCAATAACTTATTATAAAGACATTGAAAAATAATCAAATAGGTAACCTTTTATCTACAATGACCAGTATACTACCCAAAATAATGGATCTCTTAATTCATTAACTCAATAAAATATGAGCAGAAAGAAAAACAGTAGTTTTAATATTACTTAAGGGAATTCAACTGCTAGGGTATGTCAAGAAAAGGTCGTTATTTTTTACCTACTCTTAAGTATTTGTTCGGCCTCTAAGTTATTGACACCACGTGGGGCGCAATTTCCGGAGAACTGTTGCCGCTAGACTTACAACTGGGCCACAGTACCTGAATCGCTTTTATTGGTTTGTTCCTGACATATTTGATAATTCCAATCAACGTTTGATATCAAATTAAGACAGTTGCACTATTTTGCAGCGTTGCTTTGACTGCCGGTGACGCAGTGTGCTATCACAATAAAACATAAGCTGAACCCAAACTAAAAAAAAACTAACCTTTTAATCATGATTCATGTAAATTTAAATCACCTTAGTTCCTTAGTACCTTAGTTATCTCAAGAACATTTAACTAAGAAAGCACGATCTCGAAATCTAGCGGGGAGATTTTGCTTACACTTGGAGTTTAAGAGTGTTTTGGCCCAAAAATAAGTTTAGAAACAGTCTCAATCCTACGAAGAATCGAATGTGGTCTAAAATTAAGTTTAAAAATCGTGATTTTTAACATTGGTCTTATGGGTTGCTATTTTGGTAACGAAATAACAACGAAAGGCATACAAAAACAAAGGAACATTAATGTTAAGCAGTATCTTTGAACCAGCGGTTAACCGTGAATAGATATAGTTTGTTATTGGTGGAAATAAAATATTTTTTTACCATGACACTATAAGCAAAGTTAATTTAAACCAACGAGCTAGGCTAGTGTAACCTGGTACTGGATAAGTATTGAACTAAAACTTTATAAAGTTTCCTTTAGAATGATACAAAATCTGTTTGTTGTCAAACACAATGCCTTAAGTTTTTATACTTGGAAAATATGGTCATTGTGAAGAAGAACTAATACATACCCTACGATTGGTGAAGTACTGTCAAAGACGTATTAGCATTTCATGGTAGCTGTTGATCGTCTTTTAATATTTAACACATTTTGTTGTAAATATAAAATTTCGTTCAAAACTTCTATTCAAGAATATAAACGGTTTTTATAGAACTAATCTTAACCGCTTGGTACCAAAAAAGTAGGCTACATGCAAATTGTTAAATTGAACTTTAAAGTAAAAAACTTACAAAATGTTCTAATATTTTTCCTACTTTTGCAAAACAAAATTTCATATGCTACTAAAAAGCCATTGTACACATTTGCTAATTTTCTTTCTTGTTGTTAAATATTATACTATCTTAAGTATTGACTGACATTGCTGGTAGTACATTTTTACCTTAAAAGTTAAGACAAATAACATAAATTAGGATCAGGATGTTATTTTAAGGCCTACTTATATTATGTAATGCACTTACTCAAGTAGTTCTTTCCAAGATTAATACTTTTCCTAGATATCAAAAGGAAATTCGATGACTTCAGTCATTCCATAATGAACTGAAGATTCCAGCAATATAATATTTCATTCATTAGTCAACTGAATCATTCTCTTGACGTGTTCCAGCTTCATGACAATATATCCAGGAGAGGACACAGGATTTAGTTTATTTACTTGCTTTGCTTGAAAACAAAAACAAAGAATTCAATGTTCGTTGAAGGTATCTATACTTATTTAATACGCTAAGAGTTTTTTTGTCTTAAGAACTCCTCCTACAATTTTCAGCCGATTTTAAAGTTTTTGGTGTCGTTGGATAGGTCTTGGTCTGTAGTTGTTTCCGCCAAAAACTGATGAGAATCGGACTGAAAATAAAGGCGGTATTCACCATTGAAATCTCAAAATTTCCCATTTAAATAACATTGGGATTAAATAAAGCATTTTAAACATCTGTTAGTAATCAGCTGTAAATACGTGTAGTTTTGGTGATTAAAGATATTCACAATATTGTATTGGTTGGATGTCATTGATTTAGAGCTAAAAGTAACATTTGTATTGTATTAAAATAAAATGCTCTATTTCGAGCAATACGTATACTAGTTTCTATAAATAGTATATTTCGTCACTAGTGGAAAGTGGTCGTTATCGATGCAAGATCGAGTTTCAAGTACTCGCCTTCTCCTCGTACTTGAATTCGATCGAGCACCGATATACCACTTTGGACGAGTTACGAACAGTACTTTTCATCATACCACTTTTAATAAATTTACAGTTTGGATAAAAATTAAAAAAACTTATATACCCCCTCTCTCGTTGTTATTTGTTTACCTTGTATTTGAACTATTTACAGCTGTTATTAAAAATAAAAATAAACTAACTTGTTTTAGTGTCCCGAAAACCACTGTTTCGCGGTCTAGTCCCGAAAACTTTGTTTACCAACACGTTTATCCAACTCACCGGGAATCAACTAGTTTCGATCACAGCTGACCGTTCCGAAAACAACGTTTATCGCAATGGTATGATGAAAAACTAAAGTCAGGACTGGCGTTTTGTTCAGTCTGTGTCTGTTTTACAGAAAATCAAACGATGGTAAAATTTCAAATTAAAACGCCTTAAAGAAATAATGCACTTATGATAATATTGCACATTCTTTTCTGATTAATTTTGATTCTGATAAAAAAATATTTAATAGCATTGTATTTCTAAATCGTTTAGTTATACTGTTATTTAAAAATAAAATCATTTTTGCCAACAGTAATTAACGTTTTTGCGCCCAATGATTACCACTTTACTGCAATAAACTTGTGAATTTTGTAACTTAATAAGTTTATTAAAAACATAAGGTATGTCATGAAACAACAACATACAACTATAACTTGTTATTTTAATAGTTTAAAAACACCTACCTAGAGGTTTAAAGATTAAACTTTATTCCGTCTTAAACGAATCTAACATCGCTTAAGGGATCTTTGCATAACGAATTTCATCAATTAATTTGAGATCCCCAAACTTCATGAATTAGTTTGAGGGAGGGTGTATACTAACTACTTGATTGCCAGTTTAGTGAACTTCCTTTGATTATGGGTTCAGTTGGCAAAATCAAACGATGTATTGCTTTTTTTAACTTATTGTCAATAATTAATTTACCATAAATGGGATGTAAAAACATCATTTTACATGCTAAGAGATTTGTAGTTTCGACATAATAAAGATTCTGATATCACCCCGGAACTGGAAGTGACAAATAAATCATTTAAAAACCTCAGTCACAGTTCGTAGATTCCCCTGGTGAAGGGAATGTGACTGACGTGTTCAACCTATTAGAGGGATTTGGGTTAAATTACATGAGTAATATTCTTATAATTTATTATTATAGTCCTGGACAGGCTTATTTGCGTGTTCAACCTATTAGAGGGATTTGGGTTAAATTACATGAGTAATATTCTTATAATTTATTATTATAGTCCTGGACAGGCTTATTTGCGTGTTCAACCTATTAGAGGGATTTGGGTTAAATTACATAAGTAATATTCTTATAATTTATTATTATAGTCCTGGACAGGCTTATTTGCGTATGGCTGATCAGCTGTTACAACTTATTTTCTTTGTAAACTGTTTCTAGAAGGTAACATACCTGTTTCGAACCGAATAGAAATAGTAGTGGTTACTAAAATTATTTAATTTTAATTCCATCTGTTTCAATGTATAAACAACAATTTTCTATTTATAATTGTAAAAACATTAAATAATTTTAAATGATATTTTTAAAGGAATATTTTTTAAAGTAACACTTAATAAAAACACTTTTACAAATGCATTTTAGTTAATCTTTAATGACATTTTACTTACACGTCGTGCATAGATGAAAAAGTAGATAGATCATGTGCGATCGTTGAGAAGTGTCAAAAATCCTTACCCCAAATTTTTAATCTATTTTGATTTTGTCTACCAATTTATTAGGATTTTCAGGGTAAACTATCCGTTGATAGTGCAGTAAAAATTTGTATAGTTTCTAAAAATAAAATTACATAAGAAATACATTTGAAAACCAGAGTTGAATATGAAAAATGTTTTGGGAAAACATTTTACTGTAGTGATTAAGAGTAAATCCAATGTATATTTATTTTTCACAACAGACACTTCTAAATATATCTAAAATATCTACTCCCACATGGCGTTTTACTCGCCACTGTCGCCCGGCTGCCCGCCTGACCATTTTAATTACTCACACGCCTGGGTATTAATTACCACCTCCGCTGGTAATTTTATGCTCTACGTCTTGTAGTAAATGTATTTTTGGGTTTTTATTCTTTTGAAATTTTTTACAAAGATCTAAGATTGCATTATAATATTTTTTAATGTAGGTTGTAAAGACTAGTTAATTTACAGATTGAGCAGAATTTTAATAATAACATGTAGATAGATGTAATGCAAGTAATAATGTTGAACCTGATTATCTTTTGGTTTAGGTTTTATTGTTAAATCTTAATGAGAATGTTGGGTTGGAGGGTATTAGTTACTTAGCCTTACTACTAAGTTTTTTAGTTTAGTTCATTTTCTTTAACAGTAAAGTTTACTTTAACTTTATCGTGTCAGTTGGTTTTTAGTACATTGTTACATTAACTGCACTTCTCAGCACTAACTATATCTAGGGGATTTTTTTAAACAATATCTTGTTTTTGTAAAATTATTCATAAATAGGCCTACTAATAAATTCATCGGGTTTATTTTAGCGAATTTCCCTATAGGGAATACGCTATTACGGTAGTAGTCACGGTAAGACCTAAGCCCGAGACCATGATACTTTTTCGTTTTGAGGTCCCTAGAAGCCAAAAACACCGTTCGTTCAAATTGATATATGTATATTGATAAGTTATTAATTTGCAAAAGAGCTGCTAATATTATTATTATTATTGAAATAATTTAACTCAGCACTCTCAACGGTTTTTTATTATTAAACATTTAACTGACCAACATGTTTCGAGCTTAAGCCCATAATCACGGTCTTCTTATCTAAATTTACATTAACCTTAAACAAACTTAACAAACTAAATAAACTACTTTCATTTCTTGTATTGTCAGCTGTTTTCTTTTCCTTATTTTGGCTTCTGGTTTTCAACTTTTAATATTTTATTAAATAATATATCTTTTTTTTTGCAATTTGTTGTGTGTTTATCATATTTGACGGTTTTTTTTTTGTAATGCAAATATATGTGAAATTCTTCTTTGACGTTTAACTTTTTTTCCTTTTTGGCCATATTCTAAAATTTCAAGATCCTCTTTTATCGATTTGAAGCGGTGTGTGTTTTTGATCATGTGGTCTGCGACATTCGACTTCATGCTTGTCACGTTTTTTTAATTAAAGGCTTGGACATGTTCTTTATATCTTGTTTTAAAAGTTCGCCCTGTTTGTCCGATATAGTAGTTTTCGCATTCTGAACAATGTATCTTGTGTATTCCTGATTCTTAATAATTATCTTGGATTGGATCGATTGTCCTATTAATTTTCTTATTCAATATCTCAAATACATTGTTTTTTGTCTTGTAGCTGATAGTATATTTGGATTTTTTTTATGTTTTCCTAACGGCACGGTTGAACGATGTGTTATGTATGGCAGACATATGAACTCTTGTTTTTCTTCTTTTCCTTGCTTTTCTTTTTCTCTTTTGATTTTATTTTTTATCATTTTGTCAATTAGAGTTGGTCTGTATCCATTTTTTGCAGCTAAATACTTTATACTATTTTTTTTTCTTTGTTGTAGCTGGATTTTTTCATTGGGACTTTTATTAATCTATAGATCAGACTATGGAATGTTTATAATAAAAGTCCCAATGAAAAAATCCAGCTACAACAAAGAAAAAAATAATATGAAGTATTTAGCCGTGAAAAATGGATACAGACCAACTCTAATCGACAAAATGATAAAAAAATAAAATCAAAAGAGAAAAAGAAAAGCAAGGAAAAGAAGAAAAACAAGAGTTCATATGTCTGCCATATAACACATCGTTCAACCGTGCCGTAAAGAAAACATTCCAAAAATCCAAATAAACTATCAGCTACAAGACGAAATACAATGTATTTGAAATATTGAATAAGAAATTAATAGGACAAATGATCCAATCCAAGATAATTATTAAGAATCAGGAATACACAAGATACATTGTTCAGAATTCGAAAACTACTATATCGGACAAACAGGGCGAACTTTTAAAACAAGATATAAAGAACATGTCCAAGCCTTTAATTAAAAAAAAAACGTGACAAGCATGAAGTCGAATGTCGCAGACCACATGATCAAAAACACACACCGCTTCAAATCGATAAAAGAGGATCTTGAAATTTTAGAATATGGCCAAAAAGGAAAAAAGTTAAACGTCAAAGAAGAATTTCACATATATTCGTACTACAAAAAAAGACCCGTCAAATATGATAAACACACAACAAATTGCAAAAAAAACATATATTATTTGATAAAATATTAAAAGTTGAAAACCAGAAGCCAAAATAAGGAAAAGAAAACAGCTGACAATACAAGAAATGAAAGTAGTTTATTTAGTTTGTTGAGTTTGTTTAAGGTGAATGTAAATTTAGATAAGAAGACCGTGATCATGGGCTTAAGCCCGATACATGTTGGTCAGTTAAATGTTTAATAATAAAAAACCGTTCAGAGTGCTGAGTTAAATGATATCAATAATAATAATAATAATATTAGCAGCTCTTTTGCAAATTAATAACTTATCAATATATATATATATATATATATATATATATACATACAGTATATGTATGTGTCCGTGAACACGATAACTTTGAACGGAACCTCCGATTTTGATGAAATTTGGTACAGGGGTGTAAGCCAGTATCTACTAGATTGAGTTCGCGAACTAGAATGATCGGACCATGGGAACGGGGTTTTATGGGGTTTCAAAAGTGTTAAAAATGGGTTTTTGGCTTTTTTTACTTTTATTTATAAAATTCTACATTTTTAACTTAAACCATTTAAAAGAGCTTAAAAAAACAAACAATCTAGTATTTTGAATTTTTTAACTAGCTTAAATGGTTATGGAGAAAATAAAAAAAAGTATGTTTTCCATGTTATTTTTAGGGGAAATCAAGAAAACCTTGTTTTGCTTATTTATTGACATATCTTAGATAAAATTTGGTAAGTACATTCATTCGGAAGTGTTTAACTTATATTTGCTTATAAAACCCATATGGCGGCAATCCTACGCACTCACCCCTATGGGGTTTATGGGGAAAATAAATAGAACACCATAACCTGATAAAATTTGGTATGTACATTCACTAGGTAGGGTTTAACTTATATTTACCAACAAAACCCAAATGGCGGCAAACCTACAAACTCTCATCCCCATGGGTTTTTTGGGGAAATAGAAAATATACCAAAATTACATTGGAAATTCGCCGAGTACGCAGGTCTGCTGCGACGGGGGTATTTTGTATTGTCACAATTATTATCTTCTTCTCATCCTAAAAATCCATATCTAAATATTTATAGCAAAACGAAAATACGATGAAATAAATTAAATTTCTCAAGTTTTAAGAACTCAATATTCACAGCATGACCTAGACACTTTATTTGATAAAAAGATTGTGGTAGTAATTTGGGACTACCGCACTGACTGCCGCCTAGGGAGAATGGTCTCTTTTAATTCCGGGCGTCTCAGACACGATCCACTCGCGAGTACCAAAACGCTAGTGGAGAATGGACAATTTTTTGCGCGTTTCAGGCGCAATGTCGCCGCGACTCAAAAACCTAGTGAAGAAAATGGGCTTTACTCACTCCCGATGGTAGGCCTATATGAATTGGGCACAATCTAGCGGCGCTTTCGGGTAATAAAGCGCTCCGCGGCTCATGTCGGTAATGTAGTACAATTGGCGCTCTCCATTAATGTAACTTGAGTGTGCTACGATTTTCATATTTCAATACTAATAGAAGCAATCTGGATATTTTAAGTAAAGTTTAGGTTTTTAAATGTGTAATTATTTATACAACATTTATTACGTATTAAAAAAAATTACTTCCCGTTTGAGAATCACTGAAAATTACATTATAGAATGTGGTGTGAGTCAAGCTTATTCCGTAGGTAACACGAAACTATATAAGAGCAAGTTAACTCAAAGTATTAGCGCCTAAGACCAACATTATAGTGATTCAAGGCAAATTTTCATTATTATTATTATTATTATTATTCATTATTATTTATTAATTAACATTGCCACTGCCAATTTAACATTGCTACTGCCATTATGATATATTTGATGTAAGGATATAGTTTTTGGCGAGGCTGAAGTTTCAGAACGATTATTAAAATCGATTATTTTATAAACAATGAAAAAGAAGCCTAATGAATTCATTTTAATGAAAATAATTAGAGAGTAGCAAACTGCTACAAAAACTGCTCCAAAAGTTAAGCTTTTGAAAAATATCTATAGGCGTTTTATTTGCTTCCTTTTTAGTTCAGTGATGATACTTCTTAAAGTGTGAACTTCATGTAATTCTATAAAAAATACATTATACCAAGCTAAAAAGACATTACCGATTTTGTTGTTACTGGAAGAACACGAGGCGGCAATAAGTTTTACCTGCACAAGTTCAAAACAAATTCTAGTACTGACATGATAAAGCATGTGCTGAAATGATAAGAATTTACAGCTTCATTTCAATTTATTTTCTAAATGTCCTCCATTCTCCTTTACTCAGGCTCTGGCTCTCTTCCGCAAGGCTCCAATAGTCACTTTATGGCTTAATTCATCCCTAACTGCCATTAGAATCTTGTCTAAAATTCCTCTTAGCTATTCACTTTTTGAATAACTGGTCCATTGGTTCAGAATAGCTACTTACAAATTGATTTGATCTTTTAAAGCTTGGTAAACATTCTGTAAAACATTATTATTTCATTTCGAGACCGTACTTGGCCAGCAGATGTATAAACAAAGTTAGACCTTTTACGAATATATTAGATTAATGGGAAAATATTGAATTTACAATTGGTTCAATGATAAAAAACGTACATCTGCTGGACAAGTACGGTCCCGAAATAAAATAATAATGTTTTACAGAATGTTTATCAATCATTAAAAGATCAAATCAATTTGTCGAGTAGCTATTCTAAACCAATGGCATTGACTTGGAAGAAATTTTGATATCATAAATTTTTAGGACTTGGCAACCCCTCAACACTTTGTGTTTTGGGGTATGGTCAATAATTCTAGTGATACACTGTCCAGAGTCCCACATCTATCATCAGCAACAAGTAGTCCTATACCCTTATACCCCTTAGTCCTATACCCTTAACATATTGCCCTACAAAATCAACAGTGTATTAAATTCTAATAATAATTCAACACCAACTAATGACGAGCTAGAGGAGAGAGAGGCGTATGCAAAAATTAAGGAGCTTACCGAATGTCTACCTATTAATCAAAGTGCACCTGTGTCCATCAACTATCCTAATGACAACCCACGTACGCTTTTAAAAAAGATAAAGAAAAACATATTCAGGAAAAGCGTGAACTAATGAGTGCTCTTATAAAACAGACTTAGCAAAGCTTACAGTTTCCTGTAATGATATAATGTCAAAACACAAACAACTATGCAGGAAGATACAAACCCATTTACAGCAAGTAATGCAATGCAACTAAAATTCATGGGAAAGAACTAAAATATTTTTATTAATTTTAAATAATGACTGGCTCGCAGATTAATCAATTGAGCACTATTGCAACAATTTAACTGATAATGCTGAACCAATGAAACCCAATATTTCTAATGACTCCAATCTTCTTCCAAGCTTTGAAATGTTTAGATGAATTATATAGCATCCTGGGATAGGTTTAACTTGCGATCGCAAACCCATTTTATAATTATTTCTGTGAATGACTCTCCAGCAGTGTATAAGCCCGGAGGATCAGGATTACACTTGAGTCTTTTACTTTACATAAAAGAAGGGAACCGCTTTTTCTACTATGACTCTTCACATTCTCTTTAACTTTGAACATGGCGAAAAGATAGCAAATGGGTTAGCAAATTACCTTAATATCCCTGAAGACATCAAAATTTCAATACTCTCAGTTCCAAAGCAGATAAACAATGATTGTGGGATGTGATTATTTTTGCTGATGTTATAGTTCAGAGAATAATGGTTGACAAGTAATATCCAATTGTAAGTGACCTGATGGCCTAAAGAGGACAGCTTGCATGATTATACTATCCCGACCCAGACAGTTTTGAAATCCTTAGTGAAGTATCAACTGAGGAAACAGAAAAAACCATTTCAAACAAAACTTAAAGGTAGGTACACAAATTAAAAGATTCAAAGACCTTTCAGAAAATATTTGTCCAAAAATGAAAAATCAACTTTTACCTCTTAATTAAGAAAAAAGTCCCCCCAACAATAGTAAAAAAATAATCCTCTTAATTTACAGAGACAGTCACGTAAAAAAATACACACTTGATGTCTAAAACCACAAATGTTGCAATTCTGGAGCTGGAGTTGGGAAGCTACCAAATGCTGAAAGGGACAAAACCTGGCACTTTCATCTTCCTCGGTTGTGACACATTCCAAATTTTCAAAACTCTAGGGCTACCGGGTGAATTTTTCGTACACGTTCCACTTTGCTCCTCATAGGTGCTCACTAAGAAACGGTTTTGACAAGTTCCTTTGGGACTCCAACCCACAAAAATCCCCCCCCCCCCCCACTTTAAAATTTCAATAAAATTCCTATGGAAGAATATTTATTTGCATTTTAAACATATTTCATTATGTATGAAATTAAATCACAAATTAAATCTTACTATCCAAGTCTGCTGTGAACGATTTATACAACTAAAATTTACCATAAAGGAGTTGGGACCTCGACTTTTATTAATGTCAAGTTTAAAGACACTAATAAATGTCCTGCATTAGCCCCTCCAGTAACAAATCTTGTAAATAAAATCATTACATCCTTTGTTTACTGGAGGAATCACCATGGTTAGAGGCCCCTCTGCAAATCTGAAGAAAACGCAAAACAAAAAATCACTTTGTTTTACAGAGGATGAGATTAAAAAACAACACCGAAGAACTGCAGGATTTGCAGTGGTTACGGGGAAGCGCTTGAAATCTGCAAACAAAAATACAAACTTGTACATTATTTCTTAAAAGATGTTATGGTGCGATTATATCAGAGATAAGCGTATACGATACAATTATTTCCTCAGTATCTTTTTGCTTGATATTTATTAAACTTCCCTAAGCCTACAATTATTTTTGATAATATGAGCCCATCGACGTCAACGGTGAGTAGTGGTATGCCATTTTCGTCGACGTCACCACGCTCTAGTGCTAACCGCGCCTCCTCGACCGCCGCCTCGTCCATCTGCTGGGCTGCCGCGCGCTGCCATCCATCGGCTACAACAGCATGGTACTTCATGTATGTTGGATCACTCATGAATCTAATATCCATTTCGCCCAGTAATTTATTCAGACCCGTGTATCCAGTGTCGATACTAACGGTCCCAGCTATAGCTGCAGTGTTAACATCCATTTCGTCATCTTTTATTTTTTCTGACAGTATATCACGAAAGTTGCACATATCACACTTCGTTTTAAATCCTGAACGAAGCCCTTCGAAAATTTCTCCCTCAAACTTCACGCATTGAAATGTGCAACCAAATGTACCATGTTTTGAAAGACGACTAACCCGATTCAGAAAGAACTGAATATCCACAATTCTTCTTCCACATAAACTATGGAAATTTTTTGTTGACATTGAGTGGAATAATTAATACATACAAACAAATATAAAATATTTCTTTATGTTATTTTCACATTTAATACACATAAATTTAATCACACTTATCCTAGATATAATTGGTTTCAAGAATCGTAAAAATGTTGCATAGCAAGAGCCAAAATTCACAAAGAATGATCTGTTTATAAATATGACATTTGCAGAAAGTCAGAATATGGACGAACTGTGTTTTTGGCTTTCAGGCCCTCGAAAAAAAACATGGTCGTGGGCTTAGGTCTTACTATGAGTTCTACCGTAATAGTGTATTTCCTACGGGGAACTTAGCTAATAAACAAGGAATAATATTACAATAAAACACATTCCTTATCAATACATTTTATTCTACACCCGTATAATTTGGCCAACAATAGAGCGGCATGCTGGGCAAGTTAGTGACATGCGTATTGGGGGTTTCTACTATTTCCCCACTATCACTAGTCACTGAATAAAATTGTTTCTGCCGCGCAAAGGGAGGACCACACCGGCCACACATGTCAGTGTGGACGCATAGGCTGCACAGTCGTGTCGCTTTGAAGTGCGAGCACACCAGGCACACAGGATTACCATTTGTTGGAACAACGGGAATTTCTTAAATGCAACAGGCAAGTCCTCTTTCCAACTTTAGCTGCTGTTTCCTGATGGCTGTTTCTTCAGCTGTGTGCATAATATGTACACTTTACACAACGTGTGTAAAGTGTACATAATATACTAGTAGTTTTTATTAGTAGGAGCAAAAGTCGATTGCAAATGGTTAAAAAAAATAATGCACAACCACAGACATGAAACTTCTAGTCAGTAGAAAAAAATTATCACTTACATTACTAAGTCCGCTTTGGTTAAATGCTTCCTCCACTTCTTTGGCATCCTCATCGTAGTCCTGCGACACCTCTTCTCCGCTTCGTTTCATCCTGGTGAAATAGATGAGCGGCCTTTCCTAGTAACTTCCTGATCCACGGTAAACATCATAATACCACAAACTAGTTTTATACACTTCATCTTGGGCACTGCCTGTTTTATTCTTAGAGTTTTGCACTTTCTTCAACTCTCGACGGAAAGAAGCTCTAAGCGATTTTCTATCTTGCTTTTTACAATCTTTTCATCACAATCAGGAAATACTTCCTTTCCGTTTTCTATTAGAACACCGAAGCATTCTTTTCTTATATGCTTATTAGAATAGCTTTTGCTTTTGACGTCCCATACTGCTCCCTGTTGAGCTCAATAAACTCAGTCCAGAACGTTTTGTTCTCGTGAAGTCATAACTAAACTACTAAAACACTAGTACCACTACTTACACAATTAAAACCCGTCTATAGTCGCAGGAAAAAAGGAACACTACACTAACAACAAATAAACGGTTTCAGTTAACTGACACATACTTTCTCCCAACAATATAAAAAATGTTAAAAGCTTCAAACATTAATGCTTTGATGACTCAGTCGGATAGCTACCAGCTGAGCAGCGCTCGTTTGACCCTACGCGCGCCCGGACTTTTAACAACGTACTGCGTTTACCGCTAAACGAAAAATTGAATTTTCTCCGCAACCACTTGACGTAGAGCAATAATTAAAAATACTGGATTATTTAGTTTTTTGAGCTTGATTTAATGGTGATAAGTAAAATTTAATTCAAGGTGACAGCTATTTTTAAAATCTAAAAAATTGTTTTTTGAAACACTTTTTACTCCATAACTTTTGAACGCGCATTTTCTAGGAGATGCGGGTGGTGTCATTTTATTCACCATTTTAAGCTTAATAAACTACAAAATTTTAATGAAAATCGTTAGAGCTGTTTTTGAGAAATTTTGATTTTCCACGATTTTTTAGGGTTTTTGGGGGTAAAATACCCTTAAAAATAAAAAATTCAAAAAAATGAAAAAACGCCTGGAATTATCGTGAGTTTGGACCTACATACCAAATTTCACAAAAATCGGACCATTGGGGCATTGTCTAGCTCTGTTAACATCCAGACACACACACACACGGACACACACACACACATACACACAGACATCACTCTGAAAACCACTTTTTTGGACTCAGGGGGCACCAAAATGGATAAATCCACAGACAACTCAAATTCGAAAATTTTGACGAAAACAATACTTTCTCCATATACTATGGTATAGGGGGAGAAAGTAATATCAGTTAACTGACACATACTTTCTCCCAACAATATAAAAAAATGTTAAAAGCTTCAAACATTAATGCTTTGATGACTCAGTCGGATAGCTACCAGCTGAGCAGCGCTCGTTTGACCCTACGCGCGTCCGGACTTTTAACAACGTACTGCGTTTACCGCTAAACGAAAAATTGAATTTTCTCCGCAACCACTTGACGTAGAGCAATAATTAAAAATACTGGATTATTTAGTTTTTTGAGCTTGATTTAATGGTGATAAGTAAAATTTAATTCAAAGTGACAGCTATTTTTAAAATCCAAAAAATTGTTTTTTGAAACACTATTTACTCCATAACTTTTGAACGCGCATTTTCTAGGAGATGCGGGTGGTGTCATTTTATTCACCATTTTAAGCTTAATAAACTACAAAATTTTAATGAAAATCGTTAGAGCTGTTTTTGAGAAATTTTGATTTTTCACGTTTTTTTAGGGTTTTTGGGGGTAAAATACCCTTAAAAATAAAAAATTCAAAAAAATGAAAAAACGCCTGGAATTATCGTGAGTTTGGACCTACATACCAAATTTCACCAAAATCGGACCATTGGGGCATTGTCTAGCTCTGTTAACATCCAGACACACACACACACACACGGACACACACACACACACACACACACACACACACATACACACAGACATCACTCTGAAAACCACTTTTTTGGACTCAGGGGGCACCAAAATGGATAAATCCACAGACAACTCAAATTCGAAAATTTTGACGAAAACAATACTTTCTCCATATACTATGGTATAGGGGGAGAAAGTAAAACACGCCTGTAGTAGTGAAGACCTCATTCAGACTGAAATAATGCCAGGCGAGCCGCTTGATGGTTTACCACACACGTCCCAACATGTCAGGCGAGCGGCTCGAGCTGAGCGCCCAACCCAACAAATCCGCCGAGCATGTTGGGACGGGGCCCACACATGCTCGAGCATGTTGGGACGGGGCCCACACATGCTCGAGCATGTTGGGACGGGGCCCACACATGCTCGAGCATGTTGGGGGGCTTTAAGGAAGAAGACAAAAGTTTTAATGGTTGAAATGATATAAGCTCCAATTCGCCAACTACTGAATAGCAAAGTACAACTGTGATATCAGTTTTTAAGGAGTTGCAAGACATCATAACCCCAATGAGGTAAAAGTAGGAACAATCCCCTTTTGCTATGATCTACACTATCATTGCTCAACTAACAAAGAAATAAGTAGAATAAACTATGAGCTTAAAAAAGACAAATATTGGTCTAATATTGGACAAATATATTGGACTTTGAAGATTTTGTACGTAGGGTTTACACGAAACATGAAACAATTATTTTGCCTCCTTGGTTCTGTTCTTGCAGGCCATATCACTTAATTTTCTAGTTTGATTAAAATTAACATACACATGAAATGATGGGAAGGAGAGCTGTTTCAAAAAACAATAAACATTGTACACCGCGTTTCGTTCTCAACTATGCACTGTTTTTCCTTTTTTATTAGCAGGTGTTTTTTTATCCATATTGTAACAAATTATCACAAAAGTTTAACTTTAAAGAAACAATACTTAAATTTCAACACTTACTATTAACTAATAAATACAGATTTTAAAAGAGATTGTATTTCGGACTGTTAACATATATTGTTTACATTTGGAAATTTAATAATTTAAAACATGTAATTTATGCAACTAGGCTCTGTGATTATGCGAAATAATTGTGACAACATCGCTTTGAATCTCATTCGTTGGCTCAAGATCACGTGCTCGCTTAGCCCCGTCCTCAACCAAGGCCAACTACGGAATTCTCTCGTCACGGCGAGTGTAGTCTAGTGTTACAGCAACTATATTCTGTCCATTACGCTGCATTTAAATAATAAAATCATTGATATTCCCACAATGCAAAATAGTAGTGGCAAAAGCACAACTTTATCTATAAAAACCCCTGATTTTAACATGGGATTTCCTATAGGGTATTTTTTTGGACACAGATTTAAAATTTTGATACCGAGATTTGATATGTGCTAATGTTTATGTATAGTTATATTATATTTTTATATATTTGTGTATAGGTTTTTAATATTTAACATGGGGTTACTTTTCAGGTATTTTTTTGGACACAGATTCAAAATTTTGATTCTAAGGCTTTTTTCTTGTAAACTAAGCATCCTAGAGGAAAATGTCAAGAATAAAAATATTAAATTTGACTCTTTATCTACAACTTTCCCGCTGACAAAACTTGCCTGACCAATAAATAAAAAATTTCCTCACACACTAACTTTTTTATGTCAAAAATCAATTTCTATATTTTTATTTATTATTTATGCCATGTTAATATTAAAATTAAAGTAAATATTTTATGCCATAATGGCCACCATATAGTTTAGTATAATACCTGAAAATATTATAATTTTAACTCTAACTATATTTATTTATGGTGTGAAACTTGGCATCTGGCCGCCTGTACACTGTCTCTTGCCGGCCCCCTGAGCAGTGTGCTAGTAACCTTGACCTATTACATAAGAGAAAGTGGCACTGACCTAGACCGGTGGACAGTGCTGGAGCCTTGAATATTTTAAATATCTATTGGAGCAAACGTTTTCATGTCGTTTTTCGAATTTTAAAATTTTGGTGTTTTTAATATTTGCAACCGAGGTTATAAATAGACCCACCGTCACACAATTTTTCATTTAGTGTCCAGACTTCATCGAGGATGGATCGATCCGTATGAACTATTTGTTCTACCACTTTTAAATTTAGATATAGTTTATTGCGTCATATGAGAACCATACATAGAGTGAATAAAATTTGTAAGATATGTAATAATCATTTTGAAAATATTTCATCTCTAAAATCTCACATTTTAAAGGAACACAAATATTGTCATTGTTGTAATAAGTCTATTAATGTGCATTTTTCAAGACATCTAAAAAACTGTCAAGGCCCATATGTTTTGAATGTTTTTAATGGAGAATTTGTTGAACATGAAATAAAAAATGCACTATTCTCTTATAAATTGCCAATAAAATGGGTCCTTGTGAGAAGAGTAAAATTTATTAAATATTTAGTTGAAAACAATCAGACTGTAGTAGATAAGGAATCAATAGCTAACTTTAGAAATGTAACAACTTTATTAGTTGAGAGAGATGAAATTGAATCTCAACTTAATGAGTCTTTTAAGAAAATCTTTGAGTCAATCCATTCTTTCCAACAAGAGGGAAGTGGTTGGGTTTATGATAAAACAATATTTTGGCATTTACATATTTACAAATTTAATCCCTTAAAAGCGAAATCCTATATACCCACTCCTGAATATATAAAAAATAAACATGCTGTTTTGAATATAAGAAATATTGATAATAAATGTTTTCTTTGGTCGATATTAGCATTTTTATATCCTAATTGGAGTATAAATGCAAATCAAGTATTTTACTATAAACCTTTTATTAATAAGTTAAATATGAATGGGATTAAATATCCAGTTAAAATAAGTGACATTCATAAATTTGAGACTCAAAACAATATCAGCATTAATGTTTTTGGCCTAGAACAAAATAAAATTATATACCCTTTAAGAATTACCAAGGAAATTAAAAATATTCACATAAATCTGTTACTGTTACAACATGGACGCAAGACACATTACTGTTTGATTCGTGATTTTAACAAACTAATGTTAAGATCAACTAAAGATGATCATAAGAAATACTACTGTTATTTGTGTTTACAAAGGTTTAAATTTGAAAATGGACTCAAGAAACATTTTGATTATTGTAAATTATATGAACCCCAAAGAGTAGAATTAAGTAAAAAGAAAATATTAAAGTTTACTAATTTTAAATTTCAATTGAAGGTTCCATTTGTAATATATGCTGACTTTGAATGCTTCATAAATAATTCTGAACATAAGCCTTCAGGATTTGGATTTGTAGTTGTTCAAGATTCAAATATCATTTATGAAGAATTTTATTGTGGCGAAAATGTTATGGAGGTCTTTTTTACAAAATTATTTGAAATTTATGAGAATCTTATGGATCGATTAAATGTTTATATGCCCTTAATAATGACGCCTGAACAAGAAGCTATGTTTCAGTCTGCAGTGGATTGTTTTATTTGTAATAAACAATTAGGAAATAATAGAGTCAGAGATCACTGTCATTTAACTGGTAATTTTCGAGGTGCTGCTCATAATGAATGCAATTTAAATTATAAAATGACTAAGAAGATACCAATTCTTTTTCACAATCTTAAAAATTATGATGCTCATTTAATTATGCAACATTTGGGGAAATTTAAGGAGAATCGCAAATTAACATGCATAGCAAAAGATATGTAAAAATATATATCATTTTCTATTGACAACTTAATATTTTTAGACTCATATAATTTTCTATCGCTATCTCTTGATAAATTAGCATCTAATTTAGACAGCTTTAGATTTGTTAATGATCCACTGTTACAAAGAAAAGGAATTTTTCCATATGAATTTTTTACTGGGCCAGAGAAATTCACTGAACAACTCCCTCCTCTGGAGTCATTTTATAGTACTTTAACCAAAGAACATATTACTTTAGAAGACTATGAACATGCCCAGAATGTATGGAGAAAATTTAATATAAAAAATCTTAAGGAATATCATGACTTATATTTAAAAACTGATGTTTATTTATTAGCAGATGTGTTTGAAAAGTTTAGAGAATTATGCTTAAGTGATTATAAATTAGACCCCTTACACATGTATTTTCTGCCTGGTTTTACATGGGAAGCTTGTTTAAAAATAACACAAGTTGAATTAGAGCTATTTAAAGATATTGATATGCATTTGTTTATTGAAAGTGCTATCAGGGGAGGAGTTGCCATGATTTCAACTAGATATGCCAAAGCAAATAATAAATACATGGGTTAACATTATGACCCCAATAAAGAGAGTGTTTATTTAGTTTATTTAGACTGTAATGCACTTTATTCTACAGCCATGTGTGAGTCATTGCCTATTGGTGAATTTCAATGGACAACTGAAACTGATTATTTAAATAAGAGTGGAGAGGAGTATGGGTTTATCTTAGAGGTCGATTTAAAATATGATAAAAGCTTACATGATTTACATAATGATTATCCTTTAGCCCCAGAAAAGATGAATGGTAAATTAATTCCCAACTTGAATGATAAAAATAAATACATTTTACATTATAAAGCACTACAAAAATATGAAGAATTAGGCTTGGTAGTTACAAAATATCATAGAATTTTAAAATTTAAACAATCAGCATGGCTAGCTCCCTACATTAATTTTAATAATGACAAACGTAAACAAGCAAGAAATGACTTTGAAAAGGATTTCTATAAATTATTAAACAACAGTTTGTTTGGTCGAACAATTATGAATCAAAGAAAGTTTAGAGATATTTACCTAGTAGATGAGTCACAATTAACAAAATATGTTTCAAAACCAAGATTTGATTGAAGTAAAAAATTTGACAATGGTCTTCATGCTGTTCATTTAAAAAAACTAGTCGTAAAATTTGATAAGCCCATATATATTGGAATGACAATCTTGGATTTAAGTAAAGTGATAATGTATGACTTTCACTATTTATATATGAATAAATTTAAGAATAAAAAGCTCCTCTTTACTGACACAGATAGTTTGTCATATGCAATTAACACCTGGGGCGTCTCCCCCATTTATTCCGTTTGAAGACGGAAACTCGATACGATATTCCGTTTTCCCCAAACGTGTTAATTCAATCCCCGTGGATCTTATCCTTCGCCCGTCATTTATCTAAAAAGGAAGCCAGCTTTGATGATTAATAATTGTAATTGAATAATGAATTTCACAAATAATATTGTTCCCCCAGTTAATTTAATTCCAACTGTATATCGGACTTGACCTTATCTTACTAATGTCTGTACATGCAGGCTTCCTTCCCTAAACCTAATTTAATTGTCCCCAAATAATTACATGATTTTAATTTTGATTGTTTTAATTACCGAATTGCATTAATATTTAACTTAGGTTCCCCATACCCCGTTTCTCCCCTCAAGTTCCTACCCTACCACATGGCGTTGTTACCTGATAACCGGAGTTGATGTGCGTCGGTCAGCGATCCGCAGTCGAGTCCCGGCGCCTGATGGCTCCAGGGACCGGCTGGCCTTCCGCGCATGCGCAGATCGCACTGTCTTTGCCTATTGTTACCTGACCAGCTGTTGAGTCCGAGTGTGAGGTTTGGGGAGAGACGCCACAGCTTCCCCCCCCCCCCTCCGGGCAGGCATCCTGGAAGGAGCACTCCAACTCTTGGGCTGTCTGAAAGCTGGATTAGGTTTTGAGGCTCGGGAAGAAGGGTTAATGGGGGTTTGGTTTAGGGAAGTGAAACCATTAATATAGTCCATTATGAGACTGGGGGTGCACAATGCATGATAAATAAGTAATTTTCTACAAATATTTCTACAACAATAAATATGTATATACCTATACTATGTGCATCATAATAATAATGGTTTGATTCATGCATACACATATATAATGAATAATTTCTTGTAGATATAAGTTTCACTTAAATTATACTAAGAGTTCCGGTTTGTGAATCTGGTATGAGGCTGTATGTGTGTGTGTGTGTGTGTGTGTGTGTGTGTGTGTGTGTTATTGGCCTGTTCCCTCTGTGATGGTGAGGGTACAGCCGACTCATCCCTGCTGTGTCAGGCTGGGAAAATGGTTGCTAAACAAAAATAAAACAAAAATGCAATCATTTTTCCCTGAGTTTTTACTGTTTGGTACCTTTAAAAGAAAAATTTCCTAACAAACAGGGAGGCCGGTGTGCCATTTGCCCTTCCACTTGAGCCCTTGGCCCCTGAAGATGCAACCTCGGCGAAATTACATCCTAGTCACAGGGGGGGGGGGGGTCAAGATAATGGAGTGTTATGTATGTCTTGTGTCTGTGTTTCGGTTTACCTGCTATTGTATGAACCCTAACTTATTATTAACTACTAACTTAACCTAATATCACTACTCCTTTTAGTAAACACGGGCTTAATATTGGGGCATGAAGAATTTCTTTAATTGTGAGACGTGAGCTCGAGTGACAAATTTTCCATTTGAAGGATCTATCAATCTCACCGTAACTGGGGAAGTAAATGATTCAATTATTAGGGGCTTGGACCATAATGGTAGAAGCTTGGCATTGATGTGGTCTATCGCCTTACTTTGGGGGTACTGTCGATGCATAACCCAGTCGCCAGGTTTATATGGCTGAGGAACGCGCTTGGCATCGTACTTGATTTGTCGTCGCTGTCTGGCCTTCTTGAGGTTTCCAACTGCTTCTGTCCATCTTTCTTGCCTGTTTTGGGAAGATTGATCTTTGGACAGGAGTTTATCTAAGTCCCATTGAAGCTCCAAAGGATGTGATATTGTGAAATTTAAGAAAAGCTCAGCTGGTGAGAAACCGGTGCTTTCGTGTTTAGCTGAGTTAAAGGCTAATTGAAAGAAATGAATATTTTGGTCCCATTCAGTATGGTCGTGACTATGAAAAATCCTAAGAGCGGTTTTAATGTTTTTATTTACTCTCTCTGCATGACTGGGGTTCGGATAGTGTGGGGTGGTGGTTATATGTTCAATCCCAAATTCTAGGCACATTTCCAAAAATTCCTTTGACCTAAATGTTCCAGCATTGTCTGAAACCAAAAACTTCGGGAATCCGAAATATGAAAAAAGACCTCGTTTTAATAGATTGACTGTTGTTTTTGCTGTTGTATTGCGGGATGTTAACAAAACTGTGTACTTGGAAAATGAGTCAGTTATTGTCAGAATGAATTTGTTGCCTGTCTTTGATCGGGGAAGTGGTCCTACATAGTCTATAAAAACTTTCTCGAAAGGGCGAGTTGCTATCTCTGAACTTAAATGTCCGACCTTGGTGTTTGGGGCCTGCTTAGATGTTTGACATTTAATGCAAGATCTGACCATATCTGAGATTATTCTTTTTAATTTCTCCGACCAAAAATGTGGTTCAATTCTCGCCCAAGTTTTCTTAATGCCAAGGTGACCTGAAGTAGGTGCCTGGTGGTAATGGTGAAACAACATTGGTATAAGTTTCTCTGGTATAACTATTCTAGGTTTAGACTGATGGGGCGCTTGGTGGACCAGAATTCCTTGTAACAAGGAATAATTTGTTTTTGATTTGGACCTGGGGAGGTTTTTAACTATTTTTTGGATTTGGTTGTCCTCTGCTTGATGAGCTTTAATATCTTTAAATGCATCTGGAATTCTGAACAAAACATTGGTTTTCTGGAGAACCTGGGAGGGGTGTTGTACTACTGATTGTGAATCTGCGGGGGGTTGATCTTCAAACAGCCTAGAAAGGCAATCGGCAATTACATTATCCTTTCCCTTAATATGATATACCGAAAATTGGAAGGCATTTATCAGAGTGATCCAACGACCTATTTTACCCACTTGTCTAGGATGATTCAAGAGCCAAGTTAGGGCATGGTTGTCACAATGAAGCTCAAAGTGTCTATGCTCTAGGTAGACTCTAAACTTATCTAGGAAAAACGTTACCGCTAAGGCTTCGAGCTCGAATGCACTGTAGTTCCTTTCATGGGGGTTGGTTGGTCTAGAGGCATAGGCAACTGGCAACAAAATGTCGTTGTATCTTTGAGCAAGGACCGCTCCAATTGAAGTTCGGGATGCATCTGTTTGTAGAACAAAGGGCAGATCAAAATTAGGCATTATTAAGATAGGAGATGTAGTCAAGGCAAGTTTTAATTTATCAAATGCAGCTTGTTGATCTGCAGACCAGACGAAGGGTACTCCTTTTTTCTTGAGATGGTTCAGGGGAGCTGTTAATTCAGAATAGTTCCTAATGAAACGGGAGTAATATGCGGTCATGCCCAGGAATCGTGAAAGTTGCTTAATGTTACGAGGGGTAGGAAAATTGTCGATTGGTTCTGTTTTTTCCTTGCTGAGACTTAAGGTGTTGTTATGTATTACATGTCCCAAAAATTCTATTCTGTCAGAGGCTAGTGTTATTTTAGAGGGATTAACTGTGAGATTGGCTTTCCTGAGGCGATCCAAAACCTCTCGAAGGTGGCTTAAGTGTTCCTGAAATGTGTCTGAGTAAATTACTATATCATCAAAAAATGAAAAAACATATTTGAATTTTATATCCCCAAAAATTTTGTTTATTAAATCGGTGAGAACCATTGAACCATTTGCTAGGCCAAAGGGAACGCAGTTAAATTCGTATTGAGCCCATGGGACGACAAACGCAGTATATTTTTTGGATTGTTCGTCCAGAGGTATTTGGTTGTAGGCCGAGTTGAGATCCAATAAGGTAAACCATTTGGCCTTCCCCAGGTGTTGAAAGGCGGACTCTACTGTGGGCATCGGACTTGCCTCTAATATGAGACCTGAGTTGAGACCTTTGTAATTTATTACTAATCTAGTTTTACCATTCTTTTTTGGGACACAAAAGGCAGGGCTTGAATATTGACTACTGGATTCCCTAATAACCTGATTTCTTAAAAGCTCATCTATGTGCTGACGTAGGATTTCAGTTTTGGGGGGAGAAAATTGATAAGGTCTGCTCCTAACCATGTGGCCTTCTTTGATTTTTATGTGATAAGTCAATACATTGGTTTTACCTAGCTTCTTGGTGATAGTGTTGGGATATTGTTTTATAATTTCTTGAATTTGTTGGATCTGTTTCGGGTTTAAATTTGGACCAAACTTGGGGGTGTCGTTAGAACTGTTTTCGGGATCTGGGGGTCTGTTGGGTTGCAACGATAAAAGGAGAGGCCGGTTGTAAGGGAAAGTTATGGTATTCTGAGCAATATTGATTATGGCTTTAGTATATTTTAGAAAGTCTATGCCTAATATTACTTCGACTGGAAGTGAATCTGTTACAAAAAATGTGAAATACCACGAAAGATACTGTATCTTACAATGGATTTTAACTGTGTGTGTGACTTTCAAATAGTCTGAGCCAGCTGTTTCAACTGATATATTTGCAGGTTGAGGAGGGTGAGCAATAACACCTTTTTGGCTTCTAATTGCATTAAGTACCGGGAGTGAAATTAATGTGCAGGTTGACCCAGTGTCGACTAAGGCTGGAAACTCTTCTGTACCGAATCGGATTTTTAACTGAGCAAAATCAGAAAGAGGGGTCTTCATGGTTTTGGGTTTGGGTTTGGTGGGAGTTGCGTTATCGTTAAGAGGGGCAGCTAGATAACGCGCGGGGGGACCACTGCCTAGTACCGTCCGCGCGGGTAGTTTAAATTTCCCTTGAGCTGTGTTGAATTATTTTTTGAACCTCCCTGTGCTGCCTGGGTTGATGTCTGGGGAGCAGGATATCTTGGTGTCGGATTGGTGTTCTGGGAAAAACGCGGAGCAGGGTTGCTACTATGGTTAGGGCGATATGGTGGGTAGTTACGGTTGTTGTTCGGTCTGTATGATTGGGAATTTCTGGGGTATTGATTGGAATGTTGGTTAGGAGCAACATATGAAGGGTGCGGTGTCTGCCTAAATGTGTTGGTTGAAAGGCTTGCTGACAACGGGGCTATTTCCACTAAGTCATTAATGCAGGTAATGGGCTTAAGGCCGGCAAAGGTAACTCTTGTCTGAGAATTTATGCCCCTGAACAATGTTTGAAATATTTCTTGCTCTTGGGTTTGGGGGGACAAAATTTTATAATTTAACTGAATGTCCTTAACATAGTCCAAGAGCTGTTCATTTGGGGCTTGAGGGCGATACAAAAACCTGAACTGAAGCTGTCTTAAGGAGTCGGGGGTAAAAAATACTGAGTGAATGTTTAACAAAAGTTGACTCCAAGATATACCCTGAGCTACATTATCAATCCAAAATTCCCTCATACGATTTTGAATCAGGGAGCTGACATTCAACAAAATAGCTTTCTCGGACACAAGCCTGAGTTCTATGACTTTGTTTACCTTCTTCAAAAAATTAACTACCAGATCATTGTCGTTGCCAGCTAACCTAGGAATATCTTTCAGCATGTCCCTAACATATGGGGGTAATTTAATTTCGTCTCTGTTTTTGGGGGGATTGCTTTGCATTTCGCGGGCAACAGATATAGCTGTCTCATTCACGGCTGACATGGTGATCTGGTGAATGGACTGGACGAGGTTAACAAGGTTAGGGTCTGAGAACGGTGTTGTTCGGATTTCAGTGTGAACAGTAGTGGTAGTAGTCGTGTCAGTAGTCGTTGTAGTAGTTGTAGTATCAGTGGGCGTCACTGTTTCAGTAGTAGTGATTGGGTCAGGAGGGGTCTCGTCCCCCTGGATTTCTTGATGTGTCGTTTTTACATGATTTCGCAATCGAACTCTGTTTTCTTCGAGTGTTGCGGCTGGCTGGATTCCCCATGCCACACACTGATCAGTGGCTTGACTTGCGGTCAAGCCTTTTATCCAAGTGAGATTGGTTGGGACCGTGTTTTTGTCGTAAACCGGCATCTTGACTTTGAAACTGATAAACTTTCGCTTTGGTATCGATTAGCTCAAATTTATAATATTTGTTGTTTGGGGTTTCCGGGGTTACGGTTATCCCTAAGTTAAATGATTTATTCTTTTCCTATGAGTGTTTAGTTTGAGGACTAAATATTTATTCTTTCTGAGTGACTTGGGCACATTACCAAGAAATCTGGATGGTTCCGTTAATTTTTTTTTTTTTTTTTTTTTTTTTTTTTTTTTTTTTTTTCCTTTGGGATGGTTGGGGCCAGGACGGAAAACTAGGGGAGAGCCTGCCGCCTAATTTAAGACAACAAATTGGAAACTGAGGAATAGCATCACCAGTTGGATGAAACGTCCCAAAGCACGTCCGTTCCTAACCATCAAATAACCTTAGAATACAACCCTGCTGAGTTTCCACCTTTTTTTTTGGAGCGGTGGATGCAACCATTCTAGCTAAGAGATACCCACTCTTTTTTTTTTTTTTTTTTTTTTTGAGGCCTCTCAGAACATTGAGTGAATTATTATTATTTTTTTTTTACTTATTTTTTTTTCTATTTTACCTTTTCTATACATAGTGCTAAGCAGTGTGTTTTTGATAAAGGGGTGGTTTAAGGTAAAGGGGTTTAGGCGGCTAGGTACTTTATACTATAATAGTTGTTGTCTTGCCCTTGCATAGTTGCTATTGGCCGTCAAATAGTTGTTGAGCCAAGACACCTTCCAATCGATCTACCTGGTAATTGACCATCCCAAGTCAATTTCCCAGCACTGTCCAACTTTGGCGTTTATAGCCTGGGACCATTTTCAGGAGGCTCCAGCCCACTGCAGCAAGGCCTTACTACACCGGGCTGATGCCGACCACAGGATGGCAATTCCAAGTTTTACTCAATTAACAACCATATCCCTTAACTAATACATCATTTAACCTGCGTCGGTACCTTGCCTTCATTCATTTTAGGTTGGGAGGGGGTAGGTAACATAACACACATGCTCTATTTAAATGCAACACTTCAACGATAGATACTTTATTCAAGTTATTCACTCAATGTCCTGATTTTTTTTTTTTTTTTTTTTTGGGTGGGCGGGTGACATTGGTTGTTCCCTAAAGAACGTGCTATGGTCCGATATTATCATCCATAAACGACCCTAAGCTAAAGAAAATTCGCTGGTGTGACAAATCCCTATTATGGCGGCTCCCAGGGAAAGGGGGGGGGGTGAAGGTGTAATTCTATTGCTGGCCTACACTTACTGTATTTATTTAGCCCAAGATCCTCTCAGATCTAACACCTAAATTAAATTGCACTGACTTTTTGGTTTTAAAATTGATCATCATATTTTATTTATTTATTTCTCAAAATATTGTTTAATATTTCGCTCATGCGCTGAAAGGCTCGATCGGTTAGGTGAATCCCATCAGGCCGTGTGGGACTGGAATAAAAATGCTGAAAATACTGGGCAGAGTCTTCGCGGGCGATCGGCAACTGAACAACGTGGGTAATAGAGTCTTGAAGAGTTGAAATGAATTTGTTGATTTCGTCAATGTGGTGAAGTTTTTCTGTGTTGTTTCGGAATTTAAGGAAAGGGGGTAAGGTCATAATGATTAAAGGGTTGGGTGCGGATAGCTTCCTAATCAGCCGTATCAAGGATTTAAACTGATTTTTAAAGTCGGTCAAAGCAATTCCCCTATTAATATCATTAGTCCCAATGAATAAAAGGGTTGGCATATTGGTGTCCAATGATGTTGAATTTGCCTTTAAAAATTGCTTTATGTCCCTAACGGTAGCCCCCGATATTGTTATAGCCCGATAAAAGGAAAAATTATTTTTTAACTTATTGTGGTGCTCAACATAAAACTTGTACCTTTTAAGCTGAGAATCTCCCAGTAGATTAATTCGCAACATAATTTTGAGAAGGTTTTGTGGTGATGTGAAAATCGGGGTATGGGTGCGGGGTGCGGGGGGGGGGAGAGTATTATTCGGTGGCAGCCGGCCGTCGTCGGCCGTGGCGCGGGGCGGGGGGAAACCGGTTGTGGCGCGGGGTGGGGGGGGGGTCCCTGACCTTGGCTAGACCGATCGATATTTTGTCATGAACTGAATTTTCTGATAACCACTAATATACGCGGAGAGAGAAATTACTGGAATTGCTATCACCCAACTAAAACCTCTTAAATATACGCTAACCGTAATTACATCTGAATACTGAAATACTATTATTTAAATACTGGCATTAATCTTATGAAAATATTGTATAACTTAAGGGAAAATATTAATTAAAATTCCTGAAATGTAAAACAACTCGTGTCAACACTATGGGCAGCTTTTTTAATATTTTATTTTTTTTACATTTTACATTTTTATTTATAGCTTGCTACCTTAAACAAGTGAGATAGCCTATATTATATTTTTCCAGAACGTGGGATACCGAGATCCTGAGACCATTGATTGACCTCAATAAATATTAAATCCTTTGTGGATCCAGGTACTGAATAATAAATTATCTTGAGGCCACGTTCCTCCAAAAAATTATTAGATATATATATTTTTTTTACCCATAATGTTAACAGACGGGACACATTTTACTACAGTAGGCCTATAGCTAAATGAAAATATTTAAAACATAATACCTTAATGTGATGACGCCATGTGGTATTAGCTATAGCCTAACATAAAATTGCTTCTGAATTTTCCTATAAACCCTGTAAGCGGTCATTAAATAACCAACAGTTGAATAAAATTATTGTTACGTACTTTAATTTAACTGAAAAATAATATGAGATCTTAATTCTAAGATTCCAAGTTCAAAGTCGGGTGACAATTTTGTTTTTCGGGAGTGACGACAAAACCTGTTAAAATAATGAAGTTGATGAAAATTCGTAATCCCAAATGAATAAATTTACTGAACTGAAAACGGTTACACGCCGCCGCGCAAACACGTGATTGAGTTGGCCGTTTCCTGTCGGCCTGCCCGCATAGACATGCTCCGCCCAGAAACAATCTTCTTAAGATTCCCTGAATAAATTTGGAAAATAAATTAAATTGACGGGCAAGGGATAGTTTAAAGCTCTGCTACCAATTTTGGGGCGTCTCCCCCATTTATTCCGTTTGAAGACGGAAACTCGATACGATATTCCGTTTTCCCCAAACGTGTTAATTCAATCCCCGTGGATCTTATCCTTCGCCCGTCATTTATCTAAAAAGGAAGCCAGCTTTGATGATTAATAATTGTAATTGAATAATGAATTTCACAAATAATATTGTTCCCCCAGTTAATTTAATTCCAACTGTATATCGGACTTGACCTTATCTTACTAATGTCTGTACATGCAGGCTTCCTTCCCTAAACCTAATTTAATTGTCCCCAAATAATTACATGATTTTAATTTTGATTGTTTTAATTACCGAATTGCATTAATATTTAACTTAGGTTCCCCATACCCCGTTTCTCCCCTCAAGTTCCTACCCTACCACATGGCGTTGTTACCTGATAACCGGAGTTGATGTGCGTCGGTCAGCGATCCGCAGTCGAGTCCCGGCGCCTGATGGCTCCAGGGACCGGCTGGCCTTCCGCGCATGCGCAGATCGCACTGTCTTTGCCTATTGTTACCTGACCAGCTGTTGAGTCCGAGTGTGAGGTTTGGGGAGAGACGCCACACACCCAGGATTTTTATAAGGAAATTGATTTGGACTTCTTTGATACATCTGCATATAGCAAAGACCACTTTCTTTACTTGGATAAAAATAAAAAAGTCATGGGCAAGTTTAAAGACGAATTGAATGGTTCCATTATGTATGAATATTGTGGTTTAAGGCCCAAGTTATATTCATATATTCCACTTCAATGGTTGGACAATCAGAGTAGCGAATTAGAAGTGAAAAAGGCCAAGGGAGCTGACAGAGCAACAGTGAAACATTATTTAAGACATCTACAATACCTCGACTGTCTCCGTACTAAAGAAGACCATTATGAAAATGTTACCAGAATCCAGTCAACTGATCATCATTTAAAAACAGTTACTACTATGAAGAAGGTGTTGTCATTCTACGATGATAAAAGAGTGATTATGTCAGATGGTGTAAATACTTATGCTATTGGTCATTATAAAACTTATCAAACATAAACCTGTATTTTCCTTTATTTATTTCCCTCTCCTTATCAATTACTAAAAATCCATGCTTCTCTTTCCAACAATAATGACATATATTTCTAAATTGTTTAAAAGTAAAGTCATTCCCAACATGATTGTTATAAATATGTTTTAAATTCAAGTCATCCTGTTTAAATATTATTAGGAAATTTACATTGTCTCGTATATATTTATGTACTTTTGCATATGATTGACACAGATAAAAAGAGTTTATGTCTCTATGTCTACCCATTGCAAAGAATGGAGCGATATTTGGACTGTTTATATCATCGAAAATTACAAGGGAATGTCTTTCAACATCATTTGGTGTAATTTCACATTCTGTAAAGGTATGTAACTTTATTTCTTCACATAACTTAAATATTTCAATTATTTTTTTTATATTTTTCTTGTTCTAAAGTTTTAGATATTATGTACACATTTGTAAACTTTAAACCTTCCTTTTTAATAATTAAGTTATACATTATTACAGTTTTTCCACAACCACTTGGTCCACAAACAATGCAACGAATATTGGTCGGAAACAGGCCCGATGGTTTTTTCTCTTTTATATTTTCATTAGTTATTTTAAATTTATTCTTTTGTTGAATGAATGACATTTTAATATAATAAAAATGAAATCAGGTAAAGGTTTATACTTAAAACCATATCAAGGTAAGGGACTAAAACCATATAGGGGTAAAGGGTTACTAAATACCTTAATTAATCATCTACCAACCCCTCTCCACATACCCGGGTATTCTTGGTGCGGACCAGCCACTAATGTACGTAAAAATTTAGCCAATAATGTTCTTCCAATTAATAAATTAGATGCTTATTGTAAGGAACATGATATATTTTACATGAATAATCCAGATACAGCTTCTAGAAACAAAGCAGATATGAAATTAGCAGAGCAGGCGTGGTCTAGGGTTAAATCAAATGATGCAAGCTTAGCAGAAAAGGCTGCAGCTTATGCTGTAACTAATTTGATGAAAGCTAAAGCTAAATTGGGGATGGGATTAAAGTTTCCTAATAAAAAAGATGGACAACTTCCAATTACTAGAGGCCGCAAAAGACGTGCCACACTTTCGAGGGGTGTTTCTAAAAAACGAGCTAAAACATCAAAAACCAAGACTAAGAGAGTGCGGAATAATTAACTTGGATAATGATGAGGGGACACATTGGACAGCCTATCATAAAAATAAAAATGTAGTAATTTATTTTGATCCTTTTGGAATTCAACCTCCAATTGAAGTTATTGATTATTTTTTACCTTTTAAGATATACTATACCACTGATCAAATACAAAAATTAAATACTTCCATATGTGGAGAGTTATGTTTAGTTTTTATAAAATATTTTAATAATAAAAAATGGATTCATTCACGGTAACATTCACAGGTGTTGAGCCAGAGTTAAAGTCAACATTTTACCCTCCAATTGAGCTTAATGGTGATTATGTTATTGGACTTGTAGATTTTCAGGGTTATAATTCAATATTTAATGTTAGAAAACCTTTAAATACACTTAAATATTATAAAGTGGAAAAAGTGGTTACACCAAAAGGAATAGTAACAATTGATCAGTTAAATGAAGTATTAGATGGTGTTTTAAAAGTTGTTGTCAATGATAAAAAAGAAGCACTCACAACCACAAAAGTAAAAATTTTATATAAGGGTTTAATACCAAAGCTTAATAAATTAAATGATGACAAAATAGAAATATTAGATGGTGAAGATGTGTACTATTATAATCACAAAGCACCATTCACAATAGAAATTCCAGAGGGAACTTATGAGGTATTTGAATTGGCAAAGGAAATTCAAAAACAGCTTCCAGATTTTATACTTTTAGCCGATAATAACACTATGAAAGCCACTCTGGTGAGTAGTAATGTATTTGACTTTACTAAACCTTGCCTAGGATCTATTTTACTGGGATTTCGTGGATTTTCAACTCCAGATGTTCCATTTTATTCCACAGAAAAATTAACATAAATAATATTAATGTAATTAGAGTTAAATGTAATGTGGCAAACGGTTCTTATCTAAATGGTAAAAAATCACACACTATTCACAGTTTTTATCCTCAAGCCCCACCAGGCTATAAAATAATTGAAGTTCCAAGAAATATCATATATTTTCCAATAAATACAACAACTTTAGATGTGATGACCATTACATTTGCTGATCAAAAAGATAGGCCAATAGACTTTAATGGTGAAGAAACTACAATTACTTGTCATATAAAAAAGATATGAGAATATATCAGTGTAAGGGTTTAAGTCCACAAAATGTGCGATTCTTGCGATCAATTGGGTTAAAAGTTAAAAATTTTTCTATATATAAAAATGGAAGATTTTCTGGACGTTACAGGGAAATCCCAATTCGACGATAGTATAGTAAAAATTACAAATTACTCTTATGTTCCTCATAACACTTTAGCAATAAACAATTCAGATGAAATTAGAATTTGTATAAATAATCAAGATATATTAACTTTACCATATAGGAGTTATTTATATATTAAAGGAGAAATTGAAAACCATGCTAAAGGACATTTAATAAATAATGCTTTTGCATTTCTATTCGATGAAATCAGATATGAGATCTCCTCAAGACTTATAGATTCTGTCAGAAATCCAGGTATAACAGGCTTAATGAAAACACTTTGCTCTTATAATAAAACAACAAAATTAACTAATGTGGCTTTTGATACTGATGAAAATTTAAAAAAGTTTCACAGTAATGGAAAATTTAGTACATGCATACCCCTGGAATTATTAATGGGAGTATTTGAGGATTTTAATAAAGTTTTAGTGAATGTTAAGCAGGAACTAATATTAAAAAGATCCAAAAATGATTTAAACTGCTTTTTAACAACTGCAACTGTACCAACTGCAGGTGATGATATTCTTCCTAAAATTACACTTAAATCAATTCAGTGGGTTATGCCTCATGTAGTTCCATCAGACTCTGAAAAATTACAGTTGCAAAAGCTTCTGTTGCAGAATAAAAGCTTACAAATTGCATTCAGAAGCTTAGAATTACATGAGTTACCCTCATTTCCCAACACTAAAAAGCATACATTCCAATTAAAGACATCATCTTCATTAGAAGCTCCCAGGTATATAATATTTGGGTTTCAAACTGACAGGGACAATAAAGCACGTAAAAGAATGGATCAATTTGATCATTGTAAACTGAAAAATTTAAAAGTATTCTTAAACTCAGAGTATTATCCTTATAGTGACTTGAATTTGGACTTTGAGAATGGAGATGTTTCCAAAGCTTATGAGATGTTTATAAGGTTTAGAGAAAGTTATTATAACACAAGTCCTGATCCTGTAATTAGTAGACTAGATTTTATTGATAAATATCCTTTAATTGTAGTAGACTGCTCTAGACAAAATGAGTCAATTAAGGAGGGGGTTGTAGATATTAAGCTTGAAATTGAAACCAATGAAAATGTACCTGCAAATACATCTGCATATTGTTTAATTATTCATGATAAAGTATTTGAATACAACCTACTAACTAATGAAGTTAATAAAATGTAAGAAATATTTTTAATAAAAATTGAATGTACAAAAAGAATTAATTGAGTCAGCTAAACAAATTAGGGAAAAATATAGAGCCTTAAAGAGGGGTAAATTTATAGAGGCTGAAGAAAGATTACAAGCATTTCAACCATTAATAGAGCCTTTACAGGAGTTAAAAAATATAGCATCTGAAAAACAAGTAGAAATAGTTCCTTATAAACAACCATTACCTAAAACTCCATCAAGGATTCCAATTCTTAATGTTACTCCTCCAACCCCATCCAGATTAGATTTTGGACTCTTGGCTTTAAAATTTTTAGGTAATTATTTAAATAAAAATAATATTACAGATTCCACTTATGGTATAAGGAGAGAAGGAAATAAATTCTTTATTGGAAATAAGGAAGTGGAAATAGCCAACGATGACATTTCAAACGATGACAAAATTTATAAAGGCACTAAAGGGCTTTGGGAATTATTAACTTTAAAAACTCCCTCACAATATGAAGATTCAGACTTGCAAACATATAAAGAAATATTAGAAATTACCAGTGGACATTTTCGGGGTTATGACCCTGAGAAGGGTATATCAGCTAATAGACATAGAAAATATACAAATATAATTAAACCACTATTTGGTTCAGGGTTAAGAGAAGTAACAGGTAATAAAATAGATTATATTTATTGGAACTGTCCCAATGAACTAGTCGATCGGTTAAGATTATTATATTTATCTAAACAAGCTGGAAACACTGGTGTAGATAATGAAATTGATTCAATATTAGAGGAATTGAGGGAGTGCGGAATTATTTATTAATTAAAAAGATGTTTATAGATAAGTTTTATAGAGTTTATAACCCTTATTCTAAAGCTGAAGGTAGAAGCTCTCAACTATGGGATGCTAAAGGTCAAAAAATTATAAATGTCAGGGATGGGGAAGATAAAAATGATGTTTCAACAATTAATCAAACATTAACAAGAAAAAATGATATTGTTATGCAAGGTAATGCTGTATTTGAGTTTTTAGAATTAAAAGATAATAATTGGAATGCTAAAAAACGCAAAATTACCAATGTAAAAAAGGCTGATGAATTTGATGAGGTGCCAATACTGGGACAAGTCTTAACAAGAGAAGGTGAAAAGTTTACTCAGGGTAATGATAAATTCGAAGTTTTAGAGTTAAAAGATGAAAGCTGGGATGCCAAGAAACGTAAAATTACTAATGTTAAAAATGCTGAAACATTAAATGATGTTCCCACATTGGAGCAAGTATTAATTAAAAAAGGTGATAATTTAATTCAAGGAAATAACAAATATGAATTTTTAGAGTTAAAAAATAGTAAATGGGACGATAAAAAACATCCTATTCATAATGTTGAGAAAGCTAAAGAGCTTGATGAGATTCCTATTTTAGGTCAAGTACTAACCAAACAAGGTGATGAGTTTATACAAGGTAATGAAAAGTTTAATTTACTAGAACTAAAAAATAAAGCTTGGGATTGCATGAATAAAAAGTTATCAAATATGGGATGGGGTTATCATGCTATGGATGCCGCTACTTTATCACAAACCGTACATCTAGAACCAAATCATCACTTTGCATTTTTTACATGTAATAATAGAGTGATAAAAAACTTGAAACATGGAAGAGATTCAAATGATGCTGCAACTGTAGGACAAACATTACAATATGACAGTGCAAATAAAGAGTTTATTTATAATACCAAAAGATTTAAATTAATGGATGTAAATGATTATCAAAATATAATAATTGCGGATCCAAATTCATTTAGCGGATTTAGAAAATTGTCTGGTGAAGAATTCATTCATAAAAATCATGTATTTAGAAATGAATCAGATGGGGCATTAATTAGTGCAAATTTAACCTATTTTAAATGTGCTGGAAATGATGAAAATGTATCTGATAAAAAATGAAAGAAAAAATCGCATATGAACTACACAAAAATGTAAGAAAAAACTTTATTAGAAGAGCATTTAAAGTAATAGGTATCAATGAAACAATGCAGGTCGATTTAATAGACATGCAGTCATATGCCAAGGAAAATTCTGGGTATAATTATATTTTAACTTTAATAGATACATTTTCAAAGAAAGCTTATGCTGCTCCTTTAAAAAATAAAACAGGTCCAATTGTAACTGAGGCGATGAAAGCAATTTTGCCAGATGGAGTAAAAAATATTCAATCGGATAATGGGAAGGAATTTTTTAATAAACATTTTAAAGCTCTAATGAACAAACTAAATATTAATCACTACCACACATTTTCTCCTACTAAGGCTGCTATTGTTGAAAGGTTTCAAAGAACACTTAATAATTGGCTTTTCAGGGAATTTAGTGCACAGGGCAGTTATAAATGGTTAGATTTACTACCCAAATTAATAAGTAAATACAACAATAAAGTTCACAAGTCTATTGGCATGAAACCAAATCAATTAAATATTAAAAATTCCAAAATTGTACATAAGAACTTAATATTATCATCTCAAGCAAATAAATTAAAAAATAATAAACCAAAATTTAAATTGCGAGATACTGTTAGAATTTCCAAATATAAGCATATATTTAGTAAAGGATATACTCCAAATTGGACTGCTGAATTGTTTACAATAGTTGAAATTAAGAACACAAAACCAATAACTTATATTTTACAAGATGAGAATGAAAACATTATCAAGGGGGGGATTTTACAGCTATGAATTGTTAAAGACAAATTATAAAGACATGTATTTAATAGAAAAAGTATTAAGACGTAAAGGAAACCAACTATATGTTAAATGGTTAGGATTCCCAAATAGTCATAATTCTTATATCAATGAATCAGATATTTTAAAATAAGCTCATAGGCACATGTCCAAAAAAATACCTGAAAAGTAACCCCATGTTAAATATCAAAAACCTATACACAAATATATAAAAATATAATATAACTATACATAAACATTAGCACATATCAAATCTCGGTATCAAAATTTTAAATCTGTGTCCAAAAAAATACCCAATAGGAAATCCCATGTTAAAATCAGGGGTTTTTATAGATTAAGTTGTGCTTTTGCCACTACTCAAAATGAATCTATGAAACAGCTAAGATCTCTTATTTCAACCTTTTGGGCCTTTTTAAGTGCTCTTCGTGAGATTTTTGTGCCCTTTTGTGCTTGCAAACATAACCTCTCTAACCAGAAAGGTATTTTTATGACTAGAAACCTTCTCATGAGGTTTGTTATTGAACTTCGATTACAGTTTAATCATGATTGGGCCGATTCACAAAACATGCGTCTATCCTAAGAAAAAAATACTTCAAGAAAATTTCAAAAGAAAATGTTAAAAATCTCACACATCTATTCCAAGTAAAAAAGCTTAAACAATGAAAATTCAAAACATAAAGTTCAGAGATAGTAGAAATCAATGGTTTAAAACTAATTAAACGCTTTTTTGAAAAAAAGTATAAAAGAATTAGATGAAATGAAGAACTACGCTGTGCTTTCATGTAAAGCTAACGTGTGTTTAAGCCGAAGATCATTTTTATATACTAGAGAACATTAAAAATTCCTCTCTCTTGTATGGCATCTCCAAGAAAGTTGGTTTATAGCGTTCAATGGTGTATCGTGGTTAATAACATGTGAAGTGATTTGGACTTCAGAGTTAGACGTGAATGACAGTAATGACAGCAAAGACAATATTTTGAATACATTATTTTGAGTTGTTTATGAAAACATAATAATTAAAATAATATGCATAACCTTAAAATCAAATATTACAATAACTTACAGATTAGTGTACATGTAGCACGTATTCGAGCAATTGAACATACACACACTTCAGCTTTACACTCTTTCAATGCACTTAGTTTAGGATTGGTTAAGGGTATGTAGAAGAAAGTAACTAGGGGTCATCCACACTGGTGTCAGCTCCAGCACCATCGACCCTAGAGAGCTCCTGGACCCACAGTCGTAGTTCGTTGCACTTCCGTAGGAGACTGACTATTCAGCCACACTTTGTAACTGATCAAGTTAATTCTGTCAGTGTATCTTATTTGGAGGACCTAACTGGCAATGCCTTCATTCAGACGTAATAATAGTGGCAAGCTATTTCTTCCACTATACAAATTATATGTTACAATGACTACTGAAGCACCTGTGACACTAAAAAATCTGACAATGTTTTTTTGCAAAATGTCCAGGATCAACTCGATCCCTATAGCATTCTATATGTGAGCATATGAGAGTTTTTGGATTAAGCTTGGAAAATTCCTCAGCCAGTTGGTGAGAAGCAGCACTATAGAATCTGTAGTTACTGTCTTCGCTGATTTGATGCCATCTTTAATTGAAATGTTTTAAACACAAACTAAAATCACTTAACAACACTGGCAATTTTTTCTGTGGCCAATTTTGGGGCCTGGTTTTTTACAATTAAGCCACGAAGTTCATCTTTTCTTTTAGTTTCTCGCATAGTTATTTTTAGTTTTAAATCGGGATTTTCTACATTTAGGATTTGTAAGAACAAACACGAATGTTTTTATTGTTATTTACCAGACATACATGTTTCTTTCCTACCATTGTGTGTGTGTGAGTGTGTGTTTGTTTGTCTGAAGAAGAAGCATCTAAAGAGTGCAACAAGCAACTAAACAACAAGTAACAAAGAACAAACAATAGAGGAGAACAAAGAAGATCCCATAATATATGTTCCGACATCTACAGTGCCTCGTTAGAAGCAGACAAATAATTTTCTATATTAAAGCGAGATGCCAATTAGCTCCGTTCACCTGCTACTTCCATTATTGTGCGGATAAAGAATGTGTACGCGATTAACGATGTGCTGCTTTCAGTGTTCTAATGAACATTTTTTTCTTTTGTCTATTACGTTTTGTTATCGTACCTTTACCTAGTTCCAAGGATGTATAGGTTTTCAACACTGCATTTTCAAGCTCACGTCTCTGTAAAGTAAATAATAAATACCATGACAATAATGTATGTTAAGGGTCAATCTGTTATCTATGTTTATTTAATAATTAACGATTCAGTCCAAAAACTTATACCTGATTAACCTACTCCACACTCTTAATAAAAGCTCTGTTTAAAGGTTTGTAGACATCAAACAGGTTTTTACACTTTATAGCAACGTGCGATTCAGACATATCTTGTATATGTTGAATTAAGTAAAATCTTCTCTCTTAAAAATATATTACATTTCAATGTAAGTTTTATTACAATAATGAATGTCATTTTGAATTTTGGCCGACAAGTGGGATACGGAGTTTTCTTTACTGCAATCTTAGTGAGAAACGAAACATTTGGTTGCTAATGAAACAATGAAGGGTGCATTTACATAATTCAATAAATAACTCATGAATATTAAATCAATCCGAAATAAAAACAGAGTGAATAAACAAGTTTAAGATTTGTTACATTTTCTTTGAATAAACTAACTCGGCATTGAAACCGAACTCAATAATAGATAATATTCATTAAATGTTGTAAATGAGTAGAAAGAGCTATCTTAGTAGCGACTAAAACAGTTTTCATAGTAATTAAAGGTGTTTACTTGATTGTTAAAGTATTAAGAATAACTAAGTTAAAAAGGAATTATTTAATGAAATTTATTTTGAACAAAATTAGGCCTACTCACTAATGTTACTGAACTTTATTGAGATCAAACTGGCTAAAGGAATACCACTGTGAAAAAAGGACATTTTTCATCTTTTCATTACGACCAAAACTTCTATCCTTATTAAATCCCAATAAAAGATTCTAAAAGTTTTTTATGTTGTTTAAAATAACTCCGAATAAAAAATCATTCAGGTCCGTTTACATTAATCTTTATATAAACAGATATAATAATATAATATGATATAAAATAAAATAACTGTGTTTGAATATAATAGTGAACGAGAGTTTAAAATAACATGACTTATTATTCCTGATTATTTACATTTTTAATTAACTGTCCCAATTTAATTAAAAGTTTATAAAATTGCAAATGATGTAATGATTCACACCTACTGAATAACAACTTCACTCGGCGTTACTCGTTATTCAATAGTTATTTGTGCTTCTAGGGACTAAAGTACATTTTTCCCCCTGAAGGGAAACTGTTGTTGCCCAAAGGCGAGGGGCGACAATTTCCCTGAGGGAGAAAAAATACTTTAGTCCCTTGATGTACACATTTTTCCTCCACCTACACGAATAGCATGTAGACCTATAATAATATGCCTACCGTATATAATTTAACTTTACCTTCATATGATCCCTTGCTCCGTGAAGCTGGATCAGTCACATCAACATAAAAACACACAAGGTAAGCTATATCATTTTTTAAGAACACGAAAAAACAATATAGAATTTAAGCCTAGTCAAAAGTCTTACACTTAAGTTTTGGACTTCTTAGGTTAATAGGCTACCCAAGCGAAATGTAAACAAACACATACACTGCTGACGGAATGGCTTATGCTACAGCTGCTATTAGGAAATAAAGAGTAACGAAACAAATACAAGTAACAGCTGACTGTGACTCATGTTCTTTTTAATCTCTCTTTTAATGTTATTCTTATGTAACTAGCTTTAGCCGCGTGGTACAAAAACAGGTGAGTTTTCCCTAGGTAGAAAATTAAGTATTCAAGTCACATGGGGTAAAAACTAGTACTTTAGTACTCTATTCCAAGGAGTAAAATACGGCTTTAGATAGTAGGTGGAGGAAAAATAACATATTGTGTGCTTTTTCTTCGTTTCAAAATATCAAAATACCATATTTAACATGGATTTCACATTGGCTATTTGAGAATGCTGTTAAAAATCTAGATGAATAAAGTTTAGTTCATTTCGTAAAGACCCCAAAAATGTCTGCTGGAAAGCTCAGTTAAAAAATAAAAGAATAGTTTTAAAGGATTGTGATTGAAAATGTAATGATGAAATTAATTTGTAAGTTAGCTATTGTAAAACAAATTTCATTGACTTGGAATGAATTTTAAAAACATCAATATATGGGTCTTGGAAACCCTTCAAAACATTGTTCTTTTAGGCATGAGAGCTACAAGGGATTTCATCAGATTGCTATAATGAACTCAATATCCTAAATGAGTACAAATTATTATGTTATGTGTATATGTCAGGAATGTTAGAAAACCCTACTTTACAGATTAATACCATTTTCACATCATCATTAATAGTATTATAACTAGTTTTAACATTAAAACCTTAATGATAAACAAAGTTCATTTTATTTCCCTACTACCCCAGATACATATAGGGTGTCAGAAACAAACGCTCCAGGATTTTGGAAGATGATTATACAAAATTAAAGAAAAAAGTCCATCTAAACATAATATGTCATAAAATATTTAATTTTCAATATATCATAAAGACAATTAAGTTAATTTTGAATTTATGCCAATATAACCTAAACTAATGAAAAATATGTACATAGCCCGGAAAATATGTACATTACTAATGAAAAAATATGTAAAATATGCTCGATAGCCCCCGCTCGGCTTCGCCTCGCGCGTAAATGCCATCTCTCCCCGCAATGAGTCACTTTCGAGACTAGTAATGAAATAGTAGTTTTCATCACTAGGAGCAAAAGTGGGTCTTTTTGGTGCACAATCGTGTTTTAAAAACGAGGCGCAGCCGAGTTTTTAAAAACGATTAAGCATCAAAAAGACACTTTTGCTTCGAGTGATTACCAACGTTTTTTTATCATAATGCGAAATTAGACTTTTTAATCGTTAAAAATATTAACTATAAAGTTGTATATTCGAGGTTATATTTACAAAGTCAGTTATATGCAGTGTTTACATTTCTGTTATTTACAAACAATGCTCTTTATAACGTTTAAATTTCAAAACGCTGCTCCTCAACATTAATAAATCAATAATAATACACTTAGCTAACAGCTGACTTTTCAGTCCTAGGACAAAAAAGAATTGGTTTTGGTACTATTGAGAGAACAAAAAACAGGCTGATTTCGTGCAGAATGATAAAAACTACTATTTTTTCATCATATTGCATACTGGCCTGTATTTAGTCTAGAAAGTTGGCGTTTTCTGTAGCCTTGTTATAAGTCCACCTAAAAAACATCTGTTAATTTTTGCCGTGCGCTAACCTCAAAAGTTGTTTTGTTCGTAAGCAAAAAACATACTAATTCAAAGCGAATAAGGTCAATGTAAACAAAAACCGACTTGCAGACTACAATTTTAATGCAAGATTTTGACTTTTCTTTACTTCAACGTATATATCAGCTTTTTATAAGGAATATTTAAATTAAGATGGAAGTCAACTAATAAACGTAAACATATTGACAATGATTATCATTGTCATTATCATATGGTATCTTGATTTATTTAGTTACACTTCATTTTTAGTCTTGATATAGTTTTAGTTTTTTTTTCAATTGTAGTCATATTCCTGTGTATTTTTAAGATGACAGTGAAGTGACCGACAACCGACTCATCTCCAGCCACAGACGTGTAGTCTAATTGGGGATCATTTTAGTTCCTTTGTTTTTTTCACTTTATTAATGTACATAAATTATCAGGAAATAAAGTTTATTTGATTTGATATTGTGAAATTTGAGTTAATTTACTTAAAATGAGTGATCCATTTGATTTTCTTGCATTATGATGAAAAACGTTGTTCATCACACGGACGGAAAGTGTTTTTTCTGTGCTTAATCACGTTTCCGAGCTCGGCTTCGCCTCTCTCGTAAACCGCCATTAAGCTCAGAAAACAGTTATGAAAACTACTAATAACGAAAACATCCTGTTCTTCCTGTTTTTCTAGCAGTTGCTTTACACAACTAACAACTGTATGAGTCAATCAATTCTCCTTCCTCCTTAAGATTAACATCGGAACTTTGAGAGCCTGTGGGGCGTAGCCCAATAGTCCACTGTGAATTAGAATGGGATTCAGCTCATCTACAGGACTATACCTTTCTAACTTTAGATACTTTACTTTAGATACTTTATTTTGAAACACCGACGCCCTCTGTGGTGCGTATTTTAAGGTGAGTATGACTGAAGGGGTGAGTGTGATGATTGTGATGGATCAGATGAGGTGTAGCTTTGTTACTGACAAATATCAGATATTTTATTTGTCAGGATCATTAATTAATAGCCCAATGACCAAAGGCATAACGGTATGAGCGGATTTCTTCTACAATGCACACGAGCTGACAAAAAATAAGGAAAAGAAATATGTTTGCCTATTAATATATACAGGGTTAGGCAAAAGTCTGGACACCCCCAGTTTACTTTTTAACGCGTTGCAGTAGGAAAACCAAACTCGGCACATATTAACAACATGAAAAACTGCACTTTTTCATCAACTACACAACTTTGCCCCTGATCCCAAAATTAAGTATTTTGGGGGCAGCCCCAAATTTTTAAATTTAAATCCCTTTTGAGTGACCCTTCATTTTAAACGGTGTATCAAGAGAAATTAAATGGCGCAAACCGGAGGTCGATATCTCACCCCTAACCAAAATGGCAGCCATTTCAAAATTTGAGATGGGCAAGCAAGTATAAGTCTGGACACCCCCAATTAATTTTTTAACACGTTGCAGTAGGAAAAACAAACTCGGCACATGTTAACAACATAAAAAACTGCACTTTTTCATCAACTACACAACTTTGCCCCTGCCCCCAAAATGGGGTATTTTGTAGGCAGTCCCAAATTTTCAAATGTAAACCCCTATTGAGTGACGCTTTATTTTAACCGGTTTATCAAGAGAAATTGAATGGCACAAACCGGATGTCGATATCTCATCTCTAACCAAAATGGCAGCCATTTTAAAATTCGAGAAGGGTAAATTGACATTTGTTAAAATTAAATCGTAAAATACCTTTTTAGAATTATAATTTCTGGAATTATTTTAGAATTGAACCTAGTAGCAGAAATGAACTAATAAGTTCAATTCTAAAATAATTCCAGATATTCTCAATTCTAAAAAAACAATTTTCCGATTTAATTTCAACAAATGTCAATTTACCCTCCTCGAATTTTAAAATGGCTGCCATTTTGGTTAGAAATGAGATATCGACCTCCGGTTTGTGCCATTTAATTTATCTTGATAAATCGTTTAAAATGAGGGGTCACTCAATAGGGGTTTACATTTGAAAATTTGGGGCTGCCCCCAAAATACCCCATTTTGGGGGCAGGGGCAAAGTTGTGTAGTTGATGAAAAAGTGCAGTTTTTTATGTTGTTAACATGTGCCGAGTTTGGTTTTCCTACTGCAACGTGTTAAAAAATTAATTGGGGGTGTCCAGACTTATACTTGCTTGTCCATCTCAAATTTTGAAATGGCTGCCATTTTGGTTAGGGGTGAGATATCGACCTCCGGTTTGCGCCATTTAATTTCTCTTGATACACCGTTTAAAATGAGGGGTCACTCAATAGGGGTTTACATTTGAAAATTTGGGGCTGCCCCCAAAATACCCCATTTTGGTGGCAGGGGCAAAGTTGTGTAGTTGATGAAAAAGTGCAGTTTTTCATGTTGTTAATATGTGCCGAGTTTGGTTTTCCTACTGCAACGCGTTAAAAAGTTAACTGGGGGTGTCCAGACTTTTGCCTAACCCTGTATATTATATTACGTTAAGAGGGGGCTACAGGGTCAGTCCTAGTGGTTGTTGCTGAAACTATCTGAATACGTTTCGCATTGCATTGTTTACAAGCATAATGAGGGTTATAATCAATATCCAGTATTCGGTAGAAACGCTGTTACACTTGATTAAGTCCGAAAAAGTGGAAGTAATTTTAAATTAAAAATAAATAATTCAATTAAATGACCATTTAATTTTTTATTTTTTATTTTGAATCCATATTAGGCTGTAAGAGATCCACCTTTTATTTAGATCCATTATAGCGTGATGTGGATTCAAAATACGAAAAAAAAAAAAATAAAAAATATGGTCAAATAACCCATGCTTTTTCTTTTATTTAAAACCGATTATGAACGAAAATTAATTTTTATTAAATTATTTACAATGTGTATGTAAAGATTTTCACTTGGAATGCCAGTCTCAAGGTTGTGGCCGTAATAAATTCAACTAAAAACCACTCTTTTAACTACAAAACACCTAGTTAATGATTACTTATAACACTTAAATGTTTGGACTTGTAAATAAAAAGTTTTTTTTCTCTAATTCTAAATTTTACACTTAAAACGTCAGTTTTCTGTAAAAATCTACTGAAAGTAACCTTTTCAACAAATATCCTTATTTTCTTTGTTAATTAATCTTCATAGTTAATGTCACTATAAATTACATTTAATCTTTTGATAACTAAAATTAATTGTTCTCATCACTCTGTCTATTTGCATGTTAATTTTAGGTGTTTCACTGTAAATTATATGAAGAAAATGACACCGCGAAGTGTAATTCCCCTCTGCGTCCTAGGGGTTCAGGAAGTACAAGGACTACATCTTGAGCATCAATGACATGGTTATCTTGGTTCTCTGGCCATGTAAATGTTGTTCCTCTGCTGCTAGCTTTACTTTTTCTGACAAACATGACTTGGAAAACTGCGGAGGACACCCTTCCGGTCACTTGTCCTACAAAATGTACTAAGCTCTTTTTAGTTGTAAACTTTGCCAGGATCCAATCATTTTTCTGTATGTCTCTTCTTGTGCAATAGGATTCATCTACCAACCTTCTTCTTCGATAGCGACAATTTCTTTAGCATACTCTTCAAGATTAGCATCAAGCCATCATCCGTGATGAATTCATCAGGATCATCTGCAGATTCCTCGTCATTATAGAGTTGTGTTAGATTTTTTTCAACATGCTTTTCTTTTTGCCTGACTTAGTATTTATATCTACACTGCTGGATTTTGCCACAACTTTAGTTTCATCTTTATTCCTCCGCTTATTATTTTAATTCTTTTTCAGGTCTGTTTTTCTTTTCCAATTCTTGCTCTTCTTTCTCCTTTATCTTATTCTCTAAATAATCTGCTGTAGTTGGTGAGAAATGGGCGAGATTAATTTATTTGAAAAATATTGAAAAATGTGAAAAGTCATTTTCTGAAATTTACGAGTTAGGTTCAAAATCAAAATGTTCGAAGGACCAGGTAACATTTAAAAGAGAATAATAAATGCCTACAAAACTGTTTATGAAAATAATCAAGAGAAAAGTTTAGACTCGCTGACATGAAAATCCGTATGGTGGAGCTGGAAGGGACGCCAAGATGGGCGACTGGACGCCACCACAGCCAGGGCAAGGGAACTGCTGGGCCAGGAAAGTCTCTCCGATTTGGTCCAGGGAATCTTCTTTCTTGCTGCGAATTCGCACGTACGCACAATTATCAAGGATTAGAGCTCTCGTACAGTCAATGTTCATATACGCGGGTGACCGAGTTGCCCGACACGCACTTGACACACACTGTAGATTCACTTCAATTTATGTTAGTGAACAGGGACACTAGTTTAATGAACAGAACAATACTACTTTACAAGATATTTAAATAAATGAGAGTACTGGAGCCACCATGGGCGAGACTAAGGTCACGCTCAAAAAAGTTACAGCGTGCCTGGGAAATGAAAAACCGAAAAGCACTTGAGACTAGTCGGCAGAAAGACGAACAGAACCAGAATGGCGAGCCTCAAGGGAGCTGGAGGGGACCGCCGGTGCAGACATGCAAAACGGAATTCAAGTGGTTTATGGATCGGCAGCCAATGAGCGGCCAGAAATCGGTAATTTTCCGTTCCGGACGTGTTCACCAGTTCTCTCGGCGATTACGCCCTATCGCTATCTCTCTCTCTCGCTCTGCCTACCGCCAATATTTGAAATGACAATTCTGCTTGTCTGTTATAACTTAAAATCAGTACTTAACATACCGGCGGCTTTGAATCATTTGTGATTCAACAAAACAATATTCAAACCCAGAAAAATGAAAATCAAAACAATTCTTATGCTAATATGTATAAGAGGTTACCATTGGAATGAATAGGCAGTTTACGCCCAGAAAGGTAACAAAAACACTTTGACTGCAGGACGAGTAAAGGTACCATGCTGAGTCTTGAGCTCAACAATTCTGACAACATTGTCTTTGCCAGGAGTAACTTTTGTGATCCTTGCCAGGGGCCACTGGAGAGATGGGGTGTCTTGATGAACCAGCACTAAGTCGCCAACTTGAAGATTCCTCGTAGGAGTGTACCATTTCAGGCGTTGTTGCAATGTGTGGAAGGGTCGAGCAGGAGTCACTTTCGCCTTGGGTAAGTCACCCATTAGAGGGAAGGTGTTTTTCGGTTTTTGTTTGAAACACACCAGACACTTGAAAATTCTGTTACGTACTGCACTTCTCGCAAAAAGGATCCATACATGTTGGGACAGTAGAGACATAGTCAATTGTACCCCATAGTGCAAATGTTTGCGATGAATGTAGTCGATGTAGATGTTGACTACGTAATGTCTTTTTGGTAGAAGATAGGGATGTCGTATGTCTTCCGCCAGATCGGCGTTGTGAGGTCTGCCACCAACCCGTAGTAGACCATCTTGATCGATGAAGGGAGAGAGTCGCTGAAGACGTGAAGAGCAGGTCTTGTTGTCTTGAAGCGCAGGGATGATTGCTTTTCTTAGTCTTATATCTTATTTTATGAATTTTTTGTAAAAAACACTCGCATTACCCTCTGAAATGAATCAGGACCTTCCACTCTCAGCTCATCATTTAGCCTAGATGAAGCTTCAAGTTCCTATCTTCGGCCAATCCAGGGTCCCACCCACCATCTCCTCATTCTCCTATACTAATCTCTTTCTCACACAACTCGAAAATTGCATTTTTTTAAGGTTGTATTAATTCTTTTCTTCGAAATGCCTCTGGAGGACATTTTAAAATATTGTTATTCCTTTTTAGGGTTAAAACAAAACAATAATATAATTAATATGTCAGCTGATTCACACAGATTACAAATGTTATCACACGAGCTAGTGGAGGCTAGCTTGCTTTTGGCTAGTTGCTAATCAATCCAAAAATTAATTTTGTAAACAAATAACAACTAGCAGCGAGTAACTAGCCAAGTGTGAATGCACCTTAAAAGCGTCGATTAAACAATGTAATGCAATAATTACAGACCATTAATTAATTGTAATCGCTGTTAAATTTTAATCTGCTGTGAAATTTTCACACAATGCTCAGTAAGTATTTTTCTTTCAATTTATGTGTTTGTTAAAGATCCCATTTCTTGATAAAATAAAAAAGTAGCTGGCTTATGTATAACAGACAAGTACCTTAACAGCTAGGGCCTACTTGCAATAGGCCTTAAAACCTACCATTTAAATAGAATTAATTTTGGTGTTTGAATGAGCATACGACTCATCCTTTAGGATAGCTGGCACCCCCAAACATTTGGACCTAAATCCGCCCATGATTACGTTAAAACAGAGTATTGAAAAATACAATTTAAAATATATAAATCATTGCACCAGCGAATGGCCGCCTCTCTACCAAATGATCGTTGTTTCCCAGGGAATGACCGGTCATTTGTTGGTATCAAAATACCGACTATTTAGAATGAATATACCGTGAATGACCGATAAAAATAGGTAAATTAAGACAAAAGTCACCACACAAATCTAAATTGGAATAGGCTATAAAAATCTTGTCAAATAACCTATGATCAAATCCCTAAGAGATTGAAAATAAGTGAGAGATGTCATGTTTTCACCATGTTATCTTATGGAAACTTGTTCTGCAGATCGGCCGCATATAGTCGCGTCACTTTTGGTGGTGGGGGGAAGTATACAGGCCCGTTAGTTATCGTAGGCCCCGGGTAGAGGGAGTCGGCTGCCGGTCACGGGGTGAGGATGCTGTCAGGGGAGAGGAGGGGGGATCAGCTGATTGCTCTCTATGAGGACTAGGCTAGGCAGTACAACGGCACTATCGCCTGACTTCCTGTCACGTGCGAGTTCTATTTCTACTGTCATTAACTGGTCGATGTGTCGTTTCCATACAACACCTGAATTCAGCTGAACTAAATACTAAAAGGTCAGCGTCAGGTTGCTCGGCAAAAGTGGTTTGGATTAAAAAATTTCAGAGTAAAATTGTTTGCTAATTACATTTACTGCTGCACAAGTATCAATTTCAAAACAAATAGGTTGGCCTTCAACTGAAACATTTACAGTTAAAGGCTTGACATTAATTCTTACTGCCACATTTTCATTCATTTGAAATACATTAGGTACGTCCTCGATTACTTCAATATCTACTTTTCCCACATAGTTGTGGTTTTTATTGCGATCTCTATTCGATTTCCATTTATGACTATAATGTTGTTTAAGATTAGATGTCGGCTTACTAAATCCATCACGAGAACGACACACTTTAGCAATGTGATTTTTCCTGTTACATATATGACACACACAATCTTTTATCTTACAATTTTTATTTATGTGCCCTATCTTGCCACAACAATAGCACTTCACGTTACACTTATTCACGTGACTGGAACCTCGATGTGTAGCTCGCTGCGAAGTTCCCGCAGAAGCACTCTCCCGCCCCGTGAACAATACCGTGTGACTTTGACGCTGCATCATTTTCCGCTGCCTCGATCGCTGAGATAAATTTCACCGCCTTTTCGAAAGTCAAATCGGCTTCCGCTAAGAGTGTCTGTTTGGTCGTTTCACTCCGAATACCGCTAACTAACCGATCGCGTAGATAGCCTAATCGTTCAAATTTGAACCAAACTCACATTAAATTGGACGATTTTTAAAAACTGAGATACTGTATCGTGCTCACGTTGATTTTGTTGACGAAATTTGTATCTTTCCGCTGTTGAATATGGCTTAAGATACAAGTGTTTCTTAACTATCTTAACTATCGGTAGGATTTTTTTTTTATTATAAAAAAATAAAAATATTCAATGACAATTGGTTAAATAGTATATTTCGTCTCAAGGGCCGAAAGTGTAGTTTTGGCGGTCCCGTAGACAATCAATGGTTAGCAAAACGCTTTCGGCCGTTTTATGACGATATGACAAAAAATGCAATTTCCTTCTCTAAAACGGTGATCCTTCGACAGAATGCTACATCTAACGAGTCTAACTCCATGTTTTAGCACATGGAGAATCCAATTTTATCATTATTACAGTTTCGATTTCTTATAGTTTTCGCGCTACAAGCCAAAAGTCGGAAAAAACGAATTTAATGTATTAAAGACGTTATTTAAAACATATGGTAACTTTTAATGGTGTTAAAAAATTTCAAATAATCTCCTGAACAATTTTGGTCCTTATGTATTTTGTCGTATCTCATCAGATGAAAAAGTTTTATGACGATATGACAAAATTGCAATTTTCTTCTCTAAAATGGTGATCCTTCGACAGAATGCTACATCTAACGAGTCTAACTCCATGTTTTAGCACACGGAGAATCCAATTTTATCATTATTACAGTTTCGATTTCTAATAGTTTTCGCGCTACAAGCCAAAAGTCGGAAAAATGATTTTAATGTATTAAAGGCGTTATTTCAAACATATGGTAACTTTTAATGGTGTTAAAAAATTTCAAATAATCTCCTGAACAATTTTGGTCCTTATGTATTTTGTCGTATCTCATCAGATGAAAAAGTTTTATGACGATAAGACAAAATTGCAATTTTCTTCTCTAAAATGGTGATCCTTCGACAGAATGCTACATCTAACGAGTCTAACTCCATGTTTTAGCACACGGAGAATCCAATTTTATCATTATTACAGTTTCGATTTCTTATAGTTTTCGTGCTACAAGGCAAAAGTCAGAAAAACGAATTTAATGTATTAAAGGCGTTATTTCAATCATATGGTAACTTTTAATGGTGTTAAGAAATTTCAAATAATCTCCTGAAGAATTTTGGTCCTTATGTATTTTGTCGTATCACATCAAATAAAAAAGTTTTATGACGATATGACAAAATTGGAATTTTTTCTCTAAAATAATGATCCTTCAACAGAATGCTACATCTAACGAGTCTAACTCCATGTTTTAGCACACGGAGAATCCAATTTTATCATTATTACAGTTTCGATTTCTAATAGTTTTTGCGCTACAAGCCAAAAGTCGGAAAAACGAATTTAATGTATTAAAGGCGTTATTTCAAACATATGGTAACTTTTAATGGTGTTAAAAATTTTCAAATAATCTCCTGAGCAAATTTGGTCGTTATGTATTTTGTCGTATTTCAACAGATAAAAAAGTTTTATGGCGATATGACAAAATTGCAATTTTCTTCTCTAAAACAGTGATCCTTTGACAGAATGTTTCATTTATTGAGTACATGTTTTTAGCACATGGAGAATCCAATTTTACCATTATTACACAAAAAATTGGTTTTTAAATTCTACTAAAATGTTGCATTGGTAGCTGTTAGGAGTGGAGTGAATTTCTAGAAGGACTTTTAATATTTCCCACCTACATCATTGGCTCCCATCTACCAGAATATCCGACGATGGTATCACTATTTTAAACAATTACAATAGAATGGAGCTCCAGGTTTTTTCACGATAAATTCACTACCTGCTGGATTGGCCGATGCTCTGAAGATGTTTCGTCTCTTTTAAAAGTCAACCTCATTCCCAAGACCGTACCGTGGCATCTTTTCTTTGGGCTATGTGAGGGACAAGGTTTAAATTCTACCAATTCCTCGATAACTACTAGAACTGTGTTAAGAGATTAATTACTATTTCAATTGTTTGTAGAAAATGTTGTTAATGTAAAAAAGAAACCAGAATTCAGCTTTTTGTATTACTAGACTTGATTTTTAATGTTAATCAAAATCATTCCAGTTATATAAAAGTGAGTCATTTAAGATTAACTGCGAGATTCTCAAAAGTACAGCGAGTGTCGGTAAGCCTAATTAAAGTTCATTATGATTTTGTCTGCAATGAGATGCAAAATTTGCTCCGTTATTATGATGATCATCTGTACTATGCTGAAAGGAACAAGTTAATACCATGGTTAGTTACTTTTGTTAATTCCAATCTGGCTGTCAAAACTTTCATATTATGGCAGGTAGCTCAGGAGACGCGATGCGCTGAGGAGACGGAATCGAGTGAGCCTAGCGAACTAAATAAACTTGACGGTGAGTGAGCGTAGCAGCTCTCCTGAAGGACAAAAAATCCTAAGGTTGGCATTGCAAAGCATGCCGGGTAAGCTAGTTCATTTATAAACCACCAACGTTAAGAAAAAGGCTCGTTTTTAAGGCGGCAGTGAAATCAGGACTTTAGAAAGTTGTTATCGCAAAGGGGGAGCCATACTTAACACTGCGCAAAACTTGGCAACGCAGTGGAGGAAGTCAACAGTTGTTCAAAATATTCTCCCAAGTAAAAAAATCGACACACACCGCCACTATCCCTTACACGTATATTTTCTCACAAAGTACATTCATCCCACACGAAAAATAAGCTCGCAAGGGACAAAAATGTCCACACACTTATATGGATACTGCTTACAGCGCGGCCCTGGTGAACACACTCAGAACTAAGCTGGAGGTCCTTCCGAGCATATGGTCAGATTTGAATGATTCTTATACTCCCATGATCGTTAGGTAACGGAGATAGCCAATATCACTATCTGCACTTCCGAGCATATGCTCACAAAGGTGCATATGCTCGGAAGTGGTGTGTGGTGCGGGAGAATATGCTCACAAGGGCGGCAATGTCGGTTCGCACCCACACACACACACACACACACACACACACATACAAGCCTGGCTATGATTATGGCAACGCCATGGGAATCCCAAATTATGGCGCCCAGTGAGATTTTCACGTTATAACACGAGGTTCCATACCTAGATGTCAGCTGTACACTTTTTTCCTGAGAGTATAGTTGTTAAAATAGTTTACACACGGAAAATAAAAATTATACACAGGCGCCACAATTATAGGTACGTACGTGTTGCCACAATCGCCTGCGCACGCTATGTGTATGACGCAGCGTTGCCAGTTCTACTCCGCCCCACCGCCACGGCAACCACCACGCCGCTCGGTGAGCTCTTGCGTCTGTCTGGTTCCATGATCTGAGCTTTGGGACATAAGCCACGTCGCATGGCTATGATTGTGGCATCACTTGCCCAACGTTTGTTTTTAATCGTACTATGAATGCATTGTTATTCCTTTTGAATTGAAAATAGTGTTGTTTTCTTGATTTTTAATAGTTACGATTTTTTGTATTATTAATTTTTATTTTTATAGACGATTATAATAATTTTAAAAGTGTTATCGCCTCAAGTAGTTTAAAATTGTTTAATTCACTATTATTTCTAGTCATAAATAACTTATTTCAATAATACAATGTAGTTGTTGTATATTGTACAATAGCTACAATTTACAATCGTTGAAGTGGTTGCTTTCGGTTGATTCGTGGGGGATATAACAAAATTAAAATTACACATAAACTATTTAATATACTTTCAAAAAAAATTATTCCTGAAATAAATTGTTTAGTATATATAAAATTGTATTTAAAAATGAAAGTTTGAAATGGTAATTGTTTGAAACTAAATTTTGTTGTATTTTTGTCAAAAATTTCCTTAGCCTTATTATGTTTTTTATATTTTAATATTTCTTTTGATTATTTTTTACTTAAGTTACCAAATTCTTGTATTATAAACTGAGGTTAAGTGGTAGAGAGGACTATATAGTCCTAACTTTACCTGAAAAAATAAAGCATTTGTTATTTGTTATTACAATGCTGTTCCAGCATCCAGACGATAGTTGGCGAATACACATTCAATAGCGATTAAACAAAATGAATTGTTTATGAGTAAAATCATTTATTTACAAGCTACATTTCTTGTGCATTTGTTCTTTTGAAAGAAAGTTCTCTAATTTGTTATTTCTTATACAAAATTAATCTAAATTATACCGTTCTCTTGAATACGTTTCCCTAACTTGACTCAATTTTTATCGGTATTGTAAATTTTTAGTAAGCATTATTGTTTCTTGTAAATAAATTGCATTTTAGTATGAGAATTTTTCATATGGCCTTTATAAATCAATTACTTAGACCTAAAACCACAAAGATATTGTTTAAATAGGCCTACACTTGAAATTGAAAATGCATGTTAGAAAGACAAGTACTGAATCGGAAGAGACATCAGCTTGTAAAATGCAATGAGGTGGTAAAATGGATATGACGAAAACTTTGCGCTTACTATTTCCTGTTTTATTTTTATGTTTAAGTTTTATTTGATGCCTTCGTTTCAGCGAGTAAGTTTCAATAATTTTCCGAAATAACAAGAAGAATATTTAACAGAAAATATAATGATTTTATTTAGATAGTATGTCAAAGTAATGCTTAAAAATAATGTTTCTGGAAATTTGGGTTTTTGAAAAATTAAGGCACTCTATTTAAACCGTAAGTTATATTGAATTGAGTTTGAACTCAAACATCATCAGTAAACAGAATCGGATCCCGTATGAATTTGTTAAGAATGCCTCCGATAACTTTTTGGAAGTCTTGTTATTAGTGTATAATAAAATTTATTTGAGCAAAACCGTTCCTTCTAGCTTTAAAGAATCAACCATTTGTCCACTCCAAAGAAAAGCAATGTCAATTTAGTTGAAATCTATAGAGGCTCATCTTTTATAAATTGCACTTGTAAAATATTCACTAGTCTCTTTAATAATAGATTGCAAAATTTTGTTTTATGGGAATTTCAAGCAGGTTTCTTTAAGAGTTAGTCAACTGTCGATAATATATATTTTTAATTTGTCATGCATGGTTAATCTTAGACTGACGCAAAAGAAAGAAAAATGATATTGTTTTTTTGTGGATTTCAGCTCAGCGTTTGATGCGATTGATCGAAAGGCATTCATTTACAAATTATAAAATCTCGGAATTTTGTCACGCTTAATAAATAGTTTGAAAAGTTAACAACAGTGAATCTAGCCCCAGCGTGTGGTGTAGAAATGGCGTCACAAGTATATGGTTAGAGGTGTCTAAGTCACGGAGGACTTAATCAAAATGCTATGAAATGCCTGCAAGAACGGGCTTTTGCGCTACATTTAAAGCCATGCCGCACCTTATAGAAAGCAACTGTTATGACGATGCTAATATGGAATTATGATTACAGTGTATACATTAACACGAAACCGTTCGAAATATTGATAGAGGTGTCTGAGGTACGGAGGGCTTAATCAAAATGCCTTGAAATCACAGCTAGGACGGCATTTTTGTTACTTTGCAAGCCATGTCGTACCTTAACAAAAGCAATTGCTATGACGATGCTTATATGGGATGTTGAATTTAGTGTATACGTTAGCACTATACCGTCCGAAATATGGTTAGAGGTGTCTGAGTCACGGCGAGCTTAATCAAAATGCTGGGAAATCGCTGAAAGAACGGGCTTTTGCGCTACATTTAAAGTCATGCCGCACCTTAACGAAAGCAACTGCTATGAAGATGCTAATATGGAACTATGATTACAGACTCTAAATTAGCACGATGCCGTCCGAAATATGGTTAGAGGTGTCTGAGTCACGGAGGGCATAATCAAAATGCTATGAAATCGCCGCAAGAACGGGCTTTTGCGCTACATTTAAAGTCATGCCGCACCTTAACGAAAGCAACTGCTATGAAGATGCTAATATGAAAATATTATTACAGACTATAAATTAGCACGATGCCGTCCGAAATATGGTTAGAGGTGTCTGAGTCACGGAGGGCATGATCAAAATGCTATGAAATCGCTGCAAGAACGGGCTTTTGCGCTACATTTAAAGTCATGCCGCACCTTATAGAAAGCAACTGCTAGGACGATGCTAATATGGAATTATGAGTACAGTGTATACATTAACACGATACCGTCCGAAATATGGTTAGAGGTGTCTGAGGTACGGAGGGCTTAATCAAAATGCTATGAAATGCTTGCAAGAAAGGGCTTTTGCGCTACATTTAAAGCCATGCCGCACCTTAACTAAAATAACTGTTGCTCCGATGTTTTTATGGGATGTTGGGTACAGTGTATACGTTAGCACGATACCATCCGAAGTATGGTTAGAGGTGTCTGAGTAGCGGTGGGCTTAATCAAAATGTTATGAAATCGCTGCAAGGATGGCTTTTGCGCCTTATTTAAATCCATGCCGTATCTTAACGAAAACAACTGCAATGACGATCCTTATATGTTATGGTGGTTACAGTTTATACGTTAGCAAGATACCGTCCGAAATATGGTAAGAGGTGTCTGAGTCACGGAGGGCTTAATCAAAATGCTATGAAATGCCTGCAAGAACGGGCTTTTGCGCTACATTTAAAGCCATGCCGCACCTTATAGAAAGCAACTGTTATGACGATGCTAATATGGAATTATGAGTACAGTGTATACATTAACACGATACCGTCCGAAATATTGATAGAGGTGTCTGAGGTACGGAGGGCTTAATCAAAATGCCTTGAAATCACAGCTAGGACGGCATTTTTGTCACTTTGCAAGCAATGTCGTACCTTAACAAAAGCAATTGCTATGACGATGCTTATATGGGATGTTGCATTTAGTGTATACGTTAGCACGATACCGTCCGAAATATGGTTAGAGGTGTCTGAGTAGCGAAGGGATTAATCAAAATGTTATGAAATTGCTGCAAGGATGGCTTTTGCGCCTTATTTAAATCCATGCCGTACCTTAACAAAAATAACTGCTGCTCCGATGGTTATATGGGATGTTGGGTACAGTGTATACGTTAGCATGATACCGTCCGAAATATGGTTAGAGGTGTCTGAGTCACGGCGAGCTTAATCAAAATGTTGTGAAATCGCTGCAAGAACGGGCTTTTGCGCTACATTTAAAGTCATGCCGCACCTTAAAGAAAACAACTGCTATGAAGATGCTAATATGGAATTATGATTACAGACTATAAATTAGCATGATGCCGTCCGAAATATGGTTAGAGGTGTCTGAGTCACGGAGGGCTTAATCAAAATGCTATGAAATCCCTGCAAGAACGGGCTTTTGAGCTACATTTAAAGCCATGCCGCACCTTATAGAAAGCAACTGCTAGGACGATGCTAATGTGGAATTATGAGTACAGTGTATACATTAACACGATACCGTCCGAAATATGGTTAGAGGTGTCTGAGTCACGGAGCGCTTAATCAAAATGCCATGAAATCGCTGCAAGGACGGCTTTTGCGACACATTTAAAGCCAACTACGAAAACTACGAAGCCTAACGAAAGCAACTGCAAAGACGATCTAATACACAATGTTGTATTAATTGTACACATTTATTAACTACTGTCCGAGAGAGATAGATGTGTATGTGTCAAGGATGAATTAATCAAAATGCGGTAAAATCGTAGCAAGGACGGAATTTCGCTACATGACAATAATTAATTTTGAATTAATTGATGCCGTACTGAACGAAAGCGACAGCTATGATGATAATTATACATCATGTTGTATTCATTTCATACATTAATAATTTGATGTTTGAATTGTCGTTAGAGATTTCTGAATGAAGTGGTCCTAAATGAAATGCGATGAAAATTGCGAAAAAATTTAGCTGTCTTTAACGGTTCAAAAGATATTCAGCAAAATCCTATAATACTACAGCCTCCATTTTGAAAAATTGGCCACAGCAGGCGAGCGCATTGTCGAACAATTGTAGAGAGTGGTAGACTTTACACCGTCGTTTTTCTCAGGTAATTTTACAGAAGAATCAATCAAAATATATTCGTTTGCAATTACTTCCGGGTTGAACCCTAATTTAACTAGACTAAATGGCAACATCCATTGTACTTTGTTTTATAATTCTATTAAAATAAATATTATCATAATAAAGTTGTTTTTTCTTATTTGTTCCATTGAATGTCCCACATAATTTACAAATTTAGTTATTACGTGTTAGCCGTAAATATTGAGTTCAATCACCACTGTGAAATACTACGGCTAGTATTATTTGTGTCTATCTACCATAGTGAAAATTTTTAACGTTTGACGGGGGGCGCTGAAAACCCCAGTCTTGTTCAAATGTTATTATTGGGCACTACCCACCTTCAGGTTTATGGCGATGTTTTGAAGGGATGCGGCGATTCTTGAGCCTTGTCAATTTGTAAAAAATACACAAACACACACGAACACGGACACATAAAAAACGAAAAACCTACAAAACACGCCAATCTACTCCCGACGTTTCGAGAAACTATAAAAAACGTTTCCCGTTTTCAAGGGTTCTTGAGTTTATTTAATCGAGCCGAGCGTCTGACCACGACTGACGGTGACTCATCGTTCCTGGCTTGGGGCGGGGGAGGGGGAGCAACGGTCCTATTCATTCCTTTCATTGATAACATAGGCCTTGTGTTATCAGTCAGCTGATTTACCTCTGCTTTCACTGACTCCAAATAAATAGGATTTATTTCAACAGATGGGCGTGAAATAGGCTGCTCCTCAAATGCCATAAACAATGATTCCGTGAGATTACGTTTTTTTCCAGTCAGATTCTTTATATAAAATGACACTTTCATCCCATTTTATACTATGGCCCGTATCAAACACATGTTCACATATTTTGGAGCCATAAAGTTCTTTGTTTTTAACTTTTCTCATGTGTTCTGAGATTCGAATCTGTAATGGTCTAGACGTCTGCCCTATGTAATTTTGGCCACAGGAACATGGAATTTTGTAAACAACATTTTTGTTTTTTTTGGTCCTCATTATTAGGCTTTATTTTAGTAACCTGACTTCTGATTGTTGATCCTGACTTAAAAACAGTTCTTATCTGATGTTTATCATTAATACGTCTTATTTTTTCTGAGAGATTTTTAACATATGGTATGCAAACAGTTGCGATTGGTTTTTGTCGTTCAACTCCACTCAAACCATTATTAATTACATTTCCGTTGACCTTTTTCAATGCCTTATTAATAATTTTCCTCGGATACCCACTCATTTCTAAAGAATGTTTAATGTTTTCCAATTCCTTCTCAAATGCTATATCATTGCTGCAGATATTTTTAGCCCGCTTTATTAGTCCTACTGCCAGCCCAACTTTCACATGTTCGGGATGATTAGATGAAAAACTAAGATATCGCCCTGTCGCCGTAGGCTTCCTATATACAGAGGTCTCCCAACTATCTTTCAACTTATGAACCAATACGTCCAAGAATGGCAATTTATTATCTTCTTCAAGATCAAGAGTGAACTTAATAGTGTCATATTGGCTGTTTAAATGATCTTTAAATTTATTGAGCTCCACATCAGACTCTTCCCACAAACAAAAAACATCATCGACATAGCGAACCCAGAGCCTAGGCTTCGTTTCACAGTTTTTAAGTGCTACATTTTCAAACTCCTCCATAAAAATGTTACTTAATACTGGACTGAGAACCCCACCCATAGCCATACCTTCTGTTTGTTCGTAAAACTTGTCCTCAAATTGAAAGTAGTTAGATTTAATGCAAACACCTAAAAGTTCCATAATTGTTGAAACAGGGATATTGGTTCTTTCACTTAAACTGAGATCATTTTCTAACTTTTTCCTAACTACTGATAAACATGGTTCTATTGGTACATTTGGAAACAAATTGCACACGTCAAAACTGATCATAATGGTTTTCTCTGTTGGTGGAAATAACTGAAGATTTTGAACAAAGTCCTCGGAATTTCTAATGTATGTGTCAGATAAGCCAGAAAGAGGTGATAAGATAGGAAGTATTAACCTCGAAAGTTCATAGTAAGGCGAATCAATCGCACTCACAATTGGCCTAAGTGGAACACCTTCCTTATGTAATTTGGGTAGTCCATATAAATGGGGTGGTTTAGAGAACTGTGGGCTCAGTCTGAAGAAAATGCTCTCTTTAACCAGTGGTTTTATTTTCTTTAGTTCAAATTTTATTTTATTTTGAATTGAGGTTGTCGGGTCTTTAGAAAGCTGTTTGTATTGGCCACCAACTATGATTTCATCAATCTTTTTCCTGTAATCAGACTTATTTAAAACAACCACGGCCCCTCCGTTATCAGACGGAAGTACAACAATAGACTCATCAGTACTCAAATTGTTTAATGCATTCTTTTCTTTAATGTTTAAATTATTTACAATATGTACTGGCTTCCTCAAGCTGTTTACTATATTACATCTATATTTATCTTTTATTTCATTAGGTAAAAGTGGTACAGCGGGTTCCAGGGAGGTTATGATGTCAATGTTAGACACTCGGCTAGGTGCAATGCTAAAATTCAACCCTTTACTCAATACAGCGTTTTCCACATCGTCCAGTTGTCGGTTCGACAAATTCATAACAAGCTTATCTGAGTCAAAGTCCGTCATGGCCCTGTCCTCCCTGTCAATACCTGTATCACTGCCACCAAGATTACGGTTCCTGAACTCAATTAGCCTGTTAAATTTAACTTTCTGGTTGTTTCTCCTAGCATTAAAAATTCTAGTTTGCTTATTTCTAAGACTACTTAGAATGGGTGTAAAATCATTTTTGTCCATTTTCCTTTTAAGTTCCATCTCCAAATCCTCAATTTTTCCTACAACAATGTATTTGGCAATTCTAACCTGATTTATTCTGCTGTTCAAAAGTTTAAGACTAGCCTCGTTTATGACTTTCTTAGCATAATCCTTGAGAGGCGACTTAAGCATAAGGCCTTTAGGTATTACTTTTTCCTTTTTACACTTGTAAAGAAATGTCAAATTATTTGAATTGTGTGCAAATTTCGTCATCAATTTTTCTAGGTCTTTTAGCATGTCTGATACCTCGGGCCCATACCGGGAACTAATTCTTTCTTTAAAAGACATGTTTTTAGGCGGGGTTTTATGTGCCGTGTTCGTGTGTGTTTGTGTATTTTTTACAAATTGACAAGGCTCAAGAATCGCCGCATCCCTTCAAAACATAGCCATAAACCTGAAGGTGGGTAGTGCCCAATAATAACATTTGAATATTCATCACCCCGCCTAAAAACATGTCTTTTAAAGAAAGACCCAGTCTTGTTATTATCTAACATCGACCAGTTGTTAGTAACCATCATTAATTAATAGCCCAATGGCAAATGGCAACTGGGTCCTATTAATAAGTGTAAAAAGTGTAGGCCTAATTGATTCAGTTAATTTATTGGCAATTTAATGGAATAATGGAAAAATACCCTATCGCAGGAAATACTTGTAGACAGGCCTGGTATTGCATATGTATTTGTGTGGTGAACAGGTCTCGGTCAGCGCAAAATAGATTACTTAAATTTCAATGTATGTGCATGTATCTCCGGTTCAAGATAATACCTTAATGTATTAAAATAAATATTTTTCTTTCTTTTTATTGCTTTTTGTAATGTAATATTAGAATTTTATTAGTTTACAATTTTGTAACTAGGATAGACAGTTGGACTCTTCCCCCACCCACAGGCATTGCCCATGTGGGGGAACATTTTCAGTGTACCTATATTTTATGTACTATCCAACTTGTATTTTTTACTGAATAAAGTATTTCATTTCATTTCATTTCATCGGCTTAAAGGACTGCAGCCTACCGTGAAAAATGTTGGAAGATGGTTTTTTGGAGGCAAATTTTTTAATAATGTGCAGAAAATTTTGATCAGTGAAAAAATCGGCAGAAAGACAGAAAAACAAACTATCCAAGCTATATTTTAGTTCAGCGTTGTGTGTCATTCAAGAGCTTTATTTATTCATTTATGGGGAAGGCACTTTGTAATTTATTCCACTCTCTTATAGCAAGGACATTCTACTGTCCCAAAGTTATATCGTAATGCTTCAAGGTCGGTGGAGGAAAAGCATAGAGGAAAAGACTAAAATCTAATGTTTTACATAGCCAATACTTTACTTAGGTAATACTTTACTTTATTAAAATGACTCAAATAAATCGTAAAGAATGTAACCCATTAATTACATCTTTTAATTACCCTTGTTTATTTATTTATTTTTCAATGAGTTAAGTAGTACGATTAAAATTTAACAAAGTTGTAAGGTCGCATAATGATTTGAATATTGAATGAAACTAATAAGAAATATTAAGTATTAGTATAATAAGTATTGATTATCATGCAACCCATCAGTACCTATGCGTTTTAGTGTGGCGGACGATTTTTCCCCTCTCTTTTTCTTTTTTAGACAGTTTCCTCGTAGTAATATTTGTATATTTCAATTGTTTTTATTATAATACAACATGGAAAAAATACATGTTTTTAAAATTAAAAAAATTGTTGGTTAAAATTAGCTCCTACCTAAGAAGAATAGTTATATTATGGAAAATAAAAGTTAATTGTAAATTAAGTGCCTTAAAATTGTTAGTATAATTATCAATAGTAATAAATGTAATATGTCTATATGTGTATAACTTTTTGTGACGTACGGGTTCATTTTAGAAATAACAATGTAAATAGTTTCAATAAATTAATTATGTTAAGTAGACAATATAGGTGATCCTTACCTCCGTCAACAGTCCAATTTCGTCAGTATACAATTACTACACTAACATGTTTCGTTGCAAACGCAACATCATCAGAGTTTCCAAGTCGTCAATTATTTAGGTTAATATAGGATCACCTATATTGTCTACATTATAGTCCAGGGGCTAACATCATGGATTTTAATATGTTAAGTAGGTAATCGAAGACATCAAATTTTCTTTGAATACTTTACTAATAGGTCCATCTAAAGTTTTCTCAATCGATTTAAATTGAGAGTTTTAATTAAGTGTGTGCAATTGATTTTAAAGAGATGATCAGTTATTCATGTGTGAAAATGAACATATACTGTAATAGGTTATTTGATTTTGATGTAGGTTTAGGCCTATAAGTGAAGTTTACACTTTATTTTTACTAGGAATAACTCTGACGGATAATTCATATGGGATCGGGGTTTTTTACATTTTTATGGACTTATTTGGAGCAAGTGTGTATTCCGTTTAAATTAACATGTAATATCTTTTCATGTCAATTCAGTAAAAGTTCTAGTGGGATATATTTGAGTTTGAAGTTAAATAATAATAAAGTAATATTCAAATATTTTTCCTTACTGACACTTTATAGCATTTCAAAATAGTTTATAAACCTATTGTAGCATGAAATGCTAAACGTGGATAATACGAAAGCGGATTATTTGTAATCTATTTTGACAAATGCGTATGCTACATATACATATTTCTACGTCTGAATTCCTTCCAAGATTAGTAGAATAATGGGATGCACAGATTCTTTTGTGGTATTACCTATATCGACCTGCAGATAGTATCACTAAACGATTTTGTAAAAGTATATCTATAAAATATGAATTTTATACTACACTACTAACTACTCTATGAACTCTTCTTTTTAACATTCTTGACATACTGATTTAGGTTGATAACTGTTTATTGATATTTAGATTAGTGTCTCATTTACTATTTTGCCTATTCATTAACTTCCGTTCCCTCTTAGTAATTATGTTGATATAAAACATGTATTTTGCTTTATATTTCTTTAAAAGTTGTCATTTAACCGAACACCGGAACTCAACCAAATGGTAGATTTAATTGGTAGAGATGATAATGACTTTTTAATAGATTGTAAGGTAGTTAAGGATTATCAAGATATTTTAAACTTTAGTAATGCGGGGAATAAGTTATGTTTTAATGTTGTGCACCAGAATATTCGTAGTTACTCAAAGAACATTGACCAAAGGTTTGTTGTCTTAAATAATTTACTTATAAAAATTCATTGTATTGTTTTGAGCGAAGCCTGGTTACACGGAAACCTACAAATAGAGCAACTCGATGGGTATAATGTATTTAAAACAGATAATCCAATTAATAAAAATGACGGCATTGTGGTCCATATTGACAGTGCGATTCCTGTAACCTGCCGACAGCTGCGACTGGGGGGCGTGGCCAGCTGCCTATCGCTCACCTTCCGGTGGGCCGGTGTGGCATGTGAACTATTATGTGTTTATCGCAGCCCAAATTCAGACATCGATAATATTATACAAGCCTTGTGGGACTAGGTCAATCATCAATAAAATCGAGTCTTAAGAATTTTAACGGCGGATTTAAATATCAACATATTATTACTCGTTGCTCAAAATTCGATAAAGACAATTATTTAGACATCCTTTACGATGCGAGGTTTATAATCTGTATTGATAAAGTGATAAAAGTGATGCACGTATAAAAACTAATATAAAAATAACAGTATGTTTGTTTTAATCTTTTATTTATCAGATTCAAAAACTAAATGCTTGGATCATTTCCCACCTACACTGCCAAGCTCCTTTAATATATTTTACAAATCTACGTCCTAAAATATTTTACAAATTCCTGACGTTTAAATATTGATTAAATTTGATTTCGCTCAAAACGTTTTTCCCGAACCGAATTTTTATAATTTGCGTTAATATAGGACAAACTGCAACAAAATGAAAAAAACTGTCTCATGTTCCTGAAAATTACAAAAAGAACAGTTGTAACTGTTCTAGTTTTGATTGCCCAAGATATAACATCCGAATCGTTTTGAAAAAGGGAACTCTTATCTCCAAGTTCAACGACAATAGATGTTTGTGATAGACAGATATACGCGCGCGGCCTCTACACTCCATCTAATCACTTTCCACGTAACACTTCCACGGTTGCTTTTAAATATGTTCGCACATTTTCAGGCTCTTCAAAGTTTACGGTTAAATTACATTCTTAACAGTTCAATTTTTTTGCACCAAAATATCCGTTTCGAGGAAAAAAATAATACTTTTCTTACTAAAAATATGTTTGGCTAAAATTTTTTGTAATCCACTCGTAGGCATATTTAAAACAAGTAAATAACTTATGATTGTATTTAAAGTGTGAAAATATGATTGTCAAAGGAAGTTTCGAAATATAATGCATAATTTGGAGTACTGAACGGCGATTAAAATAATTTCTTAATAAAAAGTCTCCGGACCGATTCAATTGTATCACTTTCAATAAAACCCCAAACTTGTGCGCCGTAACAAATAATTAATTGCTTTTACTATGGCCTCAAAACAAACTAGGTACATTTTTTTATTAAATTACTCCAAACTGAATAATTGCGATTTTTTTCTAATTTGTTTTCTCCTTAAAGTGGATGTTCCATGAATTGAAACATGTGAAAGTAAATCCTAGATACTTAATAGCTATTTACAACTTCAATATGTTCCGCTTTATACTACCACTTGTCGCTTACCTTAAGCCTACCACATTTTCTGAAGACAAACAAACTGAAAAGAGTAGGTGAGAGATTGCAACCCTACCTCAAGCCTGTGTTAGTCAGAAAACTATATTTCGGACGGTATCTTGCTAACGTATAAACTGTAACCACCATAACATATAAGGATCGTGA
>CM061531.1:160704267-160738959 GCA_030545055.2 Neoaliturus tenellus
CAACTGCCAAGTATAATTTTAAGTAGGAGGATTAGGAGGATGAATGAGTCGATCGGTGAATAAGTCAGCCTAGTATTTGCCTTTTATATACAGGGTGAATCTCGTAAGGTGTCCTAAATGGATTACAGACGAACGCTTTGCCCTACATCCTTCAAACAAAATTATTTCCCACTAAATTGACCCCAAGGAATAATTTAAAAATATTTTTAACGTTGTATAAATACAGGGTGTACCAAAAACTGGGGGTCACAGGTTCGAATCTTGGAAATTTCAAATACAAACATATGTCATATTATACATCATTAGAAAGGTCTATTTAATAGAAACATTTTGGTGAAAACAGAATTTAGTTATCTTTATTCGTTTCAAAATGGCGTCTATTTTTGTAGCCAAAATCAAAATTTACGGAATACCCCGTAATTCTTTTATTATTTGTCATAAATGACTTCTGATTCAAAATAGTTATTTGAAATGAGCTAAGCTTTACAATGATATGTCACAAGACCACATTTATTAAAAAACTAAAATTTTCAAAATTTAATATTTTTGAAAATGTTTACATAAACAAAACTCAAAAATTTCAAATGCTAACCCATGTCATTTTGTATATCATCTTGAAGCTCTCGTTGAACTGAGCAACTTTGTAATTTACACTAATGCCGTATCTCTTTTGGTTTTGTAGTAGTAGCGTAAAAATGTCATTTTCCCATATGTTTTGCATGTTAATTAATCAGGACATGATAGTAAGGCAGTTTTTCTTCCATTGTTGCCTTACCATTAAATTAACATGCAAGTTATATGGGGAAATAAAGTTTTTCCGTTATTACTACAAAACCAAAAGAGATACGGCATTAGTGTTAGTTATAAATATGCTCAGTTCAACGAGAGCTTTAAGATGATATACAAAATGACATGGGTTAGCATTTGAAATTTTTGAGTTTTGTTTATGTAAACATTTTCAAAAATATTAAATTTTGGAAATTTTAGTTTTTTAATAAATGTGGTCTTGTGACATATCATTGTAAAGCTTATCTCATTTCAAATAACTATTTTGAATCAGAAGTCATTTATGACAAATAATAAAAGAATTACAGGGTATTCCGTAAATATTGATTTTGGCTACAAAAATGGACGCCATTTTGAAACGAATAAAGATAACTAAATCTGTTTTCACCAAAATGTTTTTATTAAATAGACCTTTCTAATGATGTATAATATGACATATGTTTGTATTTGAAATTTCCAAGATTCGAACCTGTGACCCCCAGTTTTTGGTACACCCTGTATTTATACAACGTTAAAAATATTTTTAAATTATTCCTTGGGGTCAATTTAGTGGGAAATAATTTTGTTTGAAGGATGTAGGGCAAAGCGTTCGTCTGTAATCCATTTAGGACACCTTACGAGATTCACCCTGTATATATATATATATATATATATATATATATATATATATATATATATATATATATATATGTACATATATATATATATATATTTAATTTAATACTAGAGAGTTTGGCATACACGGTAAATGAATGCGGTAAACGCTTAAGGCTATTTCACTCTTAGCCGATTAGTATATTTAGTTTGTTAGCGCAAAGAATGTTAAAAATAAGATTAATATCAACCGTTAATTACTTCTTACAACAGTTCATTACAAATTACCACAGTTAGTTACAAAAGTATTCATTACTTACAACAGTTCACAATCGTATAACAATGCAATTACAGTAAGTATGAAAATTAAATTAGTGTTTTACCGCATGTTAAAAAATCTGCATATAAAAGTTATAAAACACATTGGATTGATGAACATACTGAATTATGTACAGGATCATTACTTGCCTGGATAAAAAAGAACTCCAGACTAAGTGATTTATCTTATTCATAAATAAAAAATAAAAAAAACGCTAATAAATTTATTGACCACAGAGTCTATTTAAATCAAATGCATTGATAAATATACAAAAACTCACATAAATTGGCCAGTTTTTACAGGGTTTCCAACAAAAAGAAAAATATAGTATTAGGTGTTGGTTTATTCAGAGTGGCATGCTGTTCATAGAAAATTAGCGATGATAAATAAGTTAGCAAAAAAAAAAAAAAGAATCTTGTTTCAAAGAATATTTTGTCGTGTTTATTACAATATAATGTCGTGTTAGGAGATAAATAAATGCTTGTTGGAAAAAGGAGCGAAACCAATAGGGAATACATGTATGTCCTTTTATAATAATTTTATGTTTGACTAAAATCCTCTTTAAAGACTAGACCCTGCATGGTGTACACGTTGGGACACAAAGGTTGGGAGGTACCTGGAATAGCGGATATAAAACCGATAACAGATGTGACCGGACCCGCCTCGCGTACTTTGAGAACACAACAGTGTCATGGAAATGCATTGTTCTTGTTACATTTCATTTAGAAAACCCTTGATGTGGCTGTGAAAGATAATATAATTTTATATTTAACATCATAGGTACTATATAATATTGTATCAGTCGTGCTTTTTATCTTCAAAGATAGAGTATATTAGTTAGAAGTCGACAATTTGTTTTTGAGACCAAAGCAGATACATTCAACACAGACCAACTGTAGACTCGATAATAAATCGTAAACAAAATTTTGTTTTCAGCCTATCTCAAATAATTTACCTTCACTTTGATCTAAAATAAACTACGGAATAATTTCCTATGTATTTATTTTGTACCTGTATAAACTTTAATTACAACTATCCTCTATTTATGATCTACACAACATAATAAAATTATTACTGTTTTTTGATCATGCAGTGATTTATTTTTATTTTTTTTTTTTATTGAATTAACTTAAAAATGAGGTAGCTCGCCATAAACTAATTTTTAAGGATCACAAAAAATTATCAGAGGTATAATTGAGACCATTTAATTTAATGTTCCATTTCGAATTGAGATCACTCAAGACTAGCAGGTAATACGTTAAACAAAAAGATAATAATACATGTTTAAGGAATTTATTGGTCAATCTAATCGAATTACAGAAATACAAGTTGGCTGGTAATTTGTGTGAAACTGACACATCCAGCAGGACCAAAGTAAACGACAGAGCAGATAACGAGTACAGTCTGCCGAGATTGATTTTGTTGAACCTTCCTATATCCATCCTCCTCCTTGTCTATAGTTTTAACTGATTTTTCTCTTAGTCACACTATCATTTCCACTTATATTTGATGAATACAAATTAGTGCTTTGAGTATTAAGTATTAAGGTGTATATGTATTATTTCTTAATCTGATTGACTGGTTATCACAAGGTAATTTACAAAGTACTGCCTTTCAACCACAAATAGATTGGATTCGCTTGTGTCATTACTTAAATGTCAACTAATAAATCCCCATTCGTCATTGAGATTTTTTTCACGTTTCAAATCTTGCATTTTTGCTCCATTGCCGCATGTAACTGCTTCCACGTAGACAACATCAAAGTCCATTAAGTGTCCTCTAGCCGGCTACCGCAATGGTACATTGAAGTGACGCGCGAGTTGACCACCGACCGTCCGTGCGTGCGAACTTTTTTGTATTTTTGTATTATGTGTCTTGTGTGTGTTTGTGTTTTTAAACTATCTGACAACGTCCTTTTCGGACCGAATAAATGATTGACATCTACGTGAACATGGTGCAATTAAGCACCGAAACCAGATTGTAGTCTTCGAACAAAACTCAAGAACTGGAACGATCAAGGTAATTTAATATCATAGTTTAAAAGATTTACAAGATTGTGATATTGGGTTTAAATGTATATAATGATTTATTGTTATTTCAAGACGTTTATATTTTTTTACCTCAATAACTGTTTCAAGCACTGATGTTTCCATATCGAATCATTGTACCTCTGCATGAACGCATCGCATACACCGTGCTACATTATTGTTATATTTTTTCATTGAGTTATTATTGTCCTATTGCATTTATACAATTAATTATATTTTGTACTTCTTTTCTGTTTTATTCCATTTATTATTATCTTTGTTTTGTTAAATATGTTTATTATAAGTACATTTTTACTTGTATTTCAGCTTCACTGTATGTGTGATATTGTATTATAACTAGGTTTAATATTTGCATCCACCACCTATACGTACGATGTATATATAAAAAGTCCATTGTAAATTAGGATTGTATAAATGTATAAATAAACAAATGGCAATAAGTGAGTTGTAAGAATTAAATAAAAGTTACTGTTGACTCAATTAATTTTGTAATATTATGTATTTAAAAAGAAACAAGAAATCTAAAAAAATAATATAAATACACCATAAAAAGTGGAAGATTTAATTTTCAAACTTTCACATGTAAAGCTTTCACATGTACAAGAAATAACTAGGAGTACGCTTGTTCCGCGCGTATGGGGATGAACGGCTACAAAAAACCGGCAATCCTAGTTCCAAGCTATTTAAAAAAAATATCTATATACAGTAACACATATAACAAGATTAAGTAGCAGTACATGGAATGTATTAACAACATTAAAAGGTTTAAAGTTTTATTGTCATTCAAGATCCTTTATTACCAGTACCTTCATTTCTCTCTTATTTTATATATTTCTCTTACTATCTTATTAATATCTCCGAAAACATTCGTTAAAATAAAAAATGAGTGAAATGTTTTTAAAACATCAATTTCAGACATTTCTATTCTTGAGTATTTTTTATTTAATCAATGGTTTCGGAGATAAGGCAGATAAAGTTTGCCCCATGTTATTCTTATGGAACTAACTTTAATTGCCTCTAGCTCTCTAACCGTCAGGTTTAGAGAAAAATGACAAAGAATAAAAAGTCTTAAAATTACATTAAAATAAAAAAAAAAAAAAAAAACACCATAAAATGTAGGGTGTCCCGCAAGAAATTTTAAAGTTGGCCGCCATATTGGAAAATGGCGAAAAATTTTGAAAAGTGAAATACATACCTGAAAGCAAAATTAAAAAGTAAAGGGGGTCCCCCATAAAAGTATATTGTCAGATATAGAATAAAAAAGTTAGCTATTGGATCACTTTAGGAAACTCACCCTGTATATACAGGTGTCCAGTTTCCACCTTTACAAACTTTTCCAGGTAATCAAGCATGAAAAAACAAACAGAAAATCATATAAGCATATGTCTTAAAACGCTTCGTTAAGCCGCTAGCCACCATTTTGCACTTAAGAATTTTTATTTCCGTAATGGGTTGTTGTATTGAGTTTATATCTGGCATGCACCTTTAATAACACCAATGCTTATTTTCAGAAATAATGTTTTTTCCGATGTGTATTTTCAAAATGGCGGTCATTTAAATTTTTAAACTCTAATATCTCAAAAACGGTAAATTTTATAAAAATGTTACAAGACACAAAAAATTGACAAATTAAATTATCTAAACAGTGATACCAAGTTTAGTTTGTAAGGATCCAACAGCAAATAACGGAGTTATTGTGGGTTTTCTGCAGGAAAACACTGATTTTGAACTACTTAATGCCAATTTAGGTTATTTTAAGAGAAAAAAACTCAATAACTCTGGTATTTGTTGTTGGATCGTTACAAACTTGGTACCACTCTTTAGATAATTTAATTAGTCAAGTTTTTTGTATCTTGAAAATTTGTTATAAAATTTACCGTTTTTTTTTTATATATATTTGAGTTAAAAAATTTAAAATGGCCGCCACTTTGAAAATATACATTGGGAACAAATCATATTTTCCCTCAAAATGATCATTATTGTGATCAAGGTACATGCCAAATATAAACTCAATACAACAACCCATTACGGAAATAAAAATTCTTAAATGTAAAAAACAAAATGGCGCCTAGCGGCTTAACGAAGCATTTTAGGACATATGTCTATATGATTTTTCTGTATGTTTTTGCATGCTTTATAACCTAGAGTAGTGGGGTTTGGTTACTTTCAAAACGGAAGTCGTGCCAATTGCCAGCCGCTGCCGGCCAGCTGCCATCGGCCAGCTGCCAAATCAGTCGCTGCCGCCATATGCCATGCCATATAGCTTCCGGTGGGGGAGGAGATGTTATTTGAAATTTGAAATTCAACTTGACAATTGGGTTATGGAAAGTATGTCAAGGTCATCCAGAGTAAGTTTTAAAAAACCCTATCCCGCTACCACCGGAGTAATAGTTCGGAGAGTGGAACTAACTCCGGCGATAGCGGGATAGGTATAGAATTAGGTTTGTGAATTTTATTTGTGAAAAACATACAATCAATGTGTGACAGCAGTGTTTAAACAAGTTGAAGTTTTGTTATGAACTACAGAGTTGTAAACACAAACACCGACGACGATGAGAAGGTAAACGCAGAGTCCCCAGATGATGTATTTAAAAAGTTTGAACAAACGTAACATCTCGAGTTGGTTTTCCCGTTCCATTTCCAATCGTTTGATTTCCAATTTCAATTTATCCTCTTCCATCCTTGTTACAAATGGAACTTCATCCATCATATCCATCATGTTTGTGTTTTTTTTGAAATTTTGAAAGAAGCGATGTTGATAGTTGAAGAGGCGAGGATGGAATGAGAGTTAAAAGAGGGAAATGTCGGTTAAATAAAGAAGTGGTGGGGGGAAAGAGCGTTGTTACATAGAAGTGGTGGGGGAAAGATGCTGCTCATCATTTGCCTCAGAAGTTGTGTCCGACTGTAGAGGGGTAAGAGGAGTAGTATTTAGTAAACTGTCTTCATCAGAATTTTCTACCTTATTACAAATAGGACAAGCGTAAGTTATTTCCAAATTCATTGTAATAGCGTTAAATTTATCTATAATTTCATTTAAAGCATTAAATATTTCTTGTAAATCATCTTTTGAGTTTATTTCAAAACTAGCATTCATTCGTGCCAATTGAGAAGTGTTCATCGTTAGAGAGTTGGCAATCGAATGAGGATTAGCGCCTAGGGAAGGGGGCTTATATAATGGCGACCTTGAGCAGGTGTTTAGGGAGGGGGCTTTTTAGGGAGGGGGCTTCTATATTGGGGACCTTGAGCTTATGATTGAATAAAACGTTTAGTTCTTCTTCTTCTTCGTCTTTTAATTCAATTATTTGAACCGAAGTAGTTGTTTCATCCTCTTCACTTGATGAAGAAAACAATTCACCAGGATTTAAATATTGAACTACAATTCTGAACCATCTTATAGGATATTCGTCAATGACAGAAAGTAAGTTTTGAAACAATTCTTCCATCTCCTCCCTGTCAGTTATTATATGTTCAAACTTGATAAATTTTCCTTCCATGTTGTTAGTTAGAGTGTTGGAAGTGGAATGATTTAATATTATATAAAAATTAGAACTAATGGTGGGGGAAATCTCAAGGTCATCCAATTGAAGTTTTAAAAAAGAGTGTAAAACTGAAATTATACATTTGATGGTTCTACAGGATCGGAATACCAATCTGATCTGTATTTACATCTTTTTATCATATGTGTACAAAAATCATCTTGATGAGACTTGGTGCGTTGACAATGAGCAAGATCTAGAGGGTGAAATTTGAAACATCTTTGAGGACAACATGTATGAAAATATCTTGATTTGTAAAATTTGAAAGTTCGCAATTCCGGTGGCGGTAGTTGTTTTGTTTTACATTTGCAATAACAAGATCCGAAGAATTCACATTTAGTACAAGCTAACCCATCCACCATCATTGGTCCTAAATCTGTACACTGTTGTTCACAACAGTAACGAGGTTTGTACTTGTATTTTTGCTCTTCCATGTTGATGCTGCGGAGTCTAGTGAAAGAATAAGATTGTATAGTGATGAATAGCGAGTTTTATGTACTATGAAAAGTGGTAGGGGTAATTTCAAGGTCATCCAAATGGAGTTTTAAAAAATTATACCTTACAAGTGTAAGGATTATTGAAATTTAGGAAGTTTGTTTCTGTTTGTTTTCTTCAGACTTTTTTTCTCTCTCTGCCTTAGCCATAGCAATAAGTTCTTCTGTTGATAGTGGATGTACTTCAGGAAATTTTAAAATTAATTTAGCTTGATATCCTTCTTTAGTTAATACATCTAAATCTTGAGTCATTTGTTCAACAGTGTTATAATCCTTTCCATAGATTTTCCCATCAAGTTCAATCATCATTCTGTATAACATTTTGTAGAATAGATCTTGTTGTGGCGAGAGCTGAGAAGCGAATGATTATTTATCAAACTGTTACATCCTTTTTATGAACTTGATATTGATCACGTGATTCCTTAGTTGTAATTTTATTTATTAAAAGTTATTCATCATTGGTAATACTTCTGGAACTTGACGTTATGTTGACCAGCTGGCGATGAAGAAGTTGTAGGTTGTGTAGAAAAAAATATTTCATCATCGCAATATTTTGTTTTAGTGAACATCCTTGTATTAGTAGCACTAACATCAACAGTTAAGTGATAACCACCGGTAAGTAAAACTCGCATTTCGTTAGTTAAATCTTCAAGTTGTTCAAAAGTAGTTATGGTGTTGGTATCATAAGATGCACACTTAACCTTTAGGGACATGTTGAAGTTTTGTATTTAGTGATAGAGAGTGAGATGTGTACGGTACGAAAGGTAGTCGTAGACTGATGAATTTAACAAGTTGATTTTCACTTTTATTATCACACAAAATTGGGTCAAGGTCATCCATGGAATTTTTAAAAAAAGCAACATATTGTAATGTAGAAACACATTACAATATGTTGCTTTTTTTTATTTTTTTTTTTTTTAGGTTTATATCATATTTATTGAGAAACAAATACAAAGAAATATTTACAATCTTATGTACAAACTAATCAGTAGTAGGTGTTACATGAATTGTAAGTTCAGTAGAATTGTTTCCACTTGGTCCATGTGATACCAAATAGAGTGCGCCGGGTTGAATTATACGAAGATCTTCATTTTGTAGTAGTTGTACGAAGCGCTTTGGTAGGAAGATTTGAAATTTTGCTTCATCACCAATTGTATAAGGTGCCTCGCTTAATGTGCAATTTATAGCATCACCTACTGAAGTTTCCATCTTCTTTATTGTATGAATGATGTAGTGTTTTTCTTCTTTCAGCTCGGAACATTTTTTTGTAGGTAGGATTGTTGATTTTGAATGAGCGTTGAATTGTTCAACTAAATTTTGAAGTAAGTTGTTTGATGCCATCTTAATGTTTTTGCTGATGCTAATCTTCTTGTTAATAAGAATATCCGTTGGAGATGTTGTCTCTTCGGAGGTTCGAGTAATACTCATGCTGTGTCATGGTAGCGCTCTCACTTTTATTATCGAGAATACCCCCACCACTGACACTACCCCCACCACTGATGCTACCCCCACCACTTTGTTGAAGGAAATTATTCAAGCGGTAGGCATTCTTCAAAGCACACTGTGACCTTCGATGTTTAAAACTTTTTGATGAAATACAAAGTTCATTAAAGTAGCATTGGAAATCTCTATCTATTATTGCATTTATCACTTCATTGCTTGTAAATGATTGTATCCAATTTGCTTTTCCAATCCTCTTGTGTAGATAGTTTTAAACTCTTTACAATAATGATTCATAATATGCGGCATCATGTTATAATGAATAAAACCTTCATCCCATTTTAAGTTATGAAAATGTTTGTTTAACCATTTGTTTGTAACTTTCGCTTTAGTTGTTAGTTTATTGAATGGAAATGGAGGTTTGAACAAGTAATGATAAATTACAGATGTGTTCATATCCAAAATTACTAATTCTTTAATAATGAAATTTCCATCATTCCCTCGAAAAGCTTGAAATTCAATTATACCTCTTTTAACTTCCATTAACTGTGATGCAGTAGAAAACGAAACCCGTTTGTTCATGATGAAGTCTCATCCACAACTGACTGTTATTACAAACACGATTGTTCTTCTTTTATTTCTTGCGCTTCTTCGTTTATATTAAAATTGGTGTGATAGTTGTTTAATTGTCTCCACATATCCACTTCTTGAGGTATTCGATTAAAAATTGAAGTATCCACAGGACCATATAAAATTGGAATGAATGGTTGTCTGTCCAATGTATCGATTAGATAATCTTTAATTATTGTACTTGAAAATACTAGTTGTTTTAAGTATCTAGTGACAGGACCGGTAGTACAACTTAAAGTGTAAAATTCTTCTTTAGTGAAATGTAATTTTACATCATGTCTAGTTAAATCTTTGAAGCGAACAACTTGTCCCCCACGATGTTTGATTATATCAACTTCAATATTTGATTCTAATAAACTTAATCTTGTTCTTTTTCCAAATGTGTTGTTAGTTAAATAACATTCCAAAAGATGTAAATGTTTCATTAGAGAATCCCAAGAAGTTTCAGTAAAGATAACCATTTTACTTCCTTGATTTAACATAACAATTGGTGAATAATCCAATGATTTTACAATTCCAACAGATATACTTTTTGTCATGCATGAAGAAATAGGGTAGAAAATTCGAAGAAATACTTCTGTTAAAATATTTGTTGTAATGTTAACTTCAACCTTTTTTCTTTTTACTTCTTTTTCATCTTCTCCTTCTTCTTCTTTCTTCTTATGTTTGTTAAACTTGAGGAATTCATCCATTTCTTGTTCAACTTGCTTTTCTATATCAGAACTATTTTCATCCATTAGAGGTGTATTTTCTTCTCCGTTAGTAGAATTCATCTTGCGAACGATGTTTCCCAAATGACGGTTGAAGATAGAATGAAGATTCTACTAGGTAATTTCCTGCTTTTATATTTTTTGTAAAATTTTTGAAATTTATACAATTACATAATTGTTTATTTTCAACTTGTGTTTTATAAACAAAATTCTAACCTTAAAAATTGAGGAAGATAATTCTAACCTCAATATTTTGCAGTAGTTGTACTAATTATTCTTAAAGTACATTCTTCACTATTCCGGTCAGTGGTGTGTAAGTAACTATTTTATCATGTAGAATTAGACAGTATGCCGAAGTTCCATCCGCTACTGGTTCTTCAAATTCCATTTCAATTTTTATATCCACACTTGATGATTTTACTGATTCATTTTGTTTTGAACAATCGATTACAATTATTGGAGCTTTGGAATAATACTGATCAGGTGATAATAGTGGTGTATTAGTCTTTCCATAATATGATGATTGAAATCTTGCATACATATCATATAAAATGGAAAAACGTTTTTTGCTAAACATGACATTTAAATTGTCATATGGAAAGAATTGAGAGTTTAAGAAAACTTTACAATTCTTTATTTTACAGTGATCAAATTGACCAGCATTTGCAGTAATAACATCTTTTCGCTTAGTTTGAAAACCGAGTATTATGTACCTTGCACGTTCCAAGTAAGTTGATGTTTTGACGGTCCATGTTTGTCGTTCTGTTTGAGGTAATGTAGGGTATTCATGAAATTCCCAACTTCGGAATGGCATTACAATGTCACGGTCAGATTTTAACTTTCTTAACAATACGATTCTATGTTCATCAGCCAATCTTACATGAGGTACTCTCCAAACAACTTTATCCAATTGCAGTTGCCATTCCAGTTTATCTTCCGTAGTTGCAGGGTCTGCAAGTATTAAGTCCTTATTAGTTGAAGATCTGAGTAATACTAATTCTTGTTTAACATTTATTATAACCCTTTTGTAATCTTCAGCAAATCCTAAAAGCAATCGTAAAGGTACATGAAAATCAAAATGACCGTTGGAAGCAGGTGTTATAGTGTCTTTATCAGGAGCAACCCATCCGGCAGTGACTATTGAATTCTTCTCATGTGGTGTTAATGATGTTAATCCTTTTAATGTAGTTGTTATACCAACCTTTTTTGTTGAATCAACTGTCACCCCTGATATCTCATATCTTATTTCATCAAAAAGATATGCCATTGGGTTATTTATAAAAGGAACTGTTGAAGCAGTTTTTCCATCCAATTTTAATACCCTTCCTTCGATGTACAAATAACTTTCACATGGTAATGTGTAAATATCTTGTTGTTGAATGGGAATTCTTATTTCATCATTATTGTTTAATTTTGATGAAGTGTAAGGGTTGTGTGTGTGATATTCCTTCTCCCATAGTGTTTCGTCGAATGTCGGTCCTTGAGATATATCCAGGATATCCATCGTTGTTAAGTTTCAATCCAATCTTTTGTAGAAAACGAATGTTGTCTGATGTTAACTCTTCCAATGTCGAGGAGCTACTGAGCTCCCGACTCTTCCGTTGTGGTTTAAATGATAATCCCATGTTGATTTTTATGTCGCCGCTCTGATGTGTATTCGTATAGTAATTGTTTCTCCTCTAAAGTCAACACTATGACCGTCTTGATCCAATATGTTCAGCACGATGTCTGAAATAAAACTGGTGTTTAACGGTAGGTATATCAAGTTTTGTGGCTTCTCAACAATTTTAAAACCTGGAGCAACTGTTGGATAAAATGTATGTAAAATATGCTGATTTACTCCTTCTCTATATGATCCATGTATAATATTACATGTTACATCAATACTATTTACTTTTAATATTGTAACAGTTGTATTACCTGAATGAGTAGTTTCAGGAGTTAAGATTTTCTTTTTTGTATCTGTAAATCCAAGTAAACTGCCAATAGAGTTTTTCATTCCGACATCGATATAATATTTTGAAGTTATTTCTGCTTTTAAAGTATTATTGTTTCCTTTAACGGTGATATTTTCTTCTCCGAGTTTTTTCTGTAGTAATTGGTTTATATCATCAATTTCATAAGCTCCAGTAGGAAATGTAATTATTTTCAATTCTGAGTATTTTCCTGCAGCATCCTTAGTTTCATAATAATGTAGTAAATTGTTTTTTCCTTCTGTAACATTAGGAATTGAATTGTAGGTAGTCAAATCAAGTAATGCAGCTTCCCATAATCTTTCTTTGGATAAACGCAATGCTGGGAATAGAGTACTTTTTAATGTGGATGAATTTCCACTCAGTGACACTGTATACGATGACATCTTAAAGGTGACTGACACTTTTCGCTAGAAACTCCAAACATAAATGTCCACATATTTCAGTATTGTTAGGTTGTTCTCTTTTGTAATTGTAAAAAATGTTTTTGGAGTTTTGAAAATAATGTTGAAGTTCTTTAGGTGGTGGTAGATTGCCAAAACTGTCAAAGTAGTAAACGGTTTGTCCGAGCTTTTTATAGCATACCCAATGAGTGCCTGGACCATAGGTGGAATCCAAATTTACTATTCCAGTTTCATTTTTCCATATTTTAGTTGGTAATGCATCTTTCATAAAAACTCCTCGAAAGAATGGTATTTTCAAACATTTTACATAATCATTTAACTGATGATTAGTTAAGGCTTTATTTGGAATTATCAATTGATTTTTTTTATTTAGTACACACGGTACGGTCTTAGGTATAAACCTGCTCCGTTTTTTACCATTGACCAAACAGAAGCCTTTTTTACTTTTGCTTTACGAGTTCTACGACGTCTCTTTCTAATATTTCCACCTTTTTTGGGAGCTCTTCTTTTTGCAGGTCTTCCTCTGCGACGTCGTCTTCCACCACCAAACTTAGCTTTTGTCTTCATGGCTGTTGTTACTGCCCAAGCCGCTGCTTTTTCTGCAATACTTGCGTCACTTGATTTTACTCTTTGCCAAGCTTTTTCTGCTAGAATTTTATCTGCTATTGATCTATTTGTTGAATCTTTAAACTTTGAATATGCTATATCGTGTTGTTTGCAAGCTTGATCTAATTTATTAATTCCAGGATCTCCTCTTGCTAAACGTTTTGCCAACTTAGTTCCAGGTCCACAATATTGATAACCTCCAGGAATATGTAATTCGTATGGTAAAGCGTCTATTGCTCGATTTACAACAGCACCAATAGGTATCCGTCTAAGCAGGGATAACGCAGTTGAAGTTATACCACGTCCTCTCTTGTTGCTGTCTTGATGATGACTGAGTGATACGACCTTCATTATGTAGTCTTATATAAACTGGTGTGTTTACTCCACAAGATACATTACATAAATGAATAAGTTATGTATAATTTTTATATTTAAACACTTAGTTATTCAAATTAATTATATATTGATTTATAATTCTATTTTTAATCCAAGCTTCCCGTTCATCGGGTTGAATTATCACATGACTCTTTGTACTAGCTATATGATTATGGGTATCAATAAGTAAATTGCCCACTATTCTTATTAAACAATCTAAATTTACAGCATCTTTTGGATGTTGAGGATCATGTAATTGCATAATACGTTTATCATTACATGTGTAAGCTGTTGAATCACTTTTTGATGTTTTTATGACTTGTCCAATAGTAGCAGCATCATTTGAATCTTCGCCTGGTAAAATATTAATTATTTTTTTCATCTTTGCATCATATTTGGTCCCAAAGTGTTTATCCCAAGTTATTGTTTGTTTCATTGTAACACAATCATTTGCTTCGTAACCAGGATAAATATCTTTTATTCTTCTATTACGACCATTGTATGTACCTAATGTACCACCAGTAGCAATTAATGTTTGCACCATTAGAGGTACATCTGTATCTTTTATACCAAATCTTCCATTTGTTATTGTTTTACGTCCTGCATTCCATTCATCATTATTTCCTTGCATTAAATCAAACTTTTCATTTCCATGTATAAATTTATCTCCCCGCTTTAATACGGCATCTTCATGTTTTACAAAATTGGATGTTTCCTTTTTTAATTCTTTAGATAATTGTTCTATAGTAACAGCATCTTTTGGTTGAGAACCAAACTTTACATTTGTCAATGTTTTACCATGACAATCGATTTCATTAACATCTTGTAAAATACAGTTGTCCTTGATGTATTTTAGGTTTACAGCATCACCGTCTTCCTTTGGGTATCCAATGTCATTTATAATAAATTTATAAAAAGAATATCCATGTTCAGTTTTTTCCGGTATTATAGAATGTAAATATTCTTTATTAACTGAATCTTTATCATTTTTGGGATTTCCCACGTTGGTTATTCTATAATTTCCAGCATCATATGTTTGTCCATCTTTTAAGTTGTTACCCCATTGCAATTTTAAAGTATTTGAAAGTTCAGATGATAAGTACTCTTTAGTAATTGCATCGGAACCTTCAGTTGGTTTACCAACATTAATTAATCTATGTGATTCAACATCATAAGTATTCTTATGTAATTTCAATGATGTTGAAGTAGCTTCTTTTACTGTCTTTAAATTTGCTCCATCAGTATCTTCTTCTGGATCTTTAACTAATTTTAAACGTTTATTACTTATGTTATAGTCACCTTCAGGTGTTTGCGGTAATCCGCTTCTTTTTCTGTCTTCTCCAACTTGCACTCCTAATGCGGAGTAGCGTCCGAACTTGTCGACGCTCATGTTAGAACTGATACATCTTATACTTGTAACTTCTTTATATTTGCGGACAATTATACAATTATACCACGATTTTTAAGTTCATCAACCAGAGCCACCCATTCATTATTTAAACCAGTATGACCGGCTTCCATAGCTTCATGCAATAGTCTCATTCTGTCAACTAATTTATTGATGTCGTTGTAATAGATAACATTTGTATTGTATAGATTTTTCATTAATCCTTTACCAGATGTTGAAGTATCTCCTTTACTCTTTTTACCATGTTGTTCAAGAAGTGATAAATCCATAAGTGATAAAGATTTTCTTTTTAAAGGTTGTCTCACAGCTGGTGTGGTACGTAATGTTGGTAATTTTCGTGGAGGAAACAATTTTTTTATAACAATACTATATTTTGTTGCACGTGAACGATTAATCATTCCATCCTTTGAGTAGTTTCTTTTATGAGCGTTAGTATTTTGTAAAATTTCTTTAAAAGTATTTAAATCTTTTGCTGAATATTTTATTGGTATATTTTTAAAAATTAATTCATATAATCCTTTTGTTCCTTTATATCTATGGTCACCAATAATGATATAATCGTCTTGAGTTACTTCAAGCTTAGAGTTACCAATTTTCAATTCATTTCCATCAATTCTTGCTCCATATACATGTGATTTACTTAAATTTGGATTTGATTTCATGTCATGTAGCATTTTCATTATATATTTTCGTCCAAGAGGTCCATGTTGTAATATATCACTACTCAATTGAGTTAAATTTGGAATAGATTGTTCTGCTTCAGGTATTGGCTGGTCTTCCTTTTCAACAATTGATTCTTCTTCATTTTTTGTTTCTTCTTGTTCACTAGCACTTGTATATGAATCATCATCATCATCTTCTTTTTTTAATGCTTGTACTTCTTGTTTAGAAACTGGTAGTAAAACATCTCCTTCATAACGAGGTTTACCAATAGTTTCTGATATCTGTTTTAAAGGTTCTGTGATAGGTTTAAATGTATTCTCTAAAAATTCTTCTCTTTCACTTAAACCCATCCTTAATGCACGATTCTTTATCCTAATAGAATCACTGAGTGATTTTATTTCTTTTAATAGTTTTTCTTGATTCACCATGTTTACACTGTGAAGTTCAAAGTGTTACTAGATGTAGCATAGGTAGTTCAACGTATTAATACAAATTTATCCAATCCTATACGATATCTACCATTTTTAATATCTTCTTCTTTCATAATAACGAGAAATCCATATTTTTCATTCCATGCTTTACCACACATTTCTTTAAATTTATCAAATGGCATATCCGCATTAACATGATCATTATATATATGCTTTAAATTTGTCTCATCTTGCTTAAAGATGATCAACATATTTGCATTGTCTCTTATAAGTTGTTTTGGAATTTTACTGTATGTTTGACCAATATAAATGCTATCAATATTATTATGTCTTCCCATAGCAAAATAATTTCTTATAGTATCATGATTTTCACAAGAAACATCGTCAAATATAAAAATGGAAAATGGTTTTGCTTCACCTGGTTGCATTATTGTTTCACTAGCATTAAACTTGTAGAAATTCACTTCAGGTACACTTGCAAGTATTTTATCTAATAATTGATATTTTGGTTGTTGCAATGATTTTGAAAAAATATATATATTGTTAAAGCGTAAACCTTTAGGATTAGTTATAAGGTTAAAGACAACATTAGTTTTTCCACAATTTGAAGGACCAGTTATTAAACATCTTATAGTATTTGGTAGTAATTCACCATGTTTACCATGATTTAACTTATTATTGTCAACTGTCAATTCATCAATATTATTAATATTAAATCGATCTTTTTGTTGTACAATCTCCATCTTGTTTAAAGGTTAAACACATAATGAGCTATTTAATAACTATACCAAGTCTTTTGAAGGAATCCAAGAGTCTTCACTTTTATCAAATCCTAACCACCTAACTTTAACCATATCCTTTTTCCTTTGTAAAACCTTTTCAACAAGATATACATCACCAACTGTTGATTTTAACAACTCATGTCCATAGAATCCACCTTGAAGTAATTCACCCTTATTATCCTTTAAAATGTAAGTTTCAGGTATAGTTGGTTGCACTTTATAAATTGTAAATACTTCATTAGTCCAATTTGGCAGATATCTTTTACTAAATACACCTTTGTATTTACTTATACGAACTTTATCATTAACCTTAAATTTTTTTGGTTGTAACTTTTCTATTTTTGGTGTTGTATTATTTTTGATGCGTTGTAATACAATTTTAGCATTAGCACTGTTTACTTGGATAGGTTTCATTCCAATGGTGCGATGATATTTGTTGTTATACTCTTTTATAAGTTGTGGTAATATGTCATACCACACATATGATCCTCGTTTTGAAAATTGTTTATACATAGCTGCTTTTAATGTTCTATTAAATCTTTCAATTATTGAAGCTTTAACTTCAGAATTTGTAGAATAATGATTTATTTTATATTTTTTCATCAAAGCTCCAAAATCTTTATTAAAATATTCTTTTCCATCATCCGTTTGTAAATGTTTAATTTTAAATTTATTTCTTTGTATTGTTGTCTCCATAGCTTTGGTAACACTTTTACCAGTCTTGTCCTTCAAGGGTAAAGCATCAGCTATTTTAGTAAAACAGTCTATAATTGTTAAAATATATTTAAATCCTTTGTTTAATTTACTGTGTGGTATCATTTCAATAAGATCAGCTTGGTAAAGATCATTCATTCCTTTAATGATTGTACTTCTTCTTGGAAATCTTCTTCTTGCTGGTTTATGTAGTTCATTTACAATCTTATCCTTTACACTTTCCATCTTAAAGTGTTGCTTGCACACTGTTTGTAGAAATACTGATCCATACAATGGTTTATTCTCTTATATATAGTTGAAATATAGGTCAAGGTCATTTAATATTAGTGTAAAAAAGAGGGAACATGGCATTGAGCTTGCCATGTCCCCTCTTTTTTACGGAAAGGAAAAAGGAAGAAGGTAAAGGACGAAGAATAGGTTTACTGGTCGATAGGGTTTAAGGAATAGTGGCCAAATGGTAGAGTATTAATTTTATCTTCTAAAATATGTCGCTTGTCATCTTTGTAGCTTAATGCCCACTTTGTTTGTTTGACACTAAAAAGTTGGTGGTTATAACTTCTAATAGTGTTAAATGTTGCAGTTGTTTCAACATTTTCAAACAAACATCTTTTATAATGTTGAAACTGTACGTTCTTCTTTAGGAAAGATGTCTTTATTCCTTTAGCTTTTTTTGTGACTTGATATTCATTCCTTTCATTTATGTACAGTTGAAATGAATAGAGTTTAGACATTAATGCTACAATTTCCATCATCGGCACACCATTTGTTTCATCTTTAAATTTTCCCAATACTTTTTTGTTTTTGTCATAGTCGTAATTTGGATGGTCCTTAGGATAATCGGAAAAATCAAAATCATCTTTATATACAAAGGTCCGTAAATCCTCATACATGTCATTTGTTTTAATCCAGTAAATAAGTGCATCCGTATCCATATATACAATACCAATGTTATCTCTTCCATAATAATTAACCATCTTCTTATAATGAAACTCGTACATGTGTGTTTTAGAAATATCCAATATTGACATTCCAAGATATAAAGGACGATCCAATACAACTGATTTTTTGTTCATAGAAATGACGACAAGATTTTCATTTATAATTACCGATGAACCAAAGTTTGGTTGTTGCACTAGTTTCTGTAATTTTACTGGATCAGTTACTAATTTGATATTCTTATGTTTCCTTTTGTTTTCTAAAGTTTTGCCAAATATTGCATTGTTCATCAGTTTGAAAAAATCTTTTTGAAAACTTGATGTAGCAGCAGCTCTTCTTCTTGTGTTGTTGTCGATGTACAGTTTCAGCCAACAAGATTGAGAGAATTGTAGTATTCGATTAATTTTTGTAATTTTTAATCCCAAGTCTAAAGCCTGTTGTATCATCCAATAATGTCCAACATACCTAGACTTATTGTTTAAAGTCATTAATAATTTTGGCCATCTTCCAGTAGGGGAAATTTCAGTCTTTGGAAGAAGTGGTAAATCGTAATGATGATCATGAAGATGTTCAGGATATTCAAAATCGACATCAAAAATGTAACCAGTTTCACCATGCTTTGGTATATCCATTATGTTTCCAATTGATTCTGGATCTATCCATTTAAAATTATCATATGGAAGGGGATTTGACATTGCCCATCCGTATAAGTTATTTGCATCGAAATAACCTAGAAATGTTGTTGGTTTTGATGCATCATAATCGGGCAGATACTTATTATTAGCCTTAACATGTCTGGTTACACTTTGTGTCAATCCCCCTCGAACTCCTGATTCTAACATTAAAACCATATCTATATCAGTAAGAAGTTGTAATTTACAATTTGTTTCTTTCAACATGGCTTGCCATGCTAGTCCAGGTGAAGTGTATGAATGAAGAGGGTCCAATCCATATGCTGCAAAACATGTATTTCTAAATTCTTCCATTATATCACATAATAAAGTTACATCTAATTTAACATAAAAATCTGAATATTCTCCCAATGTTGTAAATCCTAATTCATTCCATACTTTACATGCATGATCATAATCCTCTTGAGATATGTCCATGTCGTATAGTTTACTTTTAAATTCTTCTTTTGGCGGAAGTGATGTTTCATTAAACTTTTCTAAACTGTCTATATAATCATATGGGAAAACACCTTTCCGAAGTACGAGATCCAGTTTGTCGTTACTTACAATCTTTTTTGTTTCAATAAAATCTTGTTTCCTTAAATTTTCAGAAAGTTTAGACAAACTCGACGGCATAAATCGGTAGGAGTCTAAAAATCTTAATTTGACATTTCCAACTGTTTTAGAAAAACTTATAAATTTTTCTGAAGTTTCAGCCAATACATCTATCGAACCATCGTCTCTTCCTAATTCAGGTATTATAAAATGAGCATCATACCCACTGAGGTTATGGAGAACCACAGGAATAAATAGTGGTAAACGATAGCTCAAATTACATTTATTACAAGCAGCACCCCTGTAATAACCTGTAAGGTGGTCATGATCTTTAACTTTATAATTGTCAATGGTAAATTCATTTTTACATAAGAAACAATGAGTTGCATTTTCATGTTGAATTTCCTCTTCTTCCTCCATCGGTTTCATTGGTATAATATTTGTATATAATCTTTGTACATTTTCAGCTATTAAATATAAATGGTCAAGAAATATTGTTTCCACATTTTCACCACGATATACTAGAGGTTCTGAAGTTAATCCATATTGGTTTAAATGTTCTTCTGATAATGTTGATTTAACCATTAAACAAAAACTATTTGGTTTATGCATTTGATATTTGACACTTTTTCTAGCTTCACAATTTTCATCTTCTATAGGAATTAGTGTTGATTCAAAATCAGCATATACAACTATAGGGATACGATATTGATGATGAACTTTTTGAAATGTAATAAATGCTCTGCTTTCTGAAGGTAAAATAATTTTTGCTTCATAATTATTGTTACATAATCTTTTGTGCTCTTGTAACCATTCCATTCCTTGTCTTCCTTCTCGTTGGAAATTAAAACATCTTTTGCAGATCAGCTTTTTGTTTCGATTTTTTGAAAGTTGTTTATTAACAAGAGAGTCAAATTTCTTTATATACACATAATGAGATACATCTCCTTGTGTTAGTAGTAGTAAATCTGTATGATCTGCTAGTTCTTCTTTAGCAATACGTAAAGGATAAACTTTATTTGAACTATCTAATCCAAAAACATTAATAGATGTGCCAGGATTTTTCTTCTCAAATTTTGATATATCTTTTAGTGATACAGGATAACTAATTCCTTGAAAGTTATATCTATATCTTTGATTTTCATAGTGCTGGTTTGGTTCATTACAATGATTTGGTACAAATTTACATGTCATCGCATATCTAAAACATTCGTTATCTTGATTTTTCACATTAACACATGATCTTGTATCTTCAATTATTTTTGGTAAACGAATATAACTAGATCCCATTAGTCCATATCCATGTTTATGAACTCTTATATTTAATCCTTCAATACTTATAAGACTCCACCCTGATCCTCGTCCTTCATGTTCCTGAATTTTAGTTAATATTTCTTCTATACATTTTTCAACTATTGAATCAATGTCTGAACTTCCTATGATAGTTTGATTTTTAGTTATAAATCCTCTTGGTGATAATTCTTCTTGTACATTTATAAACATAGCTTCTAGTAGTAATCCAAATTTGAGAAAATTCAATCTTTTTAATTCTTCTTTTAAAGTTCTACTGATGATTGGTTTTGCTTCTCTAATAAATTCTTCTAAGTTTAAATCTTCATTTTGAATCTTATGATGCATTACTACCTTTCCGGGTAAAGCTGATACTTGTAAATTTGGTAAAGTTGTTGTAGGTCTTGCTGTTATTTCATTTTGTTCTTCTTGTTCTTCTTGTTCTTCTATGTTGTTGTGAATTAGTTCCTTATGTATTTCTAACAGAATATCATCATTAAACGATTCCAAACATTTATCGCAATGATACATGTTTGGTGGTGTTCACTCTTCAAAATTTCGCCAATAAATGAAATGAGCTCTCCCTTTCCTTCTTTTATAATAGTTCCCCCACTACTATTTCATCTTCTTCTTCTTCACTTTCAGAAGAAAACAAACGTCTTGGACAAAATATTAATCTTCTACTAACAGATTCTTCATTAATATTCTCTATATGAATTGGAGTTTCAATATGTATTTCTTCATATTCAAATGATGACGAAGACTCTGATATTACTACATCCATATCCAAATTTTCATTCTCCACATCATTGGCATTTTCTTCTTCTTCTGATGTTGTTACATCCACATCCATATCATTTATAGTTTCTACTTCTGAAGTTTCGCTATTATTTTCATCTTCTTCCATATTTAAATCCTCTAATTGAATTTTATACAATATTTCAATCATAGATTTCCTTGGATAATCGGTGTTGTCTACAGGAGCCATTTCCAGTAAATGAGGAATAACTGTTTTTGATCCGGCTTATATGATATTTTGCTAAGTATGTCAAGGTCATTTTTGATCAAGCGAGAACTGGGAATAGATCACTAAGCAGCATGATGATTCATTACTACAAAGTGATCTATTCCCCATTCTCTAAGAAGTGTCCAATCAATAACCAAAGTCCAAATTCATTTTTTTTTGTTTAATTTAAGTCTTTTACATCTTCTTCTTTTATTACACAATTTATAGGTTCATTGTACGATGTTTCAATATGTTGTTTTATCTTGTGCTCCAGCTCTTCTATTCTTGCTTCCTTTATCATTAATTCCGATTGTAAGTAACTGATGTAATCAGCCGCCATGTCTACCGTTCTTGATCTTATTTCTCCTAACTTAACACCAGGAATCAATCTCTGTAGTTTGTAAAATCTCAACCTTATTCTTGACTCTCTTACTTTAGCCATTTCTCGAAATCTTTGTTTTCTATCTTCTCCTTTGCTTGTGGTCAAGTCCATACTTCTGACAAGTTTACTTTCAGAGTGATTCCTCTACAGTAGGCTTCTCCTTTATACACTTTCCCCCACCATTTTCAATTTCCCCCACCCTACTAATGTAGGTCAAGGTCATCCAATATAACGCGAGAACGAGGAATAGAGCACTAAGTGGCATGTTAGTCCATTACCACAAAGTGATCTATTCCTCGCTCTCTATTCTACATCTACTTTTTTTTTTTCATTTTACTATTTTATTATTTTTTTTTGTTTTTCTTGGGGGGAATGAGTGTTTACTTCTTACAATGTTCATTCTTCTTCTCCAACTTTTCAATTTTTTCTAACAATTCCAACAAATATGCATTGGTTGCTTGCAAAGTTTGTATTCTAGTACATCCCACTTTAATAGAGGGAACTGTTAACTGTAATTTTGTAAATTCTATCCTTTCTCTCTTGCACCTTTCTCTCATGTATGTGTTTTTCCTGATTCTTCCTGATTGAGCTGATATTAACTTATTACACTCCAAATGGGGTTTTGATACTTTAAATACTGATGTACAAAAATTAGTTGATGTTGTCGGCTGTTGATTTTCATAGAAATTTTGTGTTGAAGTAATAGTTTGCTGATTTCCATAACAATTTATACTTGAAGTGGCCGGTTGCTGATTTTCATACCAAATTGAACTTGAAGTACTAGGCAGCTGATTTTCATACCAATTTGAATTTGAAGTGCTAGGCTGATGATTTTCATAACAATTTGAACTTGAAGTATTTAGTTGATAATTTTGATGCCAATCCACAGATGCCAATACAGGTGTTGTGGAAGGATGCTCCATCGTTGTATAGAGTGAATTCTGTTCTACAATTTTGCTGGTTTTATCTCATTTCCCCCACCAATAACTTCTACATTTCCCCCACCACAATAATTTAAATTAGATACCAAACTTCTAGGGTCACATCCAAATCTTCTTCTTTTAAATATTTTATAAATGCAGAGCTTTCTGATGTTACATTAGGTGTGTTTAAATATGCCATTATTTTGTCATGACTTTCTTCATTGTGAATATAGCAATGTACATTTAGCAACTTTTGATTTTCTTCTTTAGACTTGACAAATCCTGCAACTGAGCTCCAATCTTCATATTTAATTTTAAAATGGCAAATTTCGAACTGCATGTTGTTTCAACAAATGCTGCAACAATATTAAAAGTCTCTTCAAACAGCCTACATTTATACAAGTTCTCCCACCACTTTATAATCCCCACTCTTTTTCTTCCCCACCTTCTTCATATGTAGAAGGGATATCATGATTTTAATGCACTATACTTAATAAATTCAAACAAGTTTTGTGCACAAATGTTACATTTTTTCTTGACTGTTTCAAATTTCATCACTTGGCCTTTTACAAGGTGAACTAATTTACCTCCATCATCTTCAAATTGTTCAAAGTTTAAAACAGATGCTTTTCCACAATCATGACACATTTTTGTTCCATCTTCAAAAATAAAAGCAAGATAAATACCAAATCCACTATTGTCCTTCTTAAATTTCATGACCATTTCACGAATTGGTTGAGGTATTTCACATTTATTTGATGTTATTATATAACGGTAAAGAAACCCATTATTGATAATTTGTTGTAAACACAAAACTAACAAGCTGTCCATAGTGTTAGACTTGTACTGAAAGTTATATCTATAACTATCTCTTTATATGCTCTTACCCCCACCACTTTTATGTAGGTCAAGGTCATCGGATATTAAGCGAGAACTGGGAATAGATCACTAAGCGGCATGTTATTACATTACCACAAAGTGATCTATTCCCTATTCTCTAAAAGGGGTGCTGATAATTTAGATTCCTAAAATTTCTTTTCCTTCTTCTTCACCTTCTTGAACAGTTGTATTACCAGACATGTGTGATATTAATTTCTTCAATTCTCGATTTTCCATTTCTAATGTTTTCAATTTTAGATCTCTTGCTTCAACTTGTACTTTCAAAAATTTGATATAACTTCCAGCCCAGTGGAGAGTTTTCAATCTTGGTGCTCCAAGTTCAATTCCTGGTATTTGAAATTGTAGTCTATTAAATTCCATCTTCATATCTTCTCGGTCTTGTCTTTCTTTTTCTAGTCGTTTTAATCTTTGTTTTTCCCTGAAGGAAGAAGTCGGATCACAAGGTACATGATGAAACATTTTGATCAACAATTTCTCGAAGAGTAAGCTTCTACACAGATAGTCAACACATTTATCCACATTCCCCCACCAAATTTAAGTCAGTAGTGGGGAGATGCCAATGGTGGGGAGACGTCAGTGGTGGGGAGAGTTATACTAATGTAATGGTTATTTCTACAGTTACACTCGCTCCATTCTCGAAAAGATATTTGTAATATGGTTCGGGATACTGTTCTCTTTCAGATCCCGCATGTTCTTGAATAAAGTTGAAAGCCAATTTTTTTGAATAATCATTGTGAAATACTTCCCTGACACAAACAAGAATTTTTTCTTCCAAAAATTTGACTTGAACCAATGGTATTTTGCTTACATCGTCCTTGTCCATGATAGGTAGCTTGTAGGTAAAAGTATTAGGTGGTAGTTTTTGTGGTTTATCCAGTAGAGAACAAAATTTCTTGTACAATTTCTCCTCAATGTCTGGAAAACGATGTATATCAAACAGATTGTAGTATGAAGGATCAAAAGGTATTTTACGAAACATCTTCGGTCACTAGTCTCTTTAAGACTGATCTCCTGCACAAATATTTAACACATTTATAAACATTCCCCCACCAACTTTTAACTTGTGGTGGGGATATTTTCCCTCCACTACTTCTTCAAAATAGTGGGGGTACCTTAGTCCAATTCAGATTCAGATTCAGAAGATAGTAAAGGTGATATGGGTGATTCCAATGATGAATCCAATATAAATATTTCAATAGCTTCCTTAATTATATCTTCATCACTATCATTTATCATTTCTTCAAATAGTTCTTGTTCAATCTGTACCATTTCTTCCTCTTCCATCATAGAATCATTATCAGTTTCGTCATAAGTTTCCTCTATGTTTTCTTCCTGTATTTCATTTGTGCTTTCAAAAACATCTTTAACTTGAGAATAATTAATAAATGGAGTATCTCTAGACAACATGTTTCTTTACTACTTCTTTTACTTCAAATAACAAACTATGTATCGCTTACTTAGTCTTATATATACTCCTACCCCCACTATTTTTGCAAAACAAAGGAATAGGAAGGGGGTTAGTATCTATTCTTCTCTATCTAGGTTATATTTCATTGCTGTCACATCTACAATAATTTTCTGCTCTTCAATTTTATTGCGAATAAATATTGTCCAAGGAAATAGTTCATTAATATTGTTAATTGTTACTTTTATACTATACAAAATTTCAAAATGTTCTACTAATGAAACAAAAACAATAACTCCTAGCTCATTGTTTCCCATAATTTTTTCTTCAATTTTTATCCGTAAGTTTGTTATTAAACTCCATATATTAATATCATTGGCTATAAAACCATCAAGTCTGGTAAGCATCTTGATGCTACAAGGTGTGGGTACAGACTAGAAACTTGGACGTTCATAGCCTGCCTTTTCATCAATTTTAAAAATGGGGAGGGGGAAGGAATAAGGATTGGGAAGGGATAGGGTATAGGGTGGGGGGAAAAGTAATTTTGTTATTACACTACTTGTGCAAGAAAATAGCCACCAGTGTCCACACCTTGTTCATAGCACTCCATCATAGATTGTGCCCACTGCAACATGCGGTCTCTGTCATTTGGTGTGACAAGGAAAGAATGACTATCACCATACAATATAAAAGAGTCAATTCGTATATAACATCCTAAATTTAACCATTTATTAGCTTCAACCAAAAAGTTTTCTATTGTATCAAATGGAAATTGTGGATCAATTGCTATAACTTTACGTTCTTCACTAAGTTCAACACTATAATCATCATCTTCTTCACTCTCACTCTCACTATCATTATTTAAAATGTCTTCAGGTTGTACAAAAACATCGGAAATTTCGGAAGAATTAAAATGGTAATTCACATTAGGAGGCATTTTTTCAAATAAATAATATTTTAAAAGGTGGAGAAAAAAATACAAGAGATGTACTTCACGGCACAAAGTGCGAGTACAGACTAGAAACCTGAAGGTTCATAGCCCCACTTTTATAAATTTTAAATATGGGGAGGGGGAAGGAATAAGGATTGGGAAGGGATAGGGTGGAGGTGGGGGAAGGGTAATGTGGTTATTAAGCCACTCTTGCAACAAAGTACCCAACACCAATGTTCAGTTCGTATGATCTCATCACATCGTCCTGCCAAGTAAGAATTTGTTCTCGATCATTTGGAGTTACAAGGAAGAAGTTACTGTTATTGTAGACAATAGGTGAACCAATTATAATGTTGAATCCTAAATTTAGCCATCTATGTGCTTCAAAAATAAATCTTTCAACTACATCAAAAGGGAATTGTGTTTCTATAAAATATACTTTGAATTGTTCATTAATTTCAATTTCATCTTCACTGTCATCTTCACTGTCATCTTCACTGCTATTATCCATGTCTTCTATCACATCTTCTTCATGTTCTTGGAAAGCATTTTCTTCATGATGTTGGAAACCATCTTCAGGTGGTTGAAAAACATCTGCATTTTCTGAAGGATTAAAATTTTCATTAAAGTAAGGAAGCATTTTAAAAATAAAGATATTAAAACTGGCAGGAACAAAGCAACAAGAGCGGCGAAGCAACGAGAGTGGTGGAAGAAACCAGAATGAAACACTAGCCATAGCCGGCGCGTCTTTTATAACGGTATGCAAATGAGAGGGGTTAGCAGCCGGCCATGACCGGTCATTGGCCCGGGAGGTGGGGGAAGGAGTGGGGGGAAGGAGTGGGGGAGAGGGGGGGGGGGCTCCATTTTTTCGGGGGGGGGGGGGTCATTGACCTTTCAGGTCCGGTCATTGACCCTAAGGAGTGGGGATGGACACAGAACCCTCCTTTGCTTACTACTACACGGATCAAACTAGCCATGTACCAGAACTTATTTCTGCTAAGTCGCATGTAAGCTAAATAGCTTACATCCCTAAATTTAAGTCTTAGGTGGCCCTGAAAAGGGCCGTTTGGCTGGGTTTGGTGGACTGCTATGGAGCTTAAGGCATAAAAAAATAAGGGACTTCAATGTTGTTTTCCAAATGGATTTCAGCAGGATCGGCTTGTGTAAACTTGTACAAATTAATTGCACAAATATCGCATTTTTCTTCTTCTGGGATGATAAACTTATATGACAAGTAACATTTGTATTCATAAATTCCACCATCTATTGTAAAATCCAATAATCCATTTCCTATTGCAGCCGAACCACATTCTGGACACATATTTGTTCCATCCATAAATTTATACTGAAGATAATGAAAAAGTCCAAAATTTTCCCTATAAAAAGAATACACTTCTTGACGTAGTGTTAGTGGAAGGTTTCCATCTTCAAATGCAAGTTCCGCCAACACTATATTTGAAACTATCTGTCGCAAACATAATTCTAATAGAGTAGGCATGTTGCAGCAGTGGTCTCACGGATTGGAATGAAGACTCTGGAGTAGCTAGTATAACGGTTAGATGTAGGTAGACAACCGGTCATGACCGGCCATTCACCCAGAGGAGTGGTAGGGGAAAGAATGGTGGGGGAAGGGGGGGGGGGTTCCATTTTTTCGGGGGGGGGGGGGGTTCCATTTTTTCGGGGGGGGGGGGGGTCATTGACCTTTCAGGTCCGGTCATTGACCCGAAGGAATGCACACAGACACAGAACCATCCTTTACTCACTACTCACATGAAAGTAGGTCACGAGACTTAGAGTGTTAAAAAATAATGGGGGAGAAACACAACGCTATAACGCGTTGTGTTTCTCCCCCAGTATTTTTTAAGCAATAATTTGGAAAAAGCTATGTGAATTTACTTGCTACGCCCCCACCTTGTAATACCATCCAGTTTGTGTCTGAGGAGATAGTCTTTAGAGTCTAACTCATAAACTGATTTCTCTTTGCGCAAGGATTCAATCACTTTAATATTATATCTTAAGCCGTTACAAGTTGCCAAAATGTGTTCGTTGTCAATAACACGTTCAAAAAAATAAACACAACCTCTCTTAAGCCTATTTCCTTTCACACCACAATAATTTTGGATTGGTATTCAACAGTGGGGGTTTCTGTCACTTGTGGTTCAAAAATGTGTTTTACGACATGTACACGGCAAAAACTTTCGTTTTTTACACATTTCCTCCCACAAGGTGATCCTTTCTTAATTCCCCTAGTAAGCATTTCAGGGCAAGTAGTGGGACGGCTAAATGCCCTACGACGCTCTTCTTGTAATAATTGAAATTGCTCTGAAGGAGCGGGTTTAGGAGTAGGTTTAGGAGTAGGTTTAGGAGCTGGTTTAGGAGCTGATTTAGGAGATGGTTTAGTAGCAGATTGAGAGGAATCAGTTTTATGATAGGTATGATCTTTAGGTGTACTAAGTGGTGGGGTAGGAGGCAATGGTGATAGTGGGATAATAGGTGTGCTAAGACGATGAACAATGGTTTCAACGGAAGGGGTATTAGGATAGTGATGAACTGGCTTCTGCGGTGGCGGCATAGTAGTTGATGGTGGTGGCGGCATAGTAGTTGATGGTGGTACAGAGTCCTTTGAAGGCGAAGGCGAAGGCGGTGAAAAAATACTACGAAGTCTAGAAGTGTTAGTTGGCGGAAGAATAGCTCTAGAAGTTGAAGGTTCAGATGCAAGTCGGTTCTTGTAGCAATCAGGAAGGTTTTTGAGGCGAAGAGTTTTCTTAGGTGCAGGAACAGCTATAGTAGAAATAGAAGTCGAAGTAGAAGTAGTAGTCGGTACAGAAGACATGGTTATAACTCCAAGTTCGCAGCGTAACGTCTGGAATCAGAATGAAACACTGGCCGCGGCTGGCTCGCCTTTTATAACGGTATGCAAATGAGAGGGGTTAGCAGCCGGTCATGACCGGTCATTGGCCCGGGAGGTGGGGGAAGGAGGTGGGGGAAGGAGTGGGGGAAGGGGGGGGGGGCTCCATTTTTTCGGGGGGGGGGGGTCATTGACCTTTCCGAAAGTGGGTCAAGGTCATTCAAGATTTATAATGATCCAAGGTGATGGAAACAGTAATACTGTTCCCACCACCCTGTTTGCCTAACGGTTCCCACTCCCAACCCACTAGTTACGTTCTGCAAGGGAGGTCCCTGGGCCGTCCGCATCAAAGCGTAACTTCCCGTCCGCATCAAAGCGTAACCATTAATTTCAGGGAAACTGGAACAGTTAATGCAGAAACGCAACTCTAACCCCACCCAAACTAATCCCACCCATCATATTCCTAAACAAAATGCAAAAAAAGTCCGACTTGCGGATGTCCCACCCATTTTAAATGAAGTTCAACTGAACTTCTGAATTTACAGTTAATCTACCCCCTAACATCTAGCTGTAAGGCAAAACAAATGCACAAAACAAACATAAATTATTAGTACCAACACATCATTATTAAAAACCAAATAATTCAACACAACCAAATACCATCATTATTCTTAAAAATTAATACACCTTAATGCTAAACCCAACTTATAACTAACATCGCAATGCGCAAATTATTTCTTAAATTAAATACACCTTAAAACTAAACACACACACACACACATACCACATTGCATTAAAAAACGCAACATAGTAGAAGAAGTTCAAATATATATAGGCCTACTATATATTTGAAACCTCTTGCTGAGTTGCCAACAACCTTTCGCTATGAAAGTTTCTTGGCGACTGAAGCAAAGATATAGCTCCTATCGCTCCTCGGGTTTTCAAGGAGTGGGGGAAGTTGTTTCACTCCAGTACAGTGTTCAATCCAGTCCAATTCGCAGCAGTGTAAAAGGAAGGCAAAGGAGTGGGGAGCAGCATATGCACAGCAACGCAAAACCAAGGTTTGAGGTTAGAATTATCCATGTGCAGTAGCGCTAAAGTGAGTAATACAGGACTAGGCGCATGCGCAATAGCATAGTCACTATTCCGATCCGGAGAACTCGTTGCATGCGCAGCAGGTTTGAGGTTAGAATTATCCATGGCAGCTGCCATATTTAGTCTGGTTTCACCACATAAAGTCAACAACCGGTGGTGACCGGCCATTGACCTGGAAGAGTGGGGGAAGGAGTGGGGGAAATAGTAGGGGAAGGGGGGGGGGGGGCTCCATTTTTTCAGGGGGGGGGGGCTCCATTTTTTCGGGGGGGGGGGGGGGAGGTCATTGACCTTTCCGGTCGGTCATTGACCCCAAGGAGTAGGGATAGACACAGAACCCTACTTCTCTTACTACTCAAGTGAAAGTCGGTCAACCAGTCATTTGCTTGCCATCTGCCGCCATCTGGCTGGAGTTATTGCCTCTATAAAGGTGGGTAGTTTATTTCGCTACAAACATTCATTGCCTCGCATCCGCTCGGTCATCATCTCTCGTTAGTTTTATGTTATGACTACTTCACTTACTAGGTTTGAGGTTAGAATTATCCATGAAATAGCCTTTGTAAATTCTAACCTATAAAATTACTACTCTGGCTTTCTGTTTTAATTTCTTTTACACTTCATTTTATATCTCAGTCTTCTTTTAACTTCTGAACTTAACACATCGATTATAATGACTGCACAATGTTTAAAATTAAAGCTTTTGCGAACACAACACATATTACGAAGTACTTCTAAACCTTCAATTTCAAAGTGTAAAACTAATTTAAATAGAGTTAGGAAGAAGTACAGTTTTAACCCATTATACTGTTCAACAACTTCTCAGGTTAATGTTGATGATAGTGTTATTTACGACATTTTAAATTCTATGTTACACTTAAATAACTTAGAACTTGTTACACCTATCGACTGTGTTCAACAAGTTTTTTTATTTTACCCCCACCATTCCCTATATAAGGGCCCCGACAATAATTCCTACTTCATTATCTTCTATGCTCTTCAGCTAACAACATCTCCACTCTAATTCACACTACAATAATAATGGAAACCAACCAAGAAAATGTTCAAGTTCATGAAATATCATCAACAACTCATCCAAGGGAAAATCCTTCTAGAAATTCAACTTCAACAACTCCTCAGAACCCTGTACAAGTTCCAGATGTATCTTCTACAACAATAAATGATGTAGAAGCTATTCTTCAATCCCTTGTCGGTTTCGACTGACCTGTATGATGATCACCGATAAACTGAACTCTTAAAGTTCAGTCTTTTTTAAAACCCCCTCCATATGACCTTGAAGCAATTATCCCCTCTCCTTTATACACTAACTCCTACTTCAAAAATTAACACCATCTCCTCACCCCTTCTCCACCCCTTCATTTGATTTAGCCTCTCCCCACCTGAAGCTATATGGCATGGCATATGGCGGCAGCGACTGATTTGGCAGCTGGCCGATGGCAGCTGGCCGGCAGCGGCTGGCAATTGGCACGACTTCCGTTTTGAAAGTAACCAAACCCCACTACTTATATGTACAGTAAAAGTACAATAAAAAGTGAGGTTATGTTACACAAGATCGGGACGTCTGTACAGTACCACGTCTGGAAAGACACTAAAACAATAGAGCTGATAGCTCTGGTTTTACTAATATATATCTACAGTAAAAGTACAATGAAAAGTGAGGTTATGTTACACAAGATCGGCACGTCTGTACAGTACCACGTCTGAAACTGAACCAATAAAACTGATACCTCTGGTCTTAAAGAGGCTCACTAGGGGCTCACTCTAGTTTTTACTATATGGACAGTAAAAGTACAGTAAAAAGTGAGGTTATGTTACGCAAGAGCAACACGTCTGTACAGTACCAAGTCTAGAAAGACAATGAAGCAAAAGAGCTGATAGCTCTGGTTTTATAGTGTGGCTCACTAGGGACTCAGTCTGATTTTAATAATATATTGCTAGATGGCAAGTGCAGTGTAAGGTTATATTATGCAAACCAACAGGTCTCTAGTACTACGTCTGGAAATACACTGAAGCAATATAGCCGATAGCCCTGGTTTTATAGGTATTCAAGGGGGCTCAGTCTGGATTTACTCTCACTAATACTAAAAATAATGGATAAAAAATACTAGTAATAAATAAATATGAGGTTATGTTACTCTATTAAAAATACGCCTAACAATCCTTCGCCTATAAGAAAGCATAGAGCTGACAACTCTAGTTTTATAGAGGTTCACTCTGTTTCTTCACTAATATATTGTTAGAATAAGATTACAGTAAAAATTTGAAGTTATATTACGCAAGAGCAAAATGTCTTACCACAGCTAAAAAGAAAATACTAATGATACAGATTTTATAGTCAAATTAAAAAGCTTATGTTAATAGATAAATATTTTTGCTCCAATATTTTAAAGCGCGCAGCCCATGGGAGCCTAGAGTGCATGTATAAGGTGACCAATAACGGTAAAAAACAAATAATTATATCCTATATACAATAAACACTCTTACCCATACACATACACGCTCACTCACAGTTAAAATAAAGGATACTAATACGCAAACAATAATTCAGAAGATCACCAACGGGACGTCCGATCACTACATAGGCCCACCACACAATGCGCCAGGGGAGCGAACGGTTATTATAGAGAGGGAAAGCAATATATTTAGACATCACCTTATTTGGCAATGCAAACGATATTCTGTTAGTCCAGAACTATTGGATGGGCATATGAGTCACCGGATATTGCGGAATAGTCACGTAGCCCATTGGGACACGTAAGCAAGGAAGTGCGTTATAGCTGCATCTAAATCTGGCGACACACCATAATTTACGAGCACCACGCAATCACTGCATGGGATGAGGGGGAATGGGACGGAAATAGACGCCGGCTAGATGTCCAGCACCGCTCTCGCTATTAGGCACAATTATATAGTTTATTAACAATACCTTTATTGCACGACCAAATCGGAAACTGTGGGCGGTTCCCGCGGCCCCACATGGCGCGCACGGCCATACTAGTGTGGGTGTCACCCTGCTGGGCGTGGCCACACAGCGGCGGGGCGTTGTGGGTAAACGCGGCGCCACCATCACATGCTGCACTCCAGCAGAGAAATATCGAACTACAGGGCACTCCAGCGGTGGAAATATCAAACTGCGTGGGCCGTGACCGGGCAGCTGTAGCGCTGCACTCCAGCGGTGAAATATTGAACTGCATGGACTGTGCTGCACTCCGGCGGTGAAAATATCAAACAGGACCGTGACCGGGGCAGCTGTGGGTAAACGTCACCCGCGGCGCTGCACTCCAGCGGTGGAATATTGAACTGCATGGGCCGTGACCGGACAGCTGCGGCGCTGCACTCAATCGGTGAAATATCAAACTGCATGGACTGTGCTGCACTCCGGTGGTGGAAATATCAAACAGGGCCGTGACCGGGCAGCTGTGGGTAAACGTCACCCGCGGCGCTGCAGCGGAAAAATATAGAACTGTTCATAACACACATTAAGACGCAATAAACTCAACAGTCTGCTGGACTAGCGGTTAGCGTTGTGGCGCACCAACTTGGAGGGCCGGGTTCAATTCTCCGGACCTCCACTAGTACTTTTTACTAATAAAATAGTCATTCACTACAGTATAATGTTAGGTTAAATGCATAGACTACGGTTAAATTACCTGGAATTTATTTCCCCATAAGAGCCCATGTTGGGTCCTATATCGCGCGGCATAACTACTTCTGAGGCAATCCTCGCGAACATCTTTCAAGTTACTACAAGTTTGGTTCTATGAATTTTTGCCCCCCAGTCCACACAATTAAACATAATTAAATGTTTATTTATTTTTGCGG
>CM061531.1:160738982-160774737 GCA_030545055.2 Neoaliturus tenellus
TAATAGTCGTGGCCTATTAATAGTTACATTTTTTGTATTTATTTTTCCCTTTCACTAACACTAAAATTCATCCCACCAATGATTGCTTTCCTAATCGTGCTTATTAAGGGAATCAGATATATATCTCAAAAACCTTTTCTATAGAAAACAAACTTCAGAATTGTGGGTAATATTCTAAATTTTCTTTCGTAATAGATAGTGGAGATGATTTAAATTAACTTTAATGACAAATCTCATGCTCAACTATAGAACAACTTTCAACTTGACAATATAACTGTATTGAATTGCTTTAATAGTAAGTAGCCTCACTTTTGTTGACATTTACCAAATATTATTAAGTTACTTTTTGACTAAAATGAAAGCTCGGTAGCTAAAACACCAAGCGAGAGTGATTTCCTTTACATGCTTAGAATAAAATATATTAATAAATCAACTCAAACGAGCTCATACCTAATTATATTCACTGTTTATAGGCTAAAATGTAGGTTTATTTACTAGACAGGCCAGGTATGGGTCGAGAAGTATAAAAAGATCACCAGTGACATAAAAATCTACACTATTACAAACGGTTGACTTCCACTGGGATCGTACCGTGGGGCAGAGCTTTGTAACTACCAGCTGTCAAAGCGAGTACCTAGTATGAGTACTCAAATAGCATGGGTACACAAACCCGCGCACAGTATCAGATCAGTCCCTCCGTGGGTCGGTGGACCCTGTGGTTCGGTGCATGTGCGTCATGGCGCAGATAACTTATAGACTATCTTCAGGTTATCTGTGGCCATGGCCTCTGGTGGCATGGTGCATGGAACAAGTGAAATACTAACTGCCAGTACTAGAATGTAACGAAAACTATATGTTCCCGTCTTACTTTTTAGTATTGAGAAAAAGCAACCCTTAAAATATCTCAAACGATTCTAAATTCTGTCAATATTTTCCATAGTTCAGCGGGAAAATGTTATTAATTATTTAAGAGCGTGTTTTCAATCAGTCTAGCATTTGATTTATATTACAAATTTATAGTTCTTAAAAATATGTCTTTTTGAAAAAAAAGTTATTGGCATAAAGAGATCGACGAAATAGAGCTTGTTTGTTGAAGACTTAAATAAAAGGCCTAGCTTTCGGACGGCCTAAGGTTGGTTCCATGATCTATTTAATAAAACTGAATGGAATATTCCGCAAATATCTAGGGACGCAAAGCATGTTCCGATGAATCTCCTGGAAAAATATTTATATAAGAGAAATAAAAATCAAAGGGAATTACTCTATGCTTTCGCAAATAACCATGTTAATATAGCTTAAGGGATTAGAGAAAAGAAAACACAGTGCAATCGGTTGCTTACTGTATGGTAACAATTTATACTCAAACTCGAAATGTACATGTTCCTATCTGCATGAAACTTTAAATGCCTATTAAATATAAGTACATTATATTAAACTATAAGGAACTTATACATCAGCAGTTCACAGGCGATGGAACGAGAGGCAAGTGATTTAGAAAGTAAGACAACCCTTTACCTATATAAATTACACGAGTGATCTGAAATAAGGTGGAATATTGGAATATAACTACCCTCCATCCATGCTAACAACCAATTAATTCCTCGTGATTTTCCTTTGTTCTATTGAGTGATTAAGATTATTAAACCTACTTTGGTTATTCATTTTGTTTTTAAATCAAGGCAGTCGCAAAATGCGTTGGTAAGATTATAAATTAAATAAATAGGTATATAGCATGGTACGGTAATTTTTTTCTAAATACTTTGAATGTCAGAAGTGGTGATATATTTCGTGTCATACCCAAGGGAACTATAGCAACTTTACATTATGGCAACATATATTAAAAACCAGACAAACACTGATTACTAATATAAACTGCTGTTGGACTTGTTTTCCATTCGCTAGAGAGTAATAATTTCTAAGGGTTCAACATTTATTTGCTGTCCAATGGTCCCTTTGCTGATTCCTGAAACATTGATGTTGTTCACTTTTATACAAAGTTTTTTTTTTTTTTTTTTAATGATGCTATTTTGTCCAGGAATATTTTTATTCATTTAGTAAACATAAAGAACTTTTAAATATTTAAAATTCTGTTTATCAAATGAATATTGGTTATAATATTTATAAAAAAGTTAAATTTTGTTTGCTTGAAAATAATATTTTCTGAAAGCAATGTTTTCAGTTACGCTATATCCGTACGTTATTAAAAAACAAAAAACTCATAAATAAATCAAAGGATTAGCCTTTTTACAAAGTGTACTTGTGAAGTTTTAGCAACTAAATGTTTGATATCTACAATTTTAACATGATAACCTTTCGAGACAAATATTTTATTAAACCTTACCGACCAGCGTTAACAGTTTAGGGATGAAAATCTACATTGTATGCAGTTGTAAATTTAACTCTGAAGTGTTAAGTGAAATTTCTGGTCGATATATTACTTTAGTGATATTCTTCTCATTACTTTCGATCAAAGCATTAAAATGTTTACATTTCATGAGTGTAAAGATTGGATTTTTGACATATTCTAAGGGTGGGTTTACACGTGAGAGTTTTTCACTCTCGGAGAGTGGTTAGTTACTCTCATAAAAATCTCAGACAGCTGTTGATAGTACTCGCAGAAAACTGTCTGGGATTAACAATCTTGGAAAATTCGCTTGTTGTGTAAACACCTCTGCGAGTACCTGCTGAGAGTACGAAACTCTCTGAGAGTGAAAAACTCTCACGTGTAAACCTACCTTAAAATCTATTTAAAACGCATCTAGCAAGAAACATCACATAGTGAAAAAACTTTACTATTTGTACTAGGTACTGTTTCAAGAATTGTTGTAATAGGTAAGTTACTATTGGTAATTGACTGTGAAATATTGTGTCTTAGCTTGAAAATCTTCCAAGTTTTGTAAACCTTTAATCTTTCAAACAAAGCCGGGAAACATTAGTGTGTAATATATTGGTTCCAAATCCCATATGAAGAATCGCAGTGTCGTGAGTAATCGAGCTTAGAGGATCAGCTGTTGAATAAATCCCTGTCGCGATATACTACGACGCTCGCTCCTTCTATTGCGATGATCTGTGATATTGGCCATTAATTTAAAACAATCACATTATTAAGGAGTATATCTAGTACTTAAACATGTATTTAAGTAGGTTGTTCTAAAATTGTGGTGAATCCATGATTAAATTGTGTTTAAAATATCTGATCTCAGGTTATTTATTCAAAGTTAATTCACCAACCTCAATAATACCTGGATTATCAACAGTGTCTTCAACATGGGCGTTCCTAAACAGCTCGTTTGAGAGTATCGTCAACAATATCACGAATGCAATATTCGGTCTAAGTACTAACCTGGGGTCATGTGGTTCTGGTATTCAGTGTAAGTGGATCATATTGATAATGGATGTGGGGTTTTTATTGGAGGTATTTCTTTAATTTCCAGAGGAAATTACTTCGAAGGCACTATAGAAATTATTAGGTGTTCCATACATTCGAACATATAAAAGCCACATGTTTTTATTATTAAGAATTTTCTTACCTATGTAATTCTCCCAAATGTATTATTGTTATCTACGTATTGTATTGTATATAAATATTTGTATTGTTTTATGTAATTTAACAAAATATTGGAGCATTGATTGAATGAAATCCTTTCAGTTATTCAATTGCTATTTTTGGGAAGTTAATATTGCTTTATTGTAAAAACATTAGATCACTGGAGCTGAACATATTTATTTAAGTTTTTTATTTTGTATATGGAAGTTAATAATGCTAGAAAAAGATTCGTTAATCAAATTTAACAGTCTAATTTTGATTTTAAAATTAATTCTTACACGTTTAGCACAATATTATGACAATGTACTACATTTTATTAAACGATAGAATTCGTTATTATTTATCCAATTTAAGCAATATTAAACGAAAATGCATATGTTTATGGACTTAGCTTTCATAATTCATTCGCATACCTCTTACATTCTCAAGCATATTTGCGAAATTGAGGAAACTTATTGCAACTTATTTAAAAAACGTAGTCTTGATAAACTGATAAATAATTGAATTGATGAAGTAATTATTGTTTAAATTGTTCAATGATTTAACAATAGAATAAAAATTGTGTTTATGCTAATCCAAGAGTAACCCCCGTCGCAGCAGACCTGCATACTCAGCGAATTTCAAAATTAGTAGTATTCATTTGACGAGATGAACCTGTAAACAAAATTTCATCACGTGCCCACAAATAGGGAAATAAATGTCTATTCTCCTTATGATAAATATAGGGAAAGAGTATGCAGAGTGCAGATATGATGGGGAACACAGAAAGTAAGGATTTTTAGCACACAAAAATGTATATCGACCATAATATCATATTATGAAGCCCTACACCAAGTTTCATCAATGTTTGCCCATAAATAAAGGTGTTTGCCTATTCTCCACATGATTAACATGGGAAAAGAGTATGCAGGTTTGCTGCCATGATAAGTACAAAAACCAAGATGTTTTTCCATAAATCAAAGAATCTCAACCAAATGAAGCTAATTACCAAGTTTCATAAAAAATATTGGTTAATAAGTTAAATATTAACACATCCTAACTCTCCATAAGATTAACATTGGAGCCCCAAAATACAATGTATTGTCTTTATACTTTTTAATATCTCAGTAAAAATAATAATAATTATTATTATTATTAATATCTCAGTAACCAATGGAGATAGAGCAAAGCTTCAAAGTACTGAATTGTGTGTGGTTTTTTTTCATCCAGTGGTGTAAATCAAAATTAAAAATTATTTAAAATTACGTATGAAATGTGAAAACCTATATTTGGGGTCGAAGCCCCCAAAACTACCCCTTCTGATAGGTCGATACATCTAGTTTACGAACTCATCCGAATAAATAGGATTACACATGTCTATCAAATTTGGTCTAGATTGGAACGTTTTTACGAGAGTTATCGTGTCTAGGGACACATACATACATACATACATACATACATATGCCTATTATTTTTGATCTCTGGGCACCTCAAAACGAAAAAGTAATATGGCCAGGGCTTAGGACTAACCATAAGACCAACGGTAATAGCTTATTCTCTATGGGAAATTCGCTAATAAAGTGTAATACATGATGTAAGGCTGCTTTCACACTGGCGACAATAACAGCTGACGCCGGCAGCAAGTGGTCACGCGTTTTGAAAAAGCATTGAATCAAATGGGTACGTTCACATTGGCGATTATTGTCGCAAGTGGCGTGCCACTTGTAGTCAGGTGGCGTTTTTGACATGCAGCACAACTGGTGTTAATTTATATAATCAAGTTGTTTGCAAATATATTCGTTAGATGGCGTTATAGTCAGTTAAATAATTTTTGTATCACCTGTTTTTGAAAACAGTATCATTAATGGTTAAATCATAAACCCTTAAATGATGATTGCTTAAATTATAAGTAGTAGAGTAATGCTGACGAATTTATGAACTAAAAATATTATTATACATGAACCGTATATAATAGTTAAATACTAATTGAGGCATAAAATTCAAAATCAGTGGTTGGCCTTTCACAAAAAAAGACCAATATTACGAATATTACATACAAAGATGAATTTTAATATTATCATAAATAAAGCATATATTTGTTAATTAATTTGGCGTTTGTAATAATTATGGTTCAATGGAATAGGCAAAGGTAGAGCTCCCCATTCCTACTGTCATGTGATCCGATAGTAAATTCTAAAAAAAAAACCGGACCGTTATATTGGTCCTCTTGAGGAGCTCGAAGGACGTCTGCTCAACTTCACCCCACACAGACTTTGCACCCTTCTTCCTAAAAGCGTTGATAGGGGTCGCAAACTCAGCGATGTTGGGGATGAAACACCGGTAAAAACTCACCATGTCCACAAACTTGGCGATACTCTTGTCATCTTTAGGAGGAGGAAACTCCCTGGTGGCCTGGGTCCTAGCTGGATCAATGCAAACGCCCTTAGAAGACATCGGATGACCCAAAAACAAAATCTCAGCCTACGCAAAGCTGATTTTATCCGGGTTGACGGTAAGGCCTGTCCTAAGCAATCTGTTCATGACTTCCTCGAGATGAATTACTTTGGTCGTCGAAACTCTCACTGTACACCAGAAGCTCGTCCAGGTAGTGAGTTAGTCGGGTGAGAGTCTGAGCCCCCACAGCTAGGCCGATCGGAACTCTGTTGAACTGATAAAGATTCCACGGAGCACAGAAAGCAGTGGTCGAGACTCAGCCTTCAATGGGATCTGATTATAATCCTGGTTGAGATCGAAAACGAAGAAATATTTCACCTTACCGAACCAATCGAAAGCGGAGTGGAAACCGGGGAGATGTACAGAGTCAAATTCAATTTTCGAATTCTGATTTATGTAGTCAAGCACCATTCAATACTTGGCATTCAGTTTCGGAACAAGGAAAGCTGGACTCGCGTAGCTTGAGCGTGAAGGTTCGATCACCTCATTTTCGAGAAGGTCATTGATGATGCAGGGTTTCCATCTTGGGTGGAACCAGTTTATAAGGGTGGGATCTTAGCGGGCAGGTGTCCGTCAAACGAATTTCATATTCTAAGAGTTTGGTGACCCCCAGCTTTGGCGTCAGCACGTCGGAAAACGGAAAACGGAAAAAAGAAAACGGTTGCAGAGCTCTCTGATGGCCTCCGCCTCCGCCTGAGTCAGATGCCCTAACAGATCAGGTGTGGTCTCGCTGTCTGCGTCACCAGCCACCCTGTCAGAGAAAGGGATAGACACCTGCCGCGAAAACCTGATGTAGCACTGGCCTCTACCTAAATCCAAAATCAACCCAGTGATCTGAATTAAGTCCGCTCCCAAGATAGCAGGAAAGCACAGGTCCTTTGCAACCCAAAAGCTCCAAACCAAAGAGAAACCTTCAATTTTGAATTTGAAATTTGCTTCATGGATGATGGGCATAGTGGATTTAGACGCAGTCCAGCAGATAGATGATTTGCGGTCGACTTGCTTTATGGGCCCAGAAGATGATAAGGTGTTTGAAAAGCTCAAGGGAGATGAGCTTCGAGAGCTTCATCTGGATGTTCTTACTGATCTACCCAGTAACTTTTAAAATTCTATTCTATGAAAGAGGAAGCATTATTTGTAATTTTGCAATTATCTATTCTGGATCCGCCGGCCGAGTTTTCTAAATAGTTTACCCTCAATGTGATATATATTTATGGACTAAAACCACCAGTACGCGGATATTTTAAATCTTGAATATACTAAGGTCAGCAATATTGTGATGAATATGACATACAGTTATACAAGGAATCTAAAATAAATAAAGACAAGGTAGGGGTCAATACATGCAACGCCCTCTTTGCACCAGGTGTTCTTTTGCACCTATGACATCACCATTTCCTAATACTGTTAATGCTAATGATGACGTCATAGGTGCAAAATAAAACCTGGTGTATAGAGGGCATTGCGTGTCTTGACCCCTACCTTCTCTTTATTTATTTTAGATTCCTTGCAGTTATATAACGGACATAATGAACATAACGGCAAACAATTTCGTATTAGTGTGCAATTGTTTTGATATAAATCACTACATTATGGCGTATTTTCATATAATTATCAAACACTAATAATCACCTATTTCGTTTTTATTTTTAAGAATATTTTTTCATTGTATAAAACATTATATAAAGCCGTTTTAATATTTTGTTGGAATTGGATATTTCATAATTTACGCTAAAACATATGAACGATAACAACGCGGCGGCGGCAAGATAAGCAACCACATTAATTTCGCAACCGAACATAGAATCTTGTTTCAATAATCCAAAATGCAGCTGGTGGACGACAGCGAAAATTGTAGCTGCCGCAAATGTCGCCAGTGTGAAAGCAGCCTTAGTAGACGAGTTCCATAATTTATCTGAATGTGGAATTTAATCTTGGAAGGTTTGACTATCGCCTGCAACTACAAGGATGGTTGTTTTCTCATGGATGATTTAAACTGTAAAATGGAGGCTTAAAAAGGTTCGTCAGACGTTTTTTAGAACGGTTACTATATTTGAATAGAAATAATTAATTTATATTTTGTATATAGTACCAGGGGGACCGAGCTTATGCTCGGTAAAATTATTGCTTTCGTTCTCACACAAAGCTCGTTCGCTCCTCTCACTCGCCCTCTTCCATTTTAAGGACGAGCTCGTTCGCTTCGCTCACTCGCCAAGCCGACGGGTGTTGCACTTTGGTATAATAATTTTCTTAAACTACAGGGTAAAGATGTAATACATCGGTTTATATCTACAGTTATCAGCTGATTTTTGTTAAATTAATAAAATCTCTATAAGGGTAACATGGAAAATTTGAAGGGCTCTAGCGTGAAAACCGGATTTTCCCCAGACATGGGACCAGCTCCAATCGATTTCTGATGGCCAAAACCCCCATTTTCAATAAAAAATCAAAAATCCTTGGAGCGAAAAAAGTTTGCCCTTACAAACGGAGCTTGTTTTAGAGTATAAGATACTACTTATAAATTTTAAAAATGAAGAGGAGTGATAGTTAATTTAAATGCTGAAAAAATAATGGATGTCGTAATCAAATCCAACCGATTAGGTGTCAAAATTTCACTGTGGCTGTTTTGGCAAGTGTACCCAACTCGCTCGTGTACCTCAGATACGAGTAAAGTATAAATTTAAATTTACAGTATACAAGTGCTACGTATCGACTTGAGCTGAGTGGGTCCAATATAGTTTAATGAAATTGGGTCCAATTTGCAGTCACACTGGGAAGCACCCGGAAGCACCGGACCCATTGGTTCCACCAGCTATACCGGGTGTCCCAGACCACCCGCACACCCCTTTTAAAATCTACAAAATTAATTATTCACAAAAAACAATTGTGCCATTATATGTAAATCGGTTGCGCTTTATCCACTGATGATAATTTCAATGTGAAGGGTGTACCAGAAATAACCTATCCAGAGCGGAAGTCGTTAATTTTAAACATGAAACTCCAATTTTTATGGTATTTTTGGATTCTATACATAATTTTAATATTACTTTATAATTTAATGTGTATCCCTAATCCTAATGGTTTGGGAGATAATGGAGGTAGAAGTTTGATTTTCTTCCCATAAAAATAACATGGGGCTAAATTTCACATCCATTATCTCTGTAAATTTCTCGTTAAACTAAAAAGGCCTAGAATAAAAATACCTTAGATTCTTCTTTTAAGCACTTTGGCGTCATAAATTTTTAGTTTTGTTATTAATTATTTTATTTTTCCATAAATTTTTCAATATGGCGTAGATTACTTTAAATGTGTAGAAAACTCAAATTAATAATTACTTGAAAATGGGTATTTTATGATGAAATATCATCTAAAATGAGGTTATAGAGATACTTTATGCTTGAACAGGTTTGTTAAAAGTGAAAGTTTAAGTTTTAATGGATATGAAAATTTGCTCCATGTTATTATTATGGGAAAAAAATCAAACTTCTACGTCCATTATCTCCCAAACCGTTAGGGCTAGGGATACACATTAAATTGTAAAGAAATCTTAAAATTATGTCTAGAATCTAAAAATACCATAAAAGTGGGGGTTCGTATTTAAATTTGATGACTTCATGTCCTGGATAGGTTACTTCTGGTACACTCTGTACATTGAAATTATTATCAATGGATAGAGCGCAACTTGTTTACCTCTAGTGGCACAATTTGCTTTTGTGAAAAACTAGTTGTGTAGATTTTAAAAGGAATGTACGAGTAGTCTGGGACACCCGGTAGATAAAGAGTACGTTTACATATAAATTTGAACATTAAAGCAAGTTGGTTAAATCGCCTCTGATTCATGATTCTGAAGACCAGACGGGCAAACTGCAATTTGGATAAAATATTAGTCAGTTGCGAGGATAGCAACTTAAGTATAATAAATAACGGAAATTAACACCCTACTTTTAACAGACAATGTGAGAGATACGTTAAATAATAAGAGATAAATGTTATAAAGAATTTTGGTATCATAATGTTTGGTTTTAAATAATTATCCTCTTAATGAATCTGCACGTGATTGTTGTGGAACTTTGTTCTGTTACGAGAGTATGGGCGTTGTAGTTCTGAAGTATGATGGCATGTAGCAGCACTGTCCTGCTCTCGTCTAAAAGCGCTTTGTTCATTGGACTTTGTATGTTGAAATTATGTTCATTATATCGCACTATAAGTAGAAACGTGACAAAACTCTAAAAACGCCATTTTTCAGGAGAGTAGAAAAACTAAAATCATAATTGTATTACATTAAAATACTTTTTAGCGAATTTCTCATAGGGAGGAAGCTATTACCGTAGGTCTCATGGTAAAACCTAAGACCGGGACCATGTTTCCTTTTGGTTTGAGGTTCCCAGAAAGCAAAATTAATAGCCATTAAAATTTATATATTTCCAGTGAAATTTTGTATTAATTATTTTCCTATATTCACCATGTATGCAGGTATGCTGCCATGGAGAACTCTGAAAGTAGGTATTTTTAGAATATAAAATTTATTTCGAACATATGAAGCCATATACTGTTTCATCAATATCTGTCTATAAATAAATGAGTTTGCCTATTCTCCATGATTAACATGGGAAAAGAGGAAAAGAGTAAAAGATTATTCAGGTTTGCTGCCATGATAATTACGAAAACAAAGACTTTTGCCATAAATGGATAACAAATGCTAGCAAAACGGAAAAAAACATTTACTTCAGCCATAAAATATTTTGAGAAAAATTTGGTTCATTTGGACCATCCACATATTTGGCCGATCCAAATATTTGACCGAATTCCTTCAGGTGGCGTTCTCTAGTAAATATTATGATTATTATAATATTATAATTATAATAATATTCGGTCATACGTATTATGCAATTCAGTTATTACAAAAAAAAGATAAATTCAACGTCATACCCAGATTGCAAAAGTGAAAACGAATGTAATTGTAAAGCGTCCTGCGTATCATCGAAAAAGATTTGAATTTTGAAGCAAATTAAAATCGAAAAATTGACGATTTCGCTGACAGCACGTGAAATTTTAATAGTAGAAAACACTCATATTTAAGAGCATCTTCTGAATATTTTTTTCAGTGTGAAAACGTTTATAATATAGCCAACAACTTTTGAGCTGTGAAAACTGTTTACAGATAGGGCAAGACCAGAGTGCCCCCACCCCTCACCACTCTCGGTGCCACGTCTCATAGACTAGTAAAAGAGAAATCCAATCTTAGTGGTTCGGAATATTTAGTTACAGTAGTGCAATTGTTGCTCAACATCGAGCAATTTATTTTCATACAATACAAAGGTTACATTTAGTTCTAGATCAATGAAATCCGACCAATCCAATATTGTGAATATCAGTGATCACCAAAAACTACAGCTGTACGTTAACATATGTTTAAAATGCTCAAACCAATCTCAATGTTATTCTAATGGGAAAATTTCAAATTTAATTTGTGGATAGCGACCTTATTTTAAGTCCGATTTTCATCAATTTTTGGCAGAAGCAACTTCAGACTAAGCCCTATCCAACGACACCAAAAACTTGAAAATTGGTTGAGAATTCTAGGAGGAGTTCTCAAGACAAAAAACCCCTTAGCGTATTAAATAAGTACTAGGGAATGCCTCCAATTCTTCGATCAAACTTTCGAATTCAAATTCGAATTCGATCAAAATTTCAGTTGATCTGGACCCAAGAAGTTTAAAAACATTTTATAACTGAAACATCTGTTCTTCCTGTTTTTCTAGCAGTTGTTTTTACAACAGCTGTCTAATGATTCAATAAATTCTCCTTCCTCCATAAGATTAACATTGGAACTTTGAAAGACTGTGGGGCGTAGCCCTGGTGTCCGATGTGAATTAGAATGTGATTCTGCTCATCTACAGGATTATACCATTCTAATGGTATGCTCGGATTTCTCCTACGATGCACACGAGCTGAGAAAAAAGGAGGAAATGAAACATGCTTGCGTATCTTATATAATAAAAGAGTGTATTTAAGGGTCTAGAGAGAGAACTACTGAACGGATCGAGGCCGTTTTGGTGTCAATGGATTTCTCATGACCCCGAGATGATAGGAAAAATATTGTATCCCTCGGAAAATGCCTTATAAAGCCGCAAAATGAAAATTAGACCTTATTTAGACCAATCTAAGACGTGATTTTGTCGATTTGTTTACTGCTCCAGGTGATCCATACCTAACATTGAAATTTGACACCACTGCTGCTTTACAAAGTGTTTTTGTAAACAAAACAGACAACTTTTCATTTTTATGATAATTGACAGATACAAACGAAATCAAGGACATGTAATGTTGCAGTGGTTTTTAAAGCAGTAAAATAAATATTTAACAGCTGAAGTTTTAATAAAATTTTTGTTGCTATACTATAAAGAGAGTTTATTTAATATAGGTGATTGGATTTATGTATATAAACTTACGAGCTATTTATTAATATTTATTTGCACATATTTTTTATCTATCAACTAGTGAGCTTTATGTTTTGAAATATATAAACATAATATTTTGATTGTAAAATTCTCCACGCCATCCATTAATCCATTAATCTTTTGAATAGTGTTTTAGTGAACTTAAAAAACCTACTATACGATTGACTTAGAGGACAATTCAGTAACACTTAGTACACCCAGGAATGTACTTCTATACCATTACGTGAAAAAATCAAGTCAGAACTTGAAAGCAAGGTTCAATTAAATGCATAAAAACTGTGGAAGAGCCCACAGAATGGTGCTCAGCTATGCCAAAACCTAATGGGGACGGTACACTTGTCGTAGATCTAACAAAATTAAACAAGAACGTAAGGAGGCAAAAATGCCAGAGGTTGAGGACAAACTTAATAAGATTGTAAATCGCGAGTGTTAAACAAATAAGATACAAACTCCAAATTCTGGCTAATTAAATGTACTCCGAGTCAGCAAAATTAAACAAATGAGTTAATTGGCCATACAATTGGAATGGAATAAATGGAAATACGGTTAAAAACCTTTAATCATTCCTATATTTTTTTGTAAAGTGTCATAGGCCTACTATATTGTAAAACCAAATGATAGTAAGTATTATAAACTATTTAAACTTATAAACTATTAATGATATATAGAGATCGCCTCCTGATCGAAAGTAGACCAAATTTTGAGTTGATCTGGACCCAAGAAGTTTAAAAATATTTTATAACTGAAACATCTGTTCTTCCTGTTTTTAACAGTGTTTTTTACAACAGCTGTCTAATGATTCAATTATTTCTCCTTCCTCCAAAAGTTTAACATTGAGACTTTGAATGCCTGTGGGGCTTAGGCCTGGAGTCCAACGTGAATTATAATAGGATTCTGCTCATCTACAGGACTATACCTTTCTAACGGTTTGCGCGGATTTCTCATATAATGCACATGAGCTGAGAAAAAAGGAGGAAAAGAAACATGCTTGAATATTAATATATAGAAGATAACTGTTCACATTGCTAAAGAAATGGAAAATGGAATACTATGTTGTCTGTGTATTAATAAATTCTGTGCCCATTTTCAAACGTGAACATCAAATTCATGAATAATCATCATGAAAATTACCCGTCATTTTTGACGGGCTGTTTGCTAGTTAATATATAGAAGATAGATATTTTATTACGTACTTTTCAACCAGCTGTATTACACAGTTTATAATTTTCACCACAGATTGCTGCACTTACATTTAAAAATACAGGCTCATTCATATCTAAACCTAAAACTTTTCAGTAGCCAAAGTATAGCCAGTACAGTGCATCGATTTCTTGGTTCTTAATAGGATTATTGATGTTATAAATTCATATTGTTACAGACCAATTTTTTTTTCTTAACTCTAACAATTCCTTTTATTATCCCTGGCAACTAATTTTAGTTCTCAATTTATCTTTCATACACGTTCTGTGTAAAAGGGTTACAGGGTTTCATGTGTATTTAGATCAATTCACTACGGTGTATACTTGAAAAATCTATTTACAATAACCATACAGTGTAGACGTACTTTCATCCCCGTTTGTGGAAGGATAAACACTTATTAGTCCAGGCTCTGAACAGGTTGAGCATGCACGAAAGTCTAACAAAATTTGACTTTGGATTATTGTTGAGGACATTTAGTAGATGTAAAAAACCGATGTTGCCACATTTCCAGAATGGGCACAACACGGGGGACGGCCTCTAGAGGAAGTCGTAGAGGAAACTGTATTGGCCTATGTCATGTTGTATATCATTTTAAAGGCCTTCGAATGTAGATTCGAATGCCACAAACCCGATCTCCAAAGGTCGAATATAACGCGAGTTATTGCGTTTTGAAATTTCGGCAAAATGCTTTTTATGCAAAGTTTGACTACCTGCCATTTCTGATTCAAGCGTTCATTTAAGGTCGGCTTTGCGGCATTGCTTTTTGTTAAACATGATCCTAAAGCTCACGTTAAATATTTCATAAAAGATTTCATGGGTTGTCCCCAATCAGGCTGAAAATCATAATGTAATCATAATATTTCTGACAGCAATTGAAGACGGCAAATGAAGACTTAAAATAAAACATTTAACTTGATTTTCAGGATCTTTATAAAGAGTAGATGGATAGAATTCAAATAGAGTTGAAAACAATGTTGCCAACTCGACATCAAATGAACGTCTGAGCCAGAAATGGCAGGCAGTCAAATTTTGCATGAAAGGATTTTACCGAAATTCCAAAACGCAATAACTCGCGTTATATTCGACCATTAGAGAACGGGTTTGTGGCATTTTAATCTACATTCAAAGACCTTTAAAATTACATATAACATGACATAGGCCAATACAGTTTCCTCTACGACTTCCTCTAGAGGCCGTCCCCCGTGTTGTGCCCATTCTGGAAATGTGGCAACATCGGTTTTTTACATCTACTAAATGTTTCCAACAATAATCAAAAGTCAACTTTCGTTAGACTTTTAGTGCATGCTCAACCTGTTCAGAGCCTGGACTATATCAGCTAACTTAGGTTTCTTTTATAATTTTAAAAATTTACGGATTTTATTTATCATGCAGAGCTTCTCCAATGTTACATATTGAGCTATTTATGTCTTTCATGTAACCTTTCTATTTAATTAATTGCCTTAATAGGGAGTTCCATACATAAAAAGTTCATTAATATTGAGAAGTCTATAAAAATTAGATGCATGTTTTGGGCTTTAATAAGTGTGTGGCTAGAGCACCAGTCTCAGAAGTTAGAGATTTCCATACATATTGTAATTCCGGTGTATCTTATGACCAGGCGCTTTGGGGATAATAATTTTCTCTTAATTGTATGTATATAATATGTACAGTTTTTGTATATATACTGTAACTGCCTCATAATAATTACTTTGCCTTTTATTTGATTTTAAAAGCTAGATTTTGAGTCTTCACAAGTTTCTGGAAAGTCTTCGCGTCCACCTTCTCTCATAAAAACAAGCACACTTAAGGCACTAATTCGACAAAACTTACAGCCTCATGAAATAGCTGCATAGTTTATCTTGAAACATGCTTTGTTAACCTAGCTCAGGTTAAGCTTCTGAAATGTGTTCCATTTTCTTTCAAATTACCTCCGGCTATAGTGGGGCATTACACCATGCAAATTGATTTTTTCAGTGTATGAGATAATACTTTATTTTCTACCAAATTCTTATGGTCAATGAGATTAACTTCATTTTGTTTGTCGTCAACAACAGCTTCTTCTGCACTGTACTGTATAATTGTCATTCTTTACTTCAACTTCGGCTTCAGTATAAAATTCCCGAAAAAACTCTAATATATATATATATATATATATATATATATATATATATATATAATATATATAGAATAATAATAATAATATAATAATATATATATATATACACTCTAATATATATATATATTATAATATATATATATATATATATATATATATATATATATAAAATTGTGTAAATCAAATTTGTATTGCATATTTTAGAACGCAAATTTATTAAAAATACAGATACCTCGCAGTAGTCGATCATGATTATCTCTTTACTACATCGACGTTGGAGCTGACTGACGCAATGCCAAGGGTGGAGTCTTTCAATCATCTAACTTGTATAATTTATTGGAAAATGACTTGTTACTCCCAAAAGTAGGTGTTCTTGTTGGGGACGATGCTTTCCCTTTAAAACCCTACATGATGAAACCATATTCAAAAATAAACTTGACTAAGGAGGAAAGTGTTTACAGCTACAAAATCAGTAGAGCAAGAAGGATAGTAGAAAATGCATTTGGTATACTGAGCCGATCTCGAGTTTTTAGTCAAACATCATGTTTAACTTTTTGCGCTGCCTACTCTAAACCAGCCACGCTGGTTAGTAGCGGCTGCTTAACAGCCTAGTCAGACCGCCGCTTTAATGCCTGGCAAATTATGAGCATGGTCATTTAAAAACTTACAAAAGTCTTTTATATAGTTGTCAATAGCTGTATGTAAGGAAAGAGGGAGACAAGAAAAGCAACATTGAATTTGATCCTAACCTTCTCAAACAAGATTTCAGAACGAGACCTGCAGAGTATTTTTCTGTCTTAAAGTCTGAAAAGGATGGGAACTGTTTGTTTCGTTCTGTAAGTCAACATTTATTCAATACCCAAAATAGTCATTTAAAATTACGGACAGAAGTAGTTCAATATCTTGGTAAGCACTGGGAAAGCATGAAAATATGTGTACTAGAAGAATGTGGAGAATCAGATAAAGATAGCTACATAAAAATAATGAGTAATAAATGCAACAATTGGCACGTCTTTAGAATGCTTTGCTCTATCACAAGTGTACAATCTTAAAGTTCATATTTACCTCTAACCTACACAACCAATAAAAATAACACGCACAATAGCAATAAGACAGCCTCCGATAATAATCTCTTCTCAAGACAACAACTGCGATATTATACATTTATCATTATCAGGTAATTCGGTTTCTGGACACTTTGATTTACTAGTTAAGAAATCCGAATCTTGGAAAGATAATGATGATGATAATGTTGATGAAATTACAGACGGTAATAATTCTCAGTTTAAATGTGCTGATTGTGAGGTAAGTATCAATAGTAGAATCGGATAAAAAAATCATCTTAACAAAAAACATTTAATAGCCTTATCAGACCCAGTGACCCCTTAAGTTATAACAACGCTGTCTGATAATAGTTCTATTGATTACCTCTCTAAATCATTTGGGAAAACCCCAACACAAACAGACGAGTCACATGAATCGTCGGTATGGACTGATCGTTTGGGAAGGATTTTAATTCTAAAAAGGTTGCAATACGAATTACCGAGAGGGGGCATTGGAGATAGATTTGTTTAGCAGCTTGCAGATGAGATCTTGTTACTGGCAAGCGGGAAAAAATGTCTGACCGAGTACTCTGTTACATTGCAGTCATTCTACAAAGAGAGAAAATTGAAAAAAGCAAAAGACATCAGAAGACTAATTGATAGAAGACTCAATGAATGGAGTGATGGGTTATATGATGAACTTATAAATGAAGCCTTGCGATGTGAAAAATCCCTAAAACATAAATGGAGAAAACTAGACAGAAATGATTATATTCAGTACAAAGAAGCATCATTCAATAGGCTTGTCCAAAGTGGAAAATAAGGGAAGCTTCAAGATTAGTAAAAGAAAACAATATGGGTGGAATATTAGATCCAGGTAGTATTATTGGTGATTCTGGTCGTACGGTTTCTTTGTACTGAATATAATCATTTCTGTCTAGTTTTCTCCATTTATGTTTTAGGGCTTTGTCACATCGTAAGGCTTCATTAATAAGTTCATCGTATAGCCCATCGTTCCATTCATTGAGTCTTCTATCAGTTAGTCTTCTGATGTCTTTTTTTGCTTTTTTCAATTTTCTCTCTTTGTAGAATGCCTGCAATGTAACAGAGTACTCTGTCAGACATTTTTTTCCCGCTTGCCAGTAACAAGATCTCATCTGCAAGCTGCTAAACAAATCTATCTCCAATGCCCCCTCTCGGTAATTCGTATTGCAACCTTTTGAGAATTGAAATCCTTTCCTAACGATCAGTCCATACCGACGATTCATGTGACTCGTCTGTTTGTGTTGGGGTTTTCCCAAATGATTTAGAGAGGTAATCAATAGAACTATTATCAGACAGCGTTGTTATAACTTAAGGGGTCACTGGGTCTGATAAGGCTATTAAATGTTTTTTGTTAAGATGATTTTTTAATCCGATTCTACTATTGATACTTACCTCACAATCAGCACATTTAAACTGAGAATTATTGCCGTCTGTAATTTCATCAATATTATCACCATCATTATCTTTCCAGGATTCGGATTTCTTAACTAGTAAATCAAAGTGTCCAGAAACTGAATTACCTGATAATGATAAATGTATAATATCACAGTTATTGTCTTGAGAAGAGATTATTATCGGAGGCTGTCTTATTGCTATTGTGCGTGTTATTTTTATTGGTTGTGTAGGTTAGAGGTAAATATGAAATTTAAGATTGTATGAATGAAAGAATGAATATAAGAAAAAAACTTCTTTATTGAGGCGAACATTAGGACCTCATGGTCGTCTCTTACAGTTAACCTCTTAACTAAATCGCCAAAACGTGTTATTAACGCTTTCACAGTGTTATTGTACACTTGTGATAGAGCAAAGCATTCTAAAGACGTACCAAATATTAGATAATCACTCATTATTTTTATGTAGCTATCTTTATTTGATGCTCTACATTTATCTAGTACATATATTTGCATGCCTTTCCAGTGCTTACCAAGATATTGAACTGCTTCTGTTCGTAGTTTTAGATGACTATTTTGGGTATTGAATAAATGTTGACTTACAGAACAAAACAAACAGTTCCCATCATTTTCAGACTTTAAAACAGAAAAATACTCTGCAGGTCTCGTTCTGAAATCTTGTTTGGGTAGGTTAGGATCAAATTCAATGTTGCTTTTCTTGTCTCCCTCTTTCCTTACAGATAAACTGAATCACTTAAGTAAAAATTTAGAAATACATTATTCTTATACAAATTAATATAATTGGAAAAAATTTAAAAACTTAATTTAAATATTAAAAGAAATTAGAATAAATAGTTTTTGCTTTTGTTTATCATGCAGTCAGCTGTATATTTTTATTATAAATATACTTTTATAAATATTAAAGTTATGGCAAGGAACCCAAAATAAATAAAGAGAAGGTAGGGGTCAAGACACGCAACGCCCTCTATGCACCAGGTGTTCTTTTGCACCTCTGACGTCATCATTAGCATTAACAGTATTAGTAAATGGTGATGTCAAAGGTGCAAATGAAAACTTGGTGCATAGAGGGCGTTGCCTGTCTTGACCCCTACCTTGTCTTTATTTATTTTAGATTCCTTGAAGTTATGGGGTGACACATAGCGTTTGAATTTCGTGAGCTTAATCAGCCAAAGCCTGAGCATTCCACCAAGATTTGATTTAAAGTTTTTTTTTTTGTATGTTGTATGGCTTACAAAGTAGAATACAAGTATCAGTGCCGTCCTGAATTACTTCATATAGATCTCCCATGTTTATTTCAGTGTTGTTTTTGTTAAGTATATTCAGTATGTTTGACAGTTTTAGTGTTTGTTCTTTGTTGACAGTTCTTTGTTTGTTTGTCTACCTAGACCGCACCAATTTATTGCGTCACATTATGTAGAATTTACCATCAATAGTTTAAGTGAATAACTTATGTCGTAAAGTCGGCGGCTCGTGTTGTTATATAGTAAATGACTATATCTATTATAATCTTCCCAAATAGTTTGTGCAGTATTTCCTTACTCCTTGGTATGGTATAAGTTAATCTATTTACGTTCCTAAATTATCAGATGGCCATTGTTCAAAAGTAAAACAAACAAACACAAAGATCCACAACATTTTAACATTCGCACTCAAGACAATTAAAATTTCAAGTTTTCCTCTCTACAAAGACACAATTCATCAACACAATGGTGGGATGTTGCGGTCAAAAAGGGAACAACCAAAACAGTCAAAATAATAAAAGAGAATGCCGGCCCAACACAACCACGAGTATAGACAAATGCATGCCCGGTGCGAATAACAATGGCAACCGTGGGAAATACGTTAAGGGACAACACGACGAGGAGATCTGTCATGGGACAGGGGAGCGCCGCAGAGATCTGCTGGACCAGCTCAAGATATTCCTGAACGAGTTTGAGGACAAGCCGTGCACGGGGACGCCGCCCCAGACAGGACCTGACGCGCTGCGGACGCTCGGCTCCTACCCGGAGTATCTCAAGAAGCACTGCCAGTCGTGGATGCCGCCCAACCCGCGGCCGCCGCTCATCACCAGCGTCCAGACCCACGAGATCCGTGCCACCAGCGACTACGACAAGATGAAGGGGGAGACGTCGGAGTTCGTCAGCTTCACCGACGCCACGCCCAAGCCTCCGGTGCTGACGTGCGACTGTGTCAAGCGGAACGGGCTGCAGGACGAGTGTCCCCACCCGATGTGTAAGCCACCCACGGCCCAGTGCAGAGCCAACAACCCGGGGCCTTGCTGTCCTCCTTCGCTGGGCCTGGGAGGTCCTGAAGCTGTCCTCGGAGGTTCCAAGCCGGGAGGTGGTGCCAACTCATCAGGACCAAACGCTCGATTGCAGGAAGCTTCTCCCCGATCTGAGTACCAAGACAACTTCATACACCGCCCACCGAATAGTCCACAAACAACACAGACACTCACCCCCAGCTACACCACCACTTATCATCAGGACTATCAGCAGCAGCAACCACCCCAGGGTCAGGTAAACACTCAGCAGGCGATGTATCTTCAGCAACCTCCACAGACGATGGCTTTCCAGCGCCAACAAGGCGGTGCGGTCCCTCAGCCTCCCCCGGGGATGGAAATCATCTGCGTCTGCAAAGCTCAGTCATCGGACCTCCCTTCCGGCAAAAAGTATCTCTGTTGTCCAGTGCCTCAGTAGTCTGTAGCGTTCCATCCCACTTGATAAGTCAACTTGTATAAAATAAACAAAACATCCACTTCAATCATTTGGCCTTTTTTATGGATAGTTTCCATTTTCAGCGAAATCCCTATTATAGCGGGAGAAATTTTTCGTCAGTCGATTTTCCTACGGCTAATTACAGTATGGCTTGTTGGAGTGATGTCGGGAGGGGCTAGTTCTCAAGGCCACTCAACCCCACTTTAGTTGTCATGGAACAGTGATCCAGTTGGCATTGTACGTGCGTCCTCAAAAAGAATTATAAAAAGTTGACTCTGTCGTTGACACGCAACGTCATTTTCGTAGGCATTTAAATGTGCCTCGCAGAGGCTTTGATCCTTCTCGTTATTATACAAATAATGGGTTAAGAACTTAAAACCAACTGTATAATTTGTTCTGAGAAGGTTTGACAGTTAGCATAGTTTTGGTTTTCGTACTTGATTTTTTTAACTTTTTAATTTTAAAATCATATTGCAAAATTTATGTCACTGTTGGATTATAAATTCACAGAGCAGCAGCTTATAGGACGATGCGCGATGGTCAGCACGGGGCTTGCTTGCCTCACTCGTGGGACGTTTTCTGGAGTTCTCACTGACCTTGGACTTCCTTTGGGCTTTTATTTCAGCGTTGACATAGTTGTGACTCACCAAAGTATTGTATTTCGAGGTTGAACTAGTCCCCCGTACTCACACGTAAATGTCTGCGAAAATGCCGTTTAGTAACAATGAAAGAATCAGCACCCAAGAGTGGATTAAAGGGATAGAGCGATTATATTGTGGCAGGGACTACCTGAACGGGTTACTATTGGTTGTTGTTCGACCATTCAGAGGTCTTGTGGGTCAAAAATTCCTCGTGCTGTGCTTCACCTGATCCCATTTTGTGCCTTTAATTTAAGTCCAATAAAAGTGAGAGGGATTTTAAATACTCCCCGTCGCAGCAGACCTGCGTACTCAGTGAATCTCCAAATTAGTAATATTAATTTTGACCACATAAAACTGTAAACCAAATAAAATCACATGCTCATAAATAGGGAAATAAATGGCTATTCTCCTTATGATAAATATAGTTAGAGTATGCAGGTATGCTGCCATGGGGAACACTAAAAGTAAGTTTTTATCATAAAAAAATTCATTTCAACCATATGAAGCCAGTACTAAGTTTTATCAATATCTGTCCATTGCTAAAGGAGTTTTCCTATTCTCCACATAATTAACATGGGAAAAGAGTATGCAGGTTTGCTGCCATAATAAGCGCAAAAACCAAGATTTTTTACTATAAATGGATGAATCTCAACCAAATGAAGCTGAATACCAAGTTTCTTCGAAAAATATTGGTTAATAAGTGAAATATTAACACATTCCTATTCTCCATAAGATTAACATTGGAGACCCAAAATACAATGTACTGTCTTTAGACTTTTTAATATCTCGGTAACCAATGGAGATAGAGCAAAGCTTCAAAATACTAAATTGTGTGTTTTTTTTAGCTAAATCCAATGGTAAAAATAAAAATTTAGAATTTTGAAAATTTACATATGAAAAATGCAAAAACCCCAATTTTGTTGTACAAAACCCCCCAAAACTACCCCTTCCGGTAGGTCGATATGTCTGGTTTACGAACTCATCCGAATAAACGTAGGATTACACATCTCTACCAAATTTGGTGTCGATATGACCGTTTTTACGAGAGTTATCGTGCCTCTGACACACATATATACACATATATATATATATATATACATATATATATATACATATATAAATATATACATATATACACACACACATATATATATATATATATATAAAATTTTTAATTACTATTATTTTTGGTCTCTGGGCACCTAAAAACGAAAAAGTAACATGGTCCCGGGCTTAGGTCTTACCATGATATTAGGTCTTACGGTAATAGCGTATTCCCTATGGGAAATTCGCTAATAAAAGACAAAGATTTGGGCTATTTGATTAGCTTTTTGATTTTTTTATGTTTTCAATCCATATTGAGCTATAGTGGTTCAAATTTGATCAAAGTTGTAAATTAAGGAATAAAATGGAAACAGATGAAGCACTGCATGACGTTCTGAGCCTTTTCATCCCTTCTTAACGAAAAACCCATCTCTAGGTCATACGCAAGTTGCTGATTGGACCACTGTTTCGTGGCTACTAAAATGGGAAAGAGTGGTCTTAAGAACGACTCCACCACTTCTCACAAAAGTGCTTTCAGACTGTAACCACACGAAAACCGTTGCCAAGAACCGGTGGTACCGAGAATCGACTTTAGGTACCAACACATTAAAATGGTTTAATGGTAAGATGGGTGCTGGGAGCCGTTTACATTCTCTATCTCATTACCACTATATTGGATATTACTAAGTATAGTGATACAAAATACTCAAATACTATGATACAACGATTTTTACTTTTTAAAACTTATGTTTTCACTAATATACTATAACTTATTGCTTCTGATTTGGAAGAAAGTGGTAAATGCAAATGAAATGACTAAAATTTTTTCATTAAAATTCAAATTTTATGACAAAGCATGGACAAAAAAAGGTTAAAGTTAAGTTTATTAGTTGTTAGGTATAATTTGTAATGACAGCTGTTAAGGGGTTTCGGCCCCTCTGAGCACTAGGGATTGCCACTACAGTATAAAAGGTAATCTTTTTTCACCTACGCCAGCTTGGCCAGAAGCACTTTTTAAGGAAATTTGTTCTACGTACACATAAACACTTTTTGGGAAAGCGGCCCCAACCAAACCCACCAAATTTTGGTTATATTGATTGTAATCTTTGTGAAGATGACAAATTGAACACACAAAAATGGTGTTTATCTACACAAGAGTTGTAATACCTAATGATAGTTTAAAAAGATTGTTTTAAGAGAAAATTTGTATCACTATTCAAAGAGAATTTCTCGATTTTGAGCAATGGGTGCACTAGTGAAGTTTTATAGATGAGTGTTTACAAACCTGTGGAATAAACATGCGCCTACTTCATAGATGACTTTGTTGTAATGGTTTCTTGGGGTCCCCTGCAAAAATCTACGATTATGTCATCGAAATAACTGATACAACAAAAATAAGGGTGATTTTGAAAACACAGATGGCTAGAATTGCTAGAATTTCATTAGAGTCTAAAGAACGTTGACAGATCAAAGAGGTTCCAGTAGATTCTTTCGTTTGTGTTGAGTGTATTATTTATTTATTTATTTTTTGGAATAGTGGCTGTTTATTTATAAAAGTAGCAAAGCTGTGAAGCAACGTTTTATTGAATGACCCTGGGCTTTACAAAAACATGTGTGTCGTGATGACAGCTTCCACAAAAGGTGAAAACAATCATTCAACTTTCTTTTACGGTTTTTGACAAAGCAACTTAGGAAACACAAGTATTTCCTTTTTCCACTTAAGTAATGCTACCATTTTATAAAAAGTAAAATTTTTATTTTAAACGGAAAGTTTAAGCAAGAAATAAATAAATTATCTTTTCGATCATGTGCAAAATCATGTCCCTTTTATGTTAGAATTAATTTTGTACAAAAAATTTTTATTAGTACGTTTTTTATTTGTAACTTCAGCAGTATTTTGAAGTAGGTCGAAATATATTAGTTTGTATAGTTGAATTAAAATCAAAAGAGTATTGGGACTGGCGGTGCTTCGGCAGTGTTCGGCAACACTCGGGTAAACCCGCTGATTTAATCAGCTGTTAATGGAAAATTCGGCTTATCTGGCGAATTGATTCATTTGAATCAATCTTTTTCAGGAATAGAATGTTGAACCTATTCTTTGTCCGTATGATACAGCTGTTTTTCCTCACCTGTCTTAGTGCGATAAAATCGAATTTCATCGATTAATTGACGTTAATATTCTGTGACGTACTTTTGGGTCACTTGAATATTTAATTAATTTTAAATTTGTAAGTAACAGTAAAAAAGAGTTAAGTTACCAGGGATACACTCAATTTGAAAGCGAGGTTAATTAGGGTTCGCGCGACGTAAATGCCTATAATCTCTTAAGACAATTGAATTACGAATTATGAATTATATCATTTGATTTTGTACGTTGGTTTCTCACTCATGTGATATATTGATTGAATAATTAGGCAGTGGATGAAAGCTAATCAATTTAGTTACGGTATATTGTTTCTTCAGTCTATTTTAAAGGTTAGATAGCTTAGGCACGGTCTACGGGATTGTCCGCCGCATGTGCGCGGCGCTTGGTCTGTGGCTGGGACGATCACTGACGTTCCTGGCCAGTTGGCAACACCTGTGGACAGATTCTATTGATTCTATTCGTAGTCTGTGGCGTAAGACACAGCCACTAGGGCCGGTACACAGGAAGTCCATGATTTTGGTGGTGGGCTGAGGGAGTAGCCTGAATGCCGCATATGCTTCGGCTTGTAGCGAACGTGGTAACCTATATGGTCAAACCGGCCCTGATTTTGGTGCTCACCATCACCAATACCGTGTCGGGGTCGTGCATTTGTTGTGTCGTAAAGGCTTGACGCCTTGGGTTTAAATTTCTATTTATAGTTTCGTGGCCATTTCAATAAGCCTAGTAGTTAGATTTGGTCACTTCTGGGACAGGTCAGCTGCCCCGGAAGCCACGTGCCGGGGCACATAGCTTCCGGTCGTATATTAAATGAGGGGGAGGTATGCATAAATTAAAAGTTAGTTCAAAACTGAAATTCAACTTGATAATTGGGTTACGGAAAGTATGTCAAGGTCATCCCGAGTAAGTTTTAAAAAAGCCTATCCCGCTAGCACAGGAAATAGTTCTGAGAGTTGAACTACCCGGTGATAGCGGGATAGGTAGATTTAAGTTTTGAACTTTATTCGTAAAAACAAATACAATCAATGTGCAAAAACAAATACAATCAATGTGCAATACAAGTTGAATTTTTGTGATGAAATACGGAGTTGTAAAAGCAAACGCCGACGACGAGGATAAGGTAAAGGCAGAGTCCCCAGATGACGTATTTGACAAGTTTGAAGAAACGTAATATCTCGAGTTGGTTTTCCCGTTCCAATTGCAAACGTTTAATTTCCAATTTCAATTTTTCTTCTTTCATCTTTTCCTCTTCCATCCTTGTGACGAAGGAAACTTCATCCATCATATCCATCATTAGTGTTGTTTTTTGGTGTTTGAAATTTTGAAACAAGTGATGTTGATAGTTCAAATGTTGGAGACGGAATGAGAAGTGAAAGCGAGGAACGTTAGTTAAACGAAGAAGTGGTGGGGGGAAGTTGAATTACAAAGAAGTGGTGGGGGAAGTTGAATCACAAAGAAGTGGTGGGGGAAGGAGGTTGCTCACCATTTGCTTCCGTACTTGTTGTTGTCGTGTCTGATTGTAGAGGTGTAAGTGGAGTAAGATTCAGCAAACTATCTTCATCAGAACTTTCAACCTTATCACAAATAGGACAGGCGTAAGTTATTTCCAGATTCATTTTAACAGTGTTGAATTTACTAACAATTTCGTGTAAAGTATTAAATATTTCTTGCAAATCTTCTTTAGAATTTACTTCGAAACTAGAATTCATTCGTGCCAACGGAGAGTTGTTCATCGTGCGAGAGTCGGTGATTGAATGAAGATCGGCGCTTAGGAAGGGCGCTTATTTGTCGGTGAGCATGAGCTTGTGACCAAGTAAATAGCTAAGTTCCTCTTCTTCGTCTTTCAATTCAAATATCTTAGCTGAAGTAGTAGGCGTTGTTTCGTCTTCACTCGATGATGAAGAAAATTGAAATATCCTAGCTGAAGTAGTAGTCGTTGTTTCGTCTTCACTCGATGATGAAGAATCACGAGGACGTAAATAGTGAACATCAAGTCTGATCCATCTCATAGGATATCTATCCATGACAGAAAGCAAATTTTGAAATATTTCCTCCAATTCTTCTCTGTCAGTTATTATATGTTGAAACTTGACGAAAGGCGATCCCATGTTGTTAGTTAGAGTGTTGGAAGTGAAATAATTCAAAGGTGGATTCAATAAGATACAAAACTTAAACTAATGGTGGGGGGAAGTCTAAAAACCAATGGTGGGGGAAATCTCAAGGTCATCCAATTGAAGTTTTAAAAAAGAGTGTAAAACTGAAATTACACATTCGATGGTTCTACAGGATCGGAATACCAATCTGATCTGTATTTACATCTTTTTATCATATGTGTACAAAAATCATCTTGATGAGACTTGGTGCGTTGACAATGAGCTAGATCGAGAGGATGAAATTTGAAACATCTTTGAGGACAGCATGTATGAAAATATCTTGATTTGTAAAATTTGAAAGTTCGCAATTCCGGTGGCGGTAGTTGTTTTGTTTTGCACTTGCAGTAACAAGATCCAAAAAATTCACATTTAGTGCAAGCTAACCCGTCCACCATCATTGGTCCTAAATCTGTACACTGTTGTTCACAACAGTAACGAGGTTCGTACTTGTACTTTTGTTCTTCCATGTTGACGCTGCTGAGTCCAGTGAAAGAATAAGCGTGTATAGTGTTGAATAGTCAGTTTTATGTACTACAAAAAGTGGTGGGGGTAATTTCAAGGTCATCCAAACGAAGTTTAAAAAAATTATACCTTACTAATGTAAGGAATGTTTATACTTAAGAAGTTTATTTCTGTTTATCTTCTTCAGACTTTGTCTGTTTCTGTTTGTTTTCTTCAGCCTTTTTCTCTCTCTCCGCTTTAGCCATAGCGATAAGTTCTTCAGTCGATAGTGGATGTACTTCAGGAAATTTTAAAATTAATTTAGCTTGATATCCTTCTTTAGTTAATATATTTAAATCTTCAGTCATTTGTTCAACGGTGTTGTAATCTTTTCCATAGATTTTTCCATCAAGTTCGATCATCATTCTGTATAACATCTTTAAAATTAGGTGTTGACGCAGCGAGAGTCGGGAAGCGAATGATTAGTTATACAAGTATCATTCCCTTTTTATCAACTTGACATTGATCACGTGATTCCTTAGTTTTATTTGTTAAAAGTTATTTAACATTGGTAATACTTGTGGAACTTGATGTTATGTTGACCAGTCGGTGATGAAGATGTTGTAGGTTGTGTTGAAAGAAATACTTCATCATCACAGTATTTTGTTTTAGTAAACATCCTTACATTAGTAGCACTAACATCAACAGTTAAGTGATAACCACCGGTAAGTAAAACTCGCATTTCGTTGGTTAAATCTTCAAGTTGTTCAAAACTCGTAATGGTGTTGGTATCGTAAGATGCACACTTGACCTTTAGGGACATGTTGAAGTTTTGTATTTAGTTATAGAGAGCGAGATGTGTACGGTACGAAAGGTAGTCGTAGACTGATGAATTTCACAAGTTGATTTTCACTTTTATTATCACACAAAATTGGGTCAAGGTCATCCCGTGGAATTTAAAAAAAAAGCAACATATTGCTATGTACAAAGACATAACAATATGTTGCTTCTTTTATTTTTTTGTTTTATATCATCTTTATTGAGAAACCATTACAAACACATATATTTACAATGCTATGTACAAACTAGTTAGTAGAAGGTGTTACATGAATAGTTAGTTCAGTTGAGTTGTTTCCACTCGGTCCGTGTGAAACCAAATAGAGTGCGCCGGGTTGAATAACACGAAGATCTTCATTCTGTAGAAGTTGTACAAATCGTTTCGGTAGGAATATCTGAAACTTCGGTTCGTCACCAACTGTATACGGCGCCTCGCTCAATGTGCAATTAATAGCATCACCAACTGAAGTGTCCATCTTCTTGATTGTATGTATGATGTAATGTTTTTCTTCTTTTAGTTCAGAACATCTCTTCGTCGGTAAGATTGTTGATTTTGAATGAGCGTTGAATTGATCAACCAAATTTTGAAGAAAGTTCAGCGATGCCATCTTGATGTTATTGTTAATCTTCTTGTTAATCTTCTTGTTAATAATAATGTCCGTCGGAGATGTTGTCTCTTCGAAGGTTCGAGTAATACTCATGCTGCGTCATGGTAGCGCTCTCACTTTTATTACCGACATTACCCCCACCATTCTGTTGAAGGAAATTATTCAAGCGGTAGGCATTCTTCAAAGCGCATTGTGACCTTCGATGTTTAAAACTCTTTGATGAAATACAAAGTTCATTGAAGTAGCATTGGAAATCTCTATCTATTATTGCATTTATCACTTCGTTACTTGTAAATGATTGTATCCAATTAGCTTTTTCCAATCCTCTTGTGTAGATAGTTTTGAACTCTTTGCAGTAATGATTCATAATGTGCGGCATCATGTTATAATTAATAAAACCTTCATCCCATCTTAAGTTGTGAAAATGTTTGTACAACCATTTGTTTGTAACTTTCGCTTTAGTTGTTAGTCTATTGAATGGTAATGGAGGTTTGAATAAGTAATGATAAACTACAGATGTGTTCATATCCAAAATTACTAATTCTTTTATAATAAAATTTCCATCATTTCCTCGAAAAGCTTGAAATTCAATTATACCTCTTTTAACTTCCATTATATGTGGCGCATTAGAAAACGAAACCCGTTTGTTCATGATGAAGTCTCGTCAGCAACTGACTTGTATTACAAACACGATTGTTCTTCTTTAACTTCTTGCGCTTATTCGTCGATATTAAAGTTGGTGTGATAGTTGTTCAATTGTCTCCACATATCCACTTCTTGAGGTATTCGATTAAAAATAGAAGTATCCACGGGACCGAATAAAATTGGAACGAAAGGTTGTCTGTCCAATGTATCGATTAGATAGTCTTTGATTATTGCACTTGAAAATATTAGTTGTTTCAAATATCTAGTGACGGGACCGGTAGTACAACTTAAAGTGTAAAATTCTTCTTTAGTCAAATGTAATTTTACATCATGTCTAGTTAAATCTCTGAAGCGAACCATTTGTCCTCCACGATGTTTCACTATATCAACTTCAATATTTGATTCCAATAAACTTAATCTTGTTCTTCTTCCAAATGTGTTGTTACTCAAATAGCATTCCAAAAGATGTAAATGTTTCATAAATGATTCCCAAGAAGTTTCAGTGAATGTAACCATTTTATTTCCATGATTTAAAATAACAATCGGTGAATAATCCAATGATTTTAAAATTCCAACTGAAATACTTTTCGTCATGCATGAAGAAATGGGGTAGAAAATCCGAAGAAATACTTCTGTTAAAATATTAGTTGTAATGTTAACTTCAACCTTTTTTCTTTTTACTTCTTTTTCAGCTTCTCCTTCTTCTTTTTCTTCTTCTCTCTTCTTATGTTTGTTAAACTTGAGGAACTCGTCCATTTCTCGTTCAACTTGTTTTTCTATATCTGAACTATTCTCATCCATTAGAGGTGTATTTTCTTCTCCGTTAGTAGAACTCATCCTGCGAACGATGTTTCCCATACGACGGTCGAATATAAAATGAACTTTCCACTGATGATTTTCTCGCTTTTATGTTTTTCGTGAAATCCTTGAAATTTATACAATCACATAAATGTTTGTTTTCAACTTGTTTTTCACAAACGAAATTCTAACCTCAAAAAGTGAAGCAGATAATTCTAACCTCAAAAATCTGCAGTCGTTGTACTAATTCTTTTTAAAGTACATTCTTCACAATTCCGGTCAGCGGTGTGTAAGTAACTATTTTATCATGTAGAATTAGACAGTATGCTGAAGTTCCATCCGCTACTGGTTGTTCAAATTCCATTTCAATTTTTATATCCACACTTGATGATTTTACCGATTCATTTTGTTTTGAACAATCGATTACAATTATCGGAGCCTTGGAATAATACTGGTCAGGCGATAATAGTGGTGTATTAGTCTTTCCATAATATGACGATTGAAATCTTGCATACATATCGTATAAAATGGAAAAACGTTTTTTGCTGAACATGACATTCAAATTGTCATACGGAAAGAATTGAGAGTTTAAGAAAACTTTACAATTCTTTATTTTACAGTGATCAAATTGACCGGCATTTGCAGTGATAACATCTTTTCGCTTAGTTTGAAAACCAAGTATTATGTACCTTGCCCGTTCCAAATAAGTTGATGTCTTGACGGTCCATGTTTGTCGTTCTGTCTGAGGTAGTGTAGGATATTCATGGAATTCCCAACTTCGGAATGGCATCACAATATCACGGTCAGACTTTAACTTTCTCAATAATACGATTCTATGTTCATCGGCCAATCTTACATGAGGTACTCTCCAAACAACTTTATCCAATTGTAGTTGCCATTCCAGTTTATCTTCCGTAGTTGCAGGGTCTGCAAGTATCAAGTCCTTGTTAGTTGAAGATCTGAGTAATACCAATTCTTGTTTGACATTTATTATTATTCGTTTGTAATCTTCAGCGAATCCCAAAAGCAATCGTAAGGGTACATGAAAATCAAAGTGACCGTTGGAATCCGGTGTTATAGTGTCTTTATCAGGGGCAACCCATCCGGCGGTGACTATTGAATTCTTCTCATGCGGTGTTAATGATGTTAATCCTTTCAATGTCGTTGTTATACCAACCTTTTTTGTCGAATCAACTGTCACCCCTGATATCTCATATCTTATTTCATCAAAAAGATATGCCATCGGGTTATTTATAAAAGGAACTGTTGAAGCAGTTTTTCCATCCAATTTTAATACCCGTCCTTCAATGTACAAATAACTTTCACACGGCAATGTGTAAATATCTTGTTGTTGAATGGGAATCCTTATTTCATCGTTATTGTTTAATTTTGATGAAGTGTAAGGGTTGTGCGTGTGATATTCCTTCTCCCATAGTGTTTCGTCGAATGTCGGTCCTTGAGATATATCCAGGATATCCATCGTTGTTAAGTTTCAATCCAATCTTCTGTAGAAAACGAATGTTGTCCGATGTTAACTCTTCCAATGTCGAGGAGCTACTGAGCTCCCGACTCTTCCGTTGCGGTTTAAATGATAATCCCATGTTGACCTTTATGTTGCCGCTCTGATGTGTATCCGTATAGTTATCGTTTCTCCTCTAAAGTCAACACTAACACCGTCTTGATCCAATATGTTCAGTACGATGTCTGAAATGAAACTGGTGTTTAACGGTAGGTATATCAAGTTTTGTGGCTTCTCAACAATTTTAAAACCAGGAGCCACTGTTGGATAAAATGTATGTAAAATATGCTGATTCACTCCTTCTCTATACGATCCGTGTATAATATTACACGTTACATCGATACTATTGACTTTCAATATTGTAACAGTTGTATCACCTGAATGAGTAGTTCCAGGAGTTAATATATTCTTTTTTGTATCTGTAAATCCAAGTAAACTGCCAATGGAGTTTTTCAAGCTGACATCGATATAATATTTTGAAGTTATTTCTGCTTTTAAAGTATTATTGTTTCCTTTAACGGTGATATTTTCTTCTCCGAGTTGTTTTTGTAGTAATTGGTTTATATCATCGATTTCATAAGCTCCAGTAGGAAATGTAATTATTTTCAATTCTGAGTATTTTCCTGAAGCATCCTTAGTTTCATAATAATGTAGTAAATCGTTCTTTCTTTCCGTAACATTGGGAATTGAGTTGTAGGTAGTTAAATCAAGTAATCCCGCTTCCCATAATCTTTCCTTGGATAGACGCAATGCTGGGAACAGCGTACTTTTCAATGTGGATGAATTCCACTCAGTGGACACTGTATACGATGACATCTTAAAGCTGACTGACACTCTTCGCTAGAAACTCCAAACATAAATGCCCACATATTTCAGTATTGTTAGGTTGTTCTCTTTTGTAATTGTAAAAAATGTTTTTGAGTTTCGAAAAATAATGTTGCAGTTCTTTCGGCGGTGGTAGATTGCCAAAACTGTCAAAGTAGTAAACGGTTTGTCCGAGCTTTTTATAGCATACCCAATGAGTGCCAGGACCATAGGTGGAATCCAAATTTACTATTCCAGTTTCATTTTCCCCATATTTTAGTTGGTAATGCATCTTTCATAAAAACTCCTCGAAAAATGGTATTTTTAAACATTTTACATAATCATTTAACTGATGATTTGTTAAGGCTTTATTGGAATTATCAATTGATTCTTCTTATTTAGTACACACGGTACGGTCTTAGGTATAAACCTGCTCCGTTTTTTACCATTGACCAAATAGAAGCTTTCTTTACTGTTGCTTTACGAGTTCTACGACGTCTCTTCTTAATGTTTCCACCTCTTTTGGGAGCTCTTCTCTTTGCAGGTCTTCCTCTGCGACGACGTCTTCAGCACCAAATTTAGCTTTCGTCTTCATGGCTGTAGTTACTTGCCCAAGCCGCTGCTTTTTCTGCAATACTTGCGTCACTTGATTTTACTCTTTGCCAAGCTTTTTCCGCTAGAATTTTATCCGCTATTGATCTATTTGTTGAATCTTTATACTTTGAATATGCTATATCGTGTTCTTTACAAGCTTGATCTAATTTATCAATTCCAGGATCTCCTCTTGCTAAACGTTTTGACAACTTAGTTCCAGGTCCACAATATTGATAACCTCCGGGCAGATGTAATTCGTATGGTAAAGCGTCTATCGCTCGATTCACAACAGCACCAATTGGAATCCGTCTGAGCAGGGATAATGCAGCTGATGTTAAACCACGTCCTCTCTTGCCGCTGTCTTGACGACGACTGAGCGATACGGTCTTCATTATGCTGTTTTATGTAACCAACGTCTTCACTCTATGAAATACTTTATGATAATGAATCCTTTTTTTGTGTATTCTATACTTAAATATTCATTAAGTTTTACTAGTATCTATCAATGATTTCATCTTTAATCCATTGGTTTCTTTGAGATCTTCGATTTTATTGTGTTTCATCGATGCATTAATCAAATGATTATGCATATCAATAACTACATTACCTACAAGATTCATTACATACTCTACATTAGTAGCATCTTTGTTACGTGTAGGATTATCAAGATTTGTGATACGTTTACCATTACATGTATACACAGATGGATCGTTATTAGAGGTTGCTATAACTTGATTAATAGTAGCAACATCATTCGGAGCTATTCCTGCTGATATGTTAGATATTCTTCTATTTTTTCCATCATATAAGTTATTTATTTTATCTAAAACTATAGTTTGTTTCACAACAACACAATCATTATCATCTTTACAGATTTTACATGGGTTAATCGTCTACCTCCACATATAAAGTTAACACCAGTAGCTGATAGTTGTGGCACTTGTGTTAAATAACAGCATCATGTTCTTCCGTGCCTAAACTTATATTTGACAATCTTTTATTTTTCCATCCCACTTGTTAATTTTGTAGTTGTAGTAAGGTAAACTTTTCACTTCCTTGCATAAACTCATCACCTTTCTTTGACACCACCTGATTTTGTTTAACAAAAGCGGATGTTCCTTTCTTCAAGCTTTCATTCATTTGTCCTCACGGTAGCAGCATCCGATGGAGTTGAACCATCTTTCAGATTGGACAACACTTTTCCATGACAATCAATAACAGCACCATTATATAAAATACAATTATCTTTAATGTATTTAATATTAACACCATCACTTTCTTCTTTAGGGATATCCAATATCGTTTATAGTATATTTATAGAAGGAAAATCCATCTTTTTTCTTTTCTGGTATTACAGAATGCAAATAACGCTTATTGATTGTATCTGTATCCTCGGTTGGATCTGCCACATTAGTTATTTTATAATTTAAAGCATTGTACTTTTTCCACTTTTAGTCTTTTCCAACAGTAAAGCGTATTCCATCGCAGATAGAAAATAGCCTTTATTAACAACATCTCCATTGTTGACTGGTTTTGCAACATTAATAACCCTGTGAGATTTTGAATCATACAGTTGGTTGTTGTCGAGTTTTAAACTTGTAGATGTTTCCTCCTTTACTGTTTTTAAATTGTTGCATCTCCATCTTCTTCTGGATCCTTAACAAACTTTAAACGTTTATTATTTATGTTATAGTCACCTTCGGGTGTTTGCGGTAATCCCACTTCTTTTCTGTTTTCTCCAACTTGCACTCCTAACGCGGAGTATCGTCCGAACTTGTCGACGCTCATGTTAGAACTGACACATTATACGCCTGCAACTCTTATATATCCGCGGACAATTATACGATTATGCCGCGATTTCCTGAGTTCGTCAATCAGAGCTACCCATTCATTATTTAAACCTGTATGACCGGCTTCCATGGCTTCATGCAATAGTCTCATTCTATCAACCAATTTATTGATGTCGTTGTAGTAAATCACATTCGTATTGTATAGATTTTTCATCAATCCTTTGCCAGATGTTGAAGTATCTCCTTTACTCTTTTTACCATGTTGTTCAAGAAGTGATAAATCCATAAGTGATAAGATTTTCTTTTCAGTGGTTGTCTCACCCGCTGGTGCAGTACGTAATGTTGGCAATTTCGTGGAGGAAACAACTTTTTATAACAATGTTATATTTTGTTGCACGTGAACGATTAATCATTGCATCCTTTAAGTAGTATCTTTTATGAGCGTTAGTATTTTGTAGAATTTCCTTAAAAACACTTAAATCTTTGGATGAATATCTTAGTGGTATGTTTTTAAAAAATAATTCATAAAGTCCTTTTGTTCCTTTATATTTATGCTCACCAATAACGATGTAATCGTCTTGTGTTATTTCAAGCCTTTGAATCGCCGATCTTTAATTCATTCCCATCAATTCTTGCTCCGTATACGTGTGATCTACTCAAATTCGGGTTTGATTTCATGTCATGTAGCATTTTCATTATATATTTTCTTCCAAGAGGTCCATGTTGTAATATATCGCTACTCAATTGAGTTAATTTGGAATAGA